>BSBN01001925.1:3612500-4050391 GCA_027924645.1 Cunninghamia lanceolata | reverse complement strand
GGGTTGGGGTTTAGGGGAATTATTTAGGGTTTAGGGTTGCATGTCAAAAATAATCTCTCTGTCTTTATCTCTCTCCCTCCCCTCTTTACCTCATCTCCTCTCTCTCTCCTAAGGTTGCTCAGGTTTAGGGTTTAGGTTTAGGGATTAGGGGTTAGGGTTTATGGTTTAGAGGTTAGGGGTTAAGGTTTAGAGGTTTAGGGTTTAGGGTTTAGAGAGAGAGGACTGATAGGGAGATATAAAGGAGACCTAGGGGAGAGATAGGGATATAGAGAGTGAGGGACATGGCTAGAGACATAGGGAGAGAGATTGAGAGGTAAAGGGATGATAGAGATAGGGAGATATAGGTTTAGGGTTGCTTGGATTTAGTGTTTAGGGTTTAGGGGTTTGGGGTTTAGGGTTTAGGGCATTATTTAGGATTTAGGTTTTATGGTTTAGGGGCATTATTTAGGGTTTAGGTTTATGGTTTAGGGGTTAGGGGTTAGGGTTTAGGGGCATTATTTAGGGTTTAGGGTTTATGGTTTAGGGGTTAGGGTTAGGGTTTAGGGTTGCATGTCAAAAGTAATCTCTCGCTCTCTCTAAACCCCTAAACCCTAACTAATGCCCCTAATCCCTAACCTATAACCCCTAAACCTCAATCTTCCTATCTCTCCCTTATCTCCCTCTCTCTAGCATCCCTCTACCTCTCAATCTCACTCCCTATCTCTCTGGACATCTCACTCACTCTCTATCTCTCTATCTCTCCTCTCTGTCTCCTCTATCTCTCCTAATCTGTCTCCTCTCTCTCTATCTCTACCTATCTACCTCTCCCTATCTCTTGCCCTCTCTCTCCCCTATCATTCCTCTATCTCCCTATCTCTCCCCATTATCTCTTCCTCTCCCCTCTAATTTTCTTGTTTCCATTTCCTTTATCGATAAGGGAGATATAGAGGGGAGAGATGGGGAGATAGAGGAATGATAGGGGAGAGAGAGAGAGACAAGAGACATGGAGAGATAAATAGGTAGAGAGAGAGGAGACATATACGGAGAGATAGAGGAGACAAAGGGGAGAGATAGGGAGATAGAGAGTGAGTGAGATGTCCAAAGTGATAGGGAGATAGATTCAGAGGTTGAGGGATGATAAAGAAAGGGAGGTAGAGGTTTAGGGTTTAGGGGTTATGGGTTAGGGTTTAGCCCTGGTATTATTTAGGGTTTAGGGTTGCATGTCAAAAGAACACACTTTCTCTCTCTCAAAAACCCTAAACCCTAAATAATTCCCTTAATCCCTAACTCCTAACCCATAAATCCTAAACCCTAAACCTGAGCTGTTGCAAATATGTGCCTGATGTGTTGTCATTGATGTCAGCATATCCTTCTTTCAGAAATAGTGAAGATAGTGTAGAGGAGTGATCGGTATTTCCAGTAAGGTGAAGATTAGAGTTTGTGGATTAAAGGGTTTGTATAGGGTTGCCTAGTGTTTCTCTAGTTAAGATTTGAAAGGTTCGTATGAAGATTTGGTGAAGTTATGGCCCTCTGAGTAGAATAGGCTTTTGTAGCTGTTCTGTTATGACAAAGTGGCAAGAAGTTGGTCCGGTATGAGAATATTGTGATTTGCAGATCTAGAGGCATGTCAAGGATGTTGGTGTGTTCTCTCAACTTAAGTGGTTCGTGGTTTGGAGATCCGGAAGCAATCTTTCTAGTTTGACAGTCACAGCAATGTGTGTTCTTGAGGTTTAGTATGAAGATGCAAGTGATTCTGGTGATACGAAGTGGTGTGCTTATTCCTGTTGACTTAATTGTGCTTGTGGTGGTCTCTGGATCGTTGGGCTGTTGTGTTGGTGGTCCACATTGACAAAGGAGCTCGTGGTTGAAGGTTTCCTCTTGGTTGTTGTTGTTCTTCCTAGTCTTGGCCGATCATATGTTCCTACCATGTTGTAGATGATCTAAAAATCATTTTATGAAGCATGGTGTGTTAATGGAGGAAGACTCAAGTCTTAGCTATGATTGGCTGACAACGTAAAGATCCATGTTAAGTTTGGCCGACCTTGTTGATCATTCCAAGATGGATAAAGTGTATTAATACTTGTTGAAGAGTTGTCAAACACAATCCTTGTGTAAAATAGATTAAAATCTGAAAAGAGGATCAAAAGCATAGCAAAGAAGAAAAGAAGCAAGAGCAGTATAAAGTGTGAAGATAGTAAAGAAGAATATGGGGCAAAGCAAAAGTTTTTGAGCATTCATTGAAACTGAACCAGACATGAAGTAGATGCTATTTCTTAGTTAATTCATTCTATTCTAAATTAATTTTGTAGGTAGTGAGCCTTCTCTTTTGAGCAGTGAGCTTTGGGCAGTGCACCCGAAGGCATGTGCCTTCTATTTTTCTAAAGTACATTTAATAGGGTACAAATCTTTGTGGGTTAACCCCCATCGTGGTTTTTCCCTTAACTAGGTTTCCACGTCAAAATCTTGGTGTCAAGTGTATTGATTATGTTTCTGCTCTTATGTTGTTGATCTATGCTTTAATGTTTACATCACTAATTTGGTAGTAAGATAATAAAGAAGGTTAAAAGAAGAAAAAGATTAAAGTGACAACTGATTCACCCCCCTCTCAGTTGTCTGGTCTAATTTCAACAATTGGTATTAGAGCTGGATCCTCTTTTAAAATCTTGACTGCTTGAGGAGATCTAGAATGTCGACCTACAAAAAGGATAGTCTGAGATTTGATGGAACAAATTATTCTATTTGGAAGAATCACATGGAGTGCCATTTACAATGCATTGGCGATGCCTATTGGGTGATAACTAGTGTTGAGTATAAACCTCCAAAGAAAGGTCCTTCAACTCCAGATCAAGTCAAAGACGTTGAAAATAACCTTCGAGCTAAAGAAGCCTTGTTGAGTGCCCTGACTAATTCTGAGATGACAAATGTCTTTGGTCTAAAAACTGCTTATGAAATCTAAAAAAGTTGGAATATCTGTATGAAGGTGATAAGTATGTCAAATGTGCAAAGCTGCAAAGTCTGAGAGGAAAATCTAAAACTATGAGGATGAGTGAAGATAAAAACGTCATAATCTACATGCAAAAGATAAATGAACTTGTATGTGGTATCGGGTGTGCTGGTGGAACTTTGGAAGAATCAGAGATTGTATCAAAAGTACTCAGATCTTTACCTGATTCTTACAAAAATAAGGTTGCTACTATAGAGGAGATAAGGACTGTCTCAGATGTTACAAGAGATCATCTGGTTGGCAAAATTTTAGCTTTTGAATTAAGTGAGTTTGGTGATTCTCTTCCCAAATCTGAATCTGCATTTAAGGCCAGTGTATATGGAAAACAAAGATATGATCTAGATGAAAGGTCTCCTGCAAGATCAAATAGATTAATGAAGAAAAGGAAGGATCTTGAAGATATTGAACTTGAACTGCTGATCTTGAAGCTCTTCTCGCTAAAAGATTACCAAGAGAATTCGGTAAGTATGAAGGAAAATTGCCACTCAAATGTTTTGCTTGTAATAAGATTGGTCATTTTGTCTCAAGATGTCTGGAGAGGTTTTCAAAACCAAACCCTAATAGATATTGAAATCAAAACAAATGTTACTATGTCCAAGAAATTGGTGAAAGAGTCACAGATGATGAATCTGATCATGGAGGTTCCCCTGAAAATGATTGGGTGTTCATTGCCATTAAAGAAGAAGATCCAGTGTCTACTAAATTTGCTAGCTATGCAAATATGGAAAGTGCCTTGGCTGCTCGGGTTGTTGAGAAAGATGAATGGGTGATTGCTAGTGGATGTTCTCATCATATGACTCGAGACAAGAGTAAGTTTGTGAATTTTGAAAATTATGAAGGTGGGCTTGTGAAATTTGGAGATAACTCAGTTGGTAGAATCCATAGTAGATGATCCATCTCTTTTGATGGTAAGAACAACACAAATGATGTTCTATATGTCGAAGGACTGAAACATAATCTTCTCAGTGTTGGACAGTTGGTTGATAAAGGTTATGATCTTCGATTCAAAGATGGGAAGTGCAAAATCTTGGAAAGTTTCAGAACTAAAATTACATCCAGTACACAAACCAGAGGTAACATTTTTCATTTAAGTAGCTCTGGCAAAAGCTATTTGATCGCTCAGATAGATCAAAGTTGGTTATGGCATAGGAGGATGTGTCATGTGAATTTTGATAATATTGTCAAAATAAGTACCACTCAGGCTGTGAGAGATCTTCCAAAACTTGTGAAACCTAATAGCATGTGTAGAGAATGTCAATTGGGGAAACAGAGCAAGATTTCATTCAAAAGTAAGGAACAAGTCTCAAATGGATGATTGGAACTGGTACATACTGATATCTATGGTCCTGCTAGAATTAGGAATGTGCAAGGAGATAGATATTTATGTTGCTGATAGATGACTACTCCAGGATGATATGGGTAACCTTCCTAAAAGAAAAATTAGAAGCTCTTGAAAAATTCAAGGTGTTCAAAATGATGGTGGAAAATGAAATTGGTGAAAATTGAAATGTTTGAGATACGACAGAGGTGGAGAATTTACTTCCCATGAGTTTGATGCTTTCTGTGAAAAGCATGGCATAAAAAGACAGTTATCTGCTCCTAGGACTCCCCAACAAAATAGAGTTGTGGAAAGAAAGAACCGAACCATTCAAGAAGCTGCCAGGACCATGATGATGGAAACAAATGTTCCTCAAGCTTATTGGAGAGAAATTGTAAGTACTACTATCTACAGTCTTAACTGGGTGCAAATCAGAGGTAATTCTGGTAAGACCCCTTATGAATTATGGTTTGGTCATCCTCCTATTGTGAGCTTTTTCAGAGTTTTTGGTAGTAAATTTTATATCAAAAGAGATGAGGATTTAGGCAAATTTGATACAAGAAGTGATGAGGGAATATTTTTGAGATACTCTACTCAAAGTAAAGCTTATAGGTGCTTTAACAAGAGGTTGAAAAAGATTGTTGAAAGTGCTAATGTTAGAGTTGATGAGAGCAAGGAAGGACATTCCAGGTTCTGCAGATATGATTCAGATGATCAAACTGAGAGTCAAAATCAAGGAAGGTTAGTTCAAACTCTGATGTAGACTAATCTGGAAACTCCAGAGACTCAAAAAATTAATATGGATGTTGAGGAACAAGCTCAAGAAACAGAAGCTCAAGCAATTCCCAAAACCCCTAGGTATGTAAGAATGAATCATCTTGAAGATTAAATCATAGGGGATAGAAACAAAGGTGTTCAAACTAGGAGAAGAGTTGCTGAAGATCAAGAAGAGATTTGTTTGATCTCAAGGATTGAACCTAAATCAATTGGTGAAGCCAGCATTGATGAAAATTGGGTAAAAGCAATGGAAGAAGAATTAATGCAAATTGAAAAGAACCACACTTGGGATCTTGTTCCTAGGCCAGAGGACAAAAATATAATTGGAACCAAATGGGTCTTCTGGAATAAACTAAATGAAGATGGTGAAGTTGTAAGAAACAAAGCAAGGTTGGTATGCAAAGGCTACTCTCAAGTAGAAGGAATTGATTTTAAAGAAACTTTTGCTTTGGTGGAAAGAATAGAGGTAGTTAGATTGTTTCTTGCATTTGCTACTTTCAAATATTTTAAAGTGTATCAGATGGATGTCAAATTAGCATCCATGATTGGAGATTTGGAGGAAGAAGTCTACATTGAGCAATTGGAAGGATTTTAGTTGTCTGATCAGGGTGACATGGTTTATAGACTGAGAAAAGCATTGTATGGACTCAAGCAAGCTCCAAGACACTGGTATGCAAGATTGGATAAATATTTGCTCAAGATAGGTTTTAGCAAAGGTACTGCTGATAGTAATATTTACTTCAAGATTAATCATGAGGACATCCTGATTGTTGAAGTCTTTGTTGATGATATCATTTTTGGTGGACATGAATGTATGTGTAAAACATTTGTTGACCAAATGAAAAGTGAATTTGAAATGTCTATGTTTGGAGAGATGAATTTCTTCCTTGGTTTGCAAATTGTTCAGTTAGACAAAGGTATCTTTATATCTTAGTCCAAGTATGTGAAAGAATTACTGAAGAAGTTTGGAATGGAAGATTCAAAACCAGTAGGCACACCTATGGAAAGCAGATGCAAGTTAAGTAAAGATGATGATTCACCCAAGGCAAATTAGAAAAGGTATAGATCAATGATTGGAGGACTGCTCTATCTGATGCAGACCAGACTTGACATCATGAATGCCATTGGACTTGTTGCTAGATTTCAATCTGATCCAAAAGAATCCCATATTGTGGCAGTCAAAAGAATTTTTAGATATCTCAAGGGGACAAATGATTATGGATTGTGGTATCCAAAAGACAATGACTTTACTCTTCATGCATCTACAGATGCTGATTGGGTAGGAGATGTGGATGACATAAAAAGTACTAGTGGTGGTGCCTTTTTCTTGGGAAAGAGATTGGTCTCTTGGATGAGCAAAAAATAAGAGGCAATATCTTTGTCTACTGTAGAAGCAGAATATATAGCAGTAGCAAACAAATGTACTCAGGTTCTATGGATGAAGCAAATGTTGAAGGACATCAAAGTTGTGTTTGAGGAACCAGTCACAATCTTTTGTGATAATTATAGTGCAATAAGTATCTTAAAGAATCCAGTGTTGCATTCAAAGACAAAGCATATATCTATCAAATTTTATTTCTTGAGAGAGAAGGTAAATGAGAATGAATTCAAGTTGGAGTTTGTGTCATCCAAAGATCAGATTGCAGATATCTTCACTAAGCCTCTTCCCAAAGACACCTTTGAATATCTCAAAGAGAAGTTAGGGGTCATTACCCCTCCAAATCAGAACTAAGATGCACTAAGATGCATTAGTTCAGTGGAATTCTCAGTCATATCTTGAGATCTGGATTGATGTTAAGAGAATACTCCTCTAGGGAGTAGTTAGTATGTAAACATTGGAGATTAGTTTGAAATAAAAAAGGGGAAGAGATGATTGCAAATATGCGCCCTTTGCCATTGATGTCAAAGGGGGAGAGAAGTCATGTGAAGAACTTGGAAGTAAGTAGTTGTTGGTGAAAGGGGGAGTAGTGAAGAAAGTGGTTGCAGGTGTGACAAGAGAAGGGGGAGAAGTTCTTTTTTGATTGCTAAATCAATTTTTCACATCATATGTTGCCATCAATGATTAAGGCGGAGTTTGTTCCAAATATGTGCATGATGTGTTGTCATTGATGTCAACATATCCTTTTATCAGAAATAGTGAAGACAGTGCAGCGGAGTGATCAATATTTCCAGTAAGGTGAAGATTAGAGTTTATGGATTAAAGGATTTGTATATGGTTGCCTAGTGTTGCTCCAGTTAAGATTTGAAAGGTCCGCATGAAGATTTGGCGAAGTTATGGCCCTTTGAGTAGAACAGGCTTCTGCAGCTATTCTGTTGTGATAGAGTGGCAAGAAATTGGTCCGGCATGAGAATATTGTGATCTGCAGATCTAGAGGCATGTTAGGGATGTTGGTGTGTTCCCTCAACTTGAGTGGTTCATGGTTTGGAGATCTGGAAGCAATCTTTCTAGTTTGACAATCACGACAGTGTGTGTTCTTGAGGTTCAGTATGAAGATGTGAGTGATTCTGGTGATACAAAGTGGTGTGGTTATTCCTATTGACTTAATTGTGCTTGTGGCGGTCTCTGGATCATGTGGCTATTGTGTTGGTGGTCTGCATTGACAAAGGAGCTCATGATTGATGGTTTCCTCTTGGTTGTCACTGTTCTTCCCAGTCTTGGCCAACCGGATGTTCCTAGCGTGTTGTAGATGATCTAAAAATCATTTTATGAAGCATGGAGTGTTAATGGAGGAAGATCCAAGTCTCAACTATGATTGGCCGACAGTGTAAAGATCTGCATTAAGTTTGGCCAACCTTGTTGATCATTCCAAGATGGATAAAGTGTATTAATACTTGTTGAAGAGTTCTCAAACACAATGCTTGTGCAAAATAGATTAAAATTTGAAAAGAGGATCAGAAGCAGAGCAGAGAAGAAAAGAAGTGAGAGCAGTATAAAGTGTGAAGATAGTAAAGAAGAATCTGGGGCAAAGCATAAGTTTTTGAGCATTCATTGAATCTGAACCAGGCATGAAGTAGATGCTATTTCTCAGTTAATTCATTCTATTCTAAATTAATTTTGTAGGCAGTGAGCCTCCTCTTTTGAGCAGTGAGCTCTAGGCAGTGCACTCGAAGGCATGTGCCTTCTATTTTTCTAAAGTAATTTTAATAGGGTACAAATCTTTGTGGGTTATCTCCCACCGTGGTTTTTCCCTTAACTGGGTTTCCACATCAAAATCTTGGTGCCAAGTGTGTTGATTATGTTTCTACTCTTATGTTGTTGATCTATGCTTTAATGTTTACATCACTAATTTGGTAGTAAGATAATAAAGAAGGTTAAAAGAAGAAAAAGATTAAAGTGTGTGCAACTGATTCACCCCCCCTCTCAGTTGTCTAGTCTAATTCCAACACGAGCAACCCTAAACATCTATCTCCCTATGTCTCCCTTATCTCCCTCTCTCTATCTGCCCTCTACCTCTCAATCTCTCTCCCTATCTCTTTGGACATCTTTCTCACTTTCTATCTCCCTATTTATCCCCTCTGTCTTCTTTATCTCTCCCTATCTGTCTCCTCTCTCTCTACCTATCTATTTGTCCCTATCTCCCTATCTCTTGCCTCTTTCTTTCCTATCATTCCTCTATCTCTCTATCTTTCCCCTTTATCTCTCCCTCTCCCTTATCGATGAAGGAAATAGAAACAAGAAAACTAGGAATCTCTCTCTCTAACTCCCTATCTCTCCCCTCCATCTCCCTCTCCCTCTCCCTTATCAACAAAGCAAATGGAAATAAGAAAACTATGACATGCAAAGAGGGATGAGGATATAAATTGCAAGGATGAAATGGAGACAATATAAAATGAAAGTTGATTGGATGGGAAGAATGATGAGAGGAGAGGTGGAAAATAGTAAAATAGGAAAAAATTAGTGGGATCTAAAGGGAAATTGGAAAGGAAAAGGAAAACTAGGAGAGAGAGAGAGAGAGAGAGAGAGAGAGAGAGAGAGAGAGAGAGAGAGAGAGAGAGAGAGAGAGAGAGAGATGTTTTAGTTCACCATAACGCGCTCGCATTATGCTTAGGCTTGGAAATTACCAAGCCTAAGGCTTGGATTTGCCTTGGGCTTTCAATCCAAAGGCTTGGATTGTGTTTAGGTTGTCCAAGGACGTGCTTTTCCAAACTCTAACAAAATTTAGATAACCTGGAGTGTGCTCCCCATTAGGATTGCACTTTTTTCAATGAAAAGTCAAAAAAATATCAGCATAATCTTAATCTCTCTGTTAACTATCTAACCATATATATTTTTTCACATTTTGAGTACGTTAAGGCTTTCATATTTAATTTGTTTTGTTAGTGTATCTGTTGGCAAGAGACACTATATGGATTTATGATTGTTGTCATTGATGGCAACAAAGTTCATCCCACACATCTGCAGGACATGGTGTGTCTCTACCGGAAGTCAGAGTGAAGAATGTTGTGGTCCGGTAAACAAGAATAGAGCATGTGGCAAGGTCCGACAGACAGGTCTGGATCTCTCAAGGGAAGTATCTTAGTGAAGTATGGATTTGCGGACGTTAAGAGGAGTATCTTGATTGATAGATTCCAAGGTTTGAGCCTCCGGTGTGGAAAGGATAAAGAGATATGAATGCTTGAGCGTCAGGTTCCCAAGTGACAGTGTGAACAGAGGAAGAACTGTCTAGCAGAACATCAGACTTTATTCTGGATGAGTTACTGATGATAGAAAAGGTTCTTAAGGCATAATTTATGTTTGGTCGACATGATTGATGACTTCTACAAGTATATGCTTGATCCGCATTACTTGATGTGCAAGGATTCAACCGACAAATGAGAGTTTGTGAAAAGATTGACTATCCCAAATGCCGACTAGAAAGGTGATGAAATCACTTGTGCGGATATATATACAAGATGGATTTAGTTGTGAGAGGTGTTGTTGTTGTTAGTGGTGTGCAAACAAAAGCAGAAGAGCAGAGCAGAAGCAATAAGAAAGGTCCGGTATGTGAAAGGAAAGCAGCATAAGAGAAGAGGAAAGATGAAGTGCAGCAGATCAGTGTACTGAGCCTAACCGGAATTGAACTCCAGCATATGTAGATGCTTCCAATCAGTTCAAGTAATGTATAACACTCTTTTTGTAGACAGTGTGTCTCTTGTAGGCAGTGTGCCTCTTGTGAGCAATGTGCTTGGGCAGTGAGCCCTAATTGGCAAGTGCCATTTTATTTTTCCTTATTCTTCTAACAGAGAATAATCCTTAGGTTTCCACATCAAAAATATTGTGTCATGTGTATTTCCATTTCATGGTTATGTTTGCTTGTTGAATTAATGCTGCATTAATTATTAAGAAAGTTCAGAAAGAAGAAATAATTAGGATAATTGATTCACCCCCCCTCTCAGTTATCAACAATTGGTATCAGAGCCAAGTTCCTCCTAACAGAGTCTAATAGCTTGAGGAAGATCTGGGAATTCAAATGGATGCATATGGTTTAAGGGAGCAACTCAAGACTGCCCTTAATGATCTTGAGCAGTCAAACTCTAAAGTTAATGAATTAAAGGAAAGACTCAAACAGGCTGATGATTTCATGAGAGAACTAAAAGACAAATTAAGTCTCTCTATGAAAAAGAGAAAGGAGCTGCTTCAGCAATTAGCAAGTCAAGGTAGAGCAAATGATGTAAATGAAGAGCTGAAGGAGAAAACCAAGTTATGTGAAAAGTTATCAAAAGAAATTATTATGGTAAGACATGAAATGGAATCAGGAGTTATGAAGTTTACCCAAGAAATTGAAGAGAAAAGGAAAACTGAAGATAATCTAAGACAATCTCTCCAAGAGAAATCAGAAGATTGCCACAAGATGGATAGAATTATTAGACATCTTGAATCTGATCTTGAAGATACTAAAGATAATGAAGAAAAACTTGAGGATCAAATTGTCTCTCTCAAAAGGGATCTTCAAACAACAAATGAATATAAAGAGAAATTCAAGATAAGTTCTTCTCAACTTGAAGTTCTTCTTGGAAGTCAAAAGAGGGTAGATGACAAGTGTGGTTTGGGATATGAGAAAGGAGAAAGTTTCAGATCTAGTCAGAAGAATTTTGGATCAGAAAATCCAAGGAACAGATTTAGAAGACCTCCGGTAAGACAACCTAATGCTCAAAGATATCCTTCCTTCAATGGATACTGCCACAACTGCAATACCTTTGGTCATAAAGCTAATCAGTGCAGAAAGAGAATGAATCAGACTAATTCATCCTTCTTCGGATAGTGTTTTAACTACAAAAGGTATGGTCACAAATCTCATGAATGCAGAAATATGCAAATGAACAAATCATTCAATGGTAGATGCTTTACATGCAATAGAATAGGTCATATGGCTAATCAATGCAGATCAAGAGGATATCAATCAAATATGCAAAGAAATGTTGTTTGCCAAATCTGCAATAGGTCCGGTGAAATTGCAAAATTCTGTAGAAGCAAGAATCAGGACAAAAGAGGTCCGGTATATCATAATCAGAATCAAGATAAGGGTAAACAAAAGGTGAATGTGGATGAAGTTAAAAGTGAGATGAACAAGATTTGGGTGAAGAAAAGTACAGAGAATGTAGAAGTTGGATCTGCACCAGACTTTGGTGCTAATATTCCTTCTAAAAATTAAAAGGTGAGCTCTGGCTCAGGGGGAGACACAAAGAAAACCTTGTTCCCCTAGCCAGTCAATTGGTGCCAGAACTGGCACAAGAAGAGTTGCAGATTGAAGGGTTCATAAGGGAAACATCTAAACAAACTATGGTTAAGATTTGAAAGATCTGCATGATGTTTAAAGATCAGGACTGATCCGGTTCTTCAAGTCATCCGAATAAAGCAAATTGAAATAACTTAGGTCGAGCATTTATTGCAACCTGACATTAGGGTTTGCGGAGCAATATAAGGGTTTTCTCATTAATCACTTGTTCATTCTGCATTCAAGAAGAAACAAAAAGAAGCTCTGCAACTACTTTTCCAAAGATCAAGATGATTCTTCATTCAGTTCAATTCGGATTTCTTCGTGTGTGCCCTAAACAACGTAAAAGGTATTCTTCATTCTTAATATCTCTCAGTAAGATTCTTTGATGATGACTACTCTGAATATAGTTAAGATTTCTGATAGACCTTGCCCCATATTTAAAAAGCATCCATACAAATCCTTGGAGGTAGATCCCCTAGGAGCCTTCTCTAGTGTTCCGCATGGTGTTCTGCACACCGAAGATATTAGGGTTTACATACACGCAAATGTTGAAGAGTTTGGGGAATTCAAATGAAGAGATATCTATCACAAACAATTGTTAGATGATTCATTTGAGCTCAAACCCCAATACAAGGGCCTCCGAAATAAGCACTTTGCCAAATACATACATTTCCCCTATTTTACTGAGGATGAATGGGTCAGGTACATTTTGAGCAGAATACATGACAACTTCATGTGGTTAAATGGACCATTCAATCACAAAAGATGCCATCAGGGCAGTTACTGGATTACACTCATCTGGTGGGATTCCTGTTCTTAAATCTGTGAAGAATCAAACTGTGAGTGAGGCTACCAGATCCAAGTTTGACAAAAGAGCAATGACAGTAGATGACATCTCTGATCTGGATGTCAAGTTTGCCTCCATGATCATTGGATATAAAATATATCATTCTAGCAGGGAAAATTTTGTACCTGGAACTGCCATCTACACAGCTTATGAAATGCTAAGAAAGGATGCAGACTATGATCTTTGTCAGCTTCTCTTGAACCAACTCTTGGAGAATCTATAGAAAATAAAGAAAGATAAAAAGAATTCATTCAAGTATGGTGGTTTAATATTGTGCTTATTCTTCTACTTTATGAATGAGCTTCTCAAATCTAGTGGCTGGGTGTGGGAAAATGATAGACCAGTAGCTATCCAAATCAGAGATTATTTGCATGGACTCGGTGATGACAAAGCACAAAATACAACTCTGTGGGGATATTTCAAGAACTTTCAAAACATGATGCAAGCAAGAGAAAGAATTCCCCAGTCTCTTGTTGAGAAATACAAAGACACAGTCTGTTTTATGGTAGAGACTGATCAGTGCCTAATGGAGGCAGTAGAACCAAGAACTGTATGGATCATGCCCATGGGGTATGAAGTCGATGAACAAATTGTGGAGCTGCATGTTCAACACATGCTAAGTTAGCCAAAGGATCCAAAGGCAGAAAGGTTTGGAACCTTTGAAGAACTGGGTATAAAAGTTCATGTGGAACTCAGACAACTGGAAATGAAGAGGAAAGTAAGAAAAGAAGTTGAAGAAATTGCAAAAGGCTTAGGCATCTCAAAGGAGGCACTTGATGCCAACAGGGAAAAGAGGCAAAAGGTTGAGGAAGAGAAGAAAGAGGCAGAAAAGGAAAGCAAGGAAAGTGCTCCGGTAGAAACCTCAACCCGGTCTAGATCATCAAAGAGATTTGCACCTGTCACAGCCAAAAGCTCAAGAACATCAAAACTGGAAGTCCAGGCATCCGGCAAAGGAGAGAAAAGATCAAAGACAAAAGCCACAAGGGCTTATGCTAGTCAAAGAGATGAAGAGGAAACCGAATCAGATGAGGGGATAAATGAAATAAAGAAGCAAAAGAAGAAAGGATTCAATAAACCTTCCACAAGTCAAGACAAGGAAGAAATGGCAGAGGAATTTGTTGAAAAGCCCACCCTATCTTTAGAAAGTGTAATCAAATCAGTCACTATGGATGGAAACCTTCAACCAATGGCTGAATTCTATGATGATTACAATGAGGCTGACCAAAAGATCTTGCAGGAAGCTACAGTCAAGTATCTGAACATATACAATAAGGCTTTCATTGAAATTATATCTCTTATTCCTAAGAGCCTAGAAAAGGAGTTAGAAATGAGAAAGACCAATGCCATGGCAAAAGACCTTGAGATCTGGGAACAGATAGCTATTCAGCTATATCCTTCAATAGATCCCAAGATAATGAATATGGTATTCAAAGATTGCAAGGATGAGTTCAGGAGCAAAGCAAGGATGAATCAACTTATGCTTGGTGAGACCGATAAGGTAGCCAAGGACACAGAAGAGATTCTATGGAAAGCCTTCAAAAGATTCAATCTTCCTATCATAGAGGACTTGGGTGCTGACCCCTCGGCCACAAATATTGCAAAAGAGTTCACTGAGATAATGGCAGAAGAAGTAATGGACACCGGTACAGAAAAGGATAAGGACTTAGAATCCTCTGTTCCAGAAAAGGAAGTGGCTCATGAACAAACAAATATCTCTCCTCTAGTTTCCCCTACTGACTCCGGATCCAAAGGAGAAGAAAGAGTAAAGGAGAAAGAAGCAGAGGTGAAGGGAAAAGAAGATATCAGTGCAAAGGTTATGGAAGGAGAGAAAGCTCCAAAAGATAGTTCAGTGACTGCAAAAGAAAAGAAAAATCTGTCTTTGGCAAGAGACACTGTAGAATCAGTCAAGGACTTTTTGACAAAAGCATCTATGGAAATTGATGAACCGGATCTATTAAAAGGGCCTCTGGACTTTGACTCTCTATCTCTGGTGCAAACAATGAAGATAGCTTCATTTGCAAATGCGAAAGCCAAAGAGAAGCTACTAAAATCTCACATGGAAGATTGTGAGCTTATAGAGGTAGCATCCAGAGTTTTGGAAAAGATCATGCCATCTTTTCAAAAGGATTCCACAGCCTCCTCATCTGGTAATCTCAAAACTCTAGTTAATAGTGTTAGCAAACATTTTGATTCTCTAGAGAAGTCAGCTGAAGAAAAGGTCCGGAAGGAGTTTTTGGATAAGAGATTCTCAGAGGCACAAGGGTTGATTATTAATGATAGGAGAAATATGAATATTAGGATAAAGAGCTTAGAAAATGCTCTTAAAGATGGTGGTGAAGTATACAAATTTTGTATTTCCTGGTCCAAAGCAATAGTAGAGATTGAGAAGAAAATAAAAGAGCAAGAGGATAAAATACTAAGTTTGTCTCAAAGTTTTGATCCTCTCTCTTCCTCCATAGTAAATCAAGAGTGTTAGACTATTGCAATCACAAATGCAATAAAGAATTTTGAGAAGGAAAGGAAGAACATAATTAGTCAGATGGGTGAACTTAGAAGGATTATTATCCCCAAGTTAGAGGCCATGCATGAGGCCATAAGTGATGCTCAAACTACCGCCCGAACCAGTGATCTGACAGATCTTAAGAGGGTAGAAGTTTTTGCATTCCTGTTGAGTGGTCATATCTCAATTTTGGATAGAATGAAGCAAAGTTGGGTTGTAGAACTCGTCCAATTGAAGACATCTTTTGCAGACATTCTTCAGTTTATGTGAGTATGTAATATGTGGCTAAGTATAGTTAAATTTTTGAAAATTTTGGTATGCGGGCCCTACCCTTTGCCATTGATGTCAAAAGGGGAGTGAGGAGCAGTGAAAAATGAGGAATCCAACCAAGCGGGAGCTCCAGAATATGTATATAAAAATAGAGCATCAGCTAAGGGGGAGCATAGTGTAAACACTTAGTCATTTTTCAATAAGTGTTGCCATCAATGACAAAGGGGGAGACTGTTGGCAAGAGACACTATATGGATTCATGATTGTTGTCATTGATGGAAACAAAGTTCATCCCACACATCCGCAGGACATGGTGTGTCTCTACTGGAAGTCAGAGTGAAGAATGTTGTGGTCCGGTAAACAAGAACAGAGCATGTGGCAAGGTCCAACAGACAGGTCTGGATCTCTGAGAGGAAGTATCTTGGTGAAGTGTGGATTTGGGGATGTCAAGAGGAGTATCTTGACTAATAGATTCCAAGGTTTGAGCCTCCGGTGTGGAAAGGATAAAGAGATATGAATGCTTGAGTGTCGGGTTCCCAAGTGATAGTGTGAATAGAGGAAGAACTGTCTAGCAGAACATCAGACTTTATTCTGGATGAGTTACTGATGATAGAAAAGGTTCTTAAGGCATAATTTATGTTTGGCCGACATGATTGATGACTTCTACAAGTATATGCTTGATCCGCATTACTTGATGTGCAAGGATTCAGTCAACAGATTAGAGTTTTTGAAAAGATTGACTATTCTGAATGCTGACTAGAAAGGTGATAAAATCACTTGTGCAGATATATATACAAGATGGATTTAGTTGTGAGAGGTGTTTTTGTTGTTAGTGGTGTGTGAACAAAAGTAGAAGAGTAGAGTAGAAGCAATAAGAAAGGTCTAGTATGTGAAAGGAAAGCAACATAAGAGAAGAGGAAAGATGAAGTGTAGCAGATCAGTGTACTGAGCCTAACCATAACTAAACTCTAGCATATGTAGATGCTTCCAATCAATTCGAGTATTGTATAACACTCTTTTTGTAGATAGTGTCTCTTGTAGGCAGTGTGCCTCTTGCGAGCAGTGTGCTCGGGCAGTGAGCCCTAATTGGCAAGTGCCATTTTGTTTTTCCTTATTCTTCTAACAGAGAATAATCCTTGGGTTTCCACGTCAAAAATATTGTGTCATGTGTATTTCCATTTCATGGTTATGTTTGCTTATTGAATTAATGCTGCATTAATTATTAAGAAAGTTTAGAAAGTAGAAATAATTAGGATAATTGATTCACCCCCCCTCTCAGTTGTCAACAGTATCCACTTTTTGTCAAAAACTAGTGTAGTATTTTTGACTTTTTTTAAACCGTTCGTCAAAATTTCAAATAAGTTACATTTTTAGAAATGAGACTCCATTCTACACGTATTCAAATTTTTTATTATTTTTGATTAGTTTTCAAAATTTTTAGGGGTGAGCACGCTCAATTTTCTATTTTTCACGATGTGTCCACTTTGAAAATTAGTAAAAAATCAATTATTATGAAAAAATTATCAGAAAAATTACGGATAAACTGCATGGTGTTAGCTAATTTCTTGCCAAAGTGATTTTTGAAATACTAAAAAAAAGTTAAAATTTTAGGGGGAGCACACCAGACGCTATGTTATGTTTTTTTGAGAAAAAACAAGACCAATTTATGTGCTCCCCCTTTTTGAACCCCTTAATCTCAACCATTTTTAAAAAAAACATAGTAGTTTAGAAACTAGATTCAGAGCACTATAACTCTTGGTTTTGTTGTATCTTCAAATTTTGAGTGTAACTATCTTCAATTTCTCATCGAACATCAATCTTTCTTGATTTTAAAAAAAAAGTGGCATCTTAAGATCCCTTTTTGGTCCCTCATCTTTGTGCACTTACCCATCAACCATGTTGCAAATCCACTAACATATCATATTGGTCTTAACACCTTTATTCATGAGTGTTCCTCCTTAGGACAACAATAACCATTGTCCACCACATCACCTTCTCCATCAAATAATGAGCTCATGTCTAATGTTTAAAACACCCATAATCCCATTGTTCATGCATACTCCAAAAAATGAACTATCAAGGTAAAGGCTTAGGCCTTCATGAACAAGGTATTTTGGAGCCCATTCATCTCAAAGTCCCTCCACGATCATATGGCCTTGGATATACACCCCAAGGAAAACAATCTCAAGATGTTGGTACTTCCTCAATGCCTCCTAAGTCCACTTCCTTCAATCCCAAATCCCATGAATCCTATCATACCCCCAAAATGTATGTTGCCATTCCACCTCCATTATTCTACAAGTGCCAAAACCATGTGACCATACACATTCCACCATCCACTTTACCTCCACTTCTCCCAACTCCTAATAACCCTCCATCCACTCTACATCTACTTCTCCCAACCCCTAATATCCCTATCATCCAATCCCCTCATACATTTATCCAAAAAAACCACTTTTAATTCATCCATCCATAAGTCCTCTAAAAATCCTAATCAAGAAAAAAAAAATGCACATGTCATCTAAACAAGAAGCTTCCACCAAATACATAGGATTAAAAAATAAAAATTTGGATGCCTCTACCTATAAAGCCAAAAACCCTAAAAATCCTAATGCCTTAGGACATCAATGCAAAAGGTCAAAACAAAATCCATCCAAGAGGCTACCCAAGCCCATACTTCACAAGAAAAGGTCAAAATTAAAATGGTTTGGGTTACTAAGCAAAAATGAAGCAAATCAAATGAAGCATCCACATCTCAAAAATTCCAACAATCCTCTTCTAGTAAAAATCCCATTCCATTCAAAAGTCTCAAATTCCTTCATCCCACAAGTCAAGAAAAAATCATAAAAATCCTAAGTCTATGTGGGTACCTAAATTCCTACATCAACCATCCACTAAGAAAACATGTCCATTGCTTCCTACACCTCCTCCAAATCAAAAGCTTCAATGTTTATCACTGTGTGTTCAACCGTTGGTCTTGGTTCCCTTCCATTCCACAACATTGCCACATACCTCCATCTCCCCATCTTTCATCCACTATCTTACATATCTTCCCCATCACCTTCCTATGGTCCATGCTTTTGCATAATCCTTTCATCCATCCTTGCATAATTCCTACATAAGCCTTTCATAATCCACTATCTACCTAGTCCATCTTCCTTTCAAGCAATTCCTCACCAACATCTATGATCAAAATGACACTTGACATGGTCAATGCAATGACATTCATCTCTAATGGGACTATCACCTTTCATGGAACTAGATGTTTGAGCCCCTCTTGTCCATATCCACCTATCCTATCCAAATATTCAAAAAAAAAAAAAATCAAAATAGTATAGAAAAATCTTTTTGTCCAATGGTGAAAATCAACCATTGTGGTGCCGTGGATAAGTACCATGATGAAAACCTGGCAAACAGGCATCATGTGTAGGTTGATCTTCTATGTCACTTACACTTGGGGGCACATTATCTCATCCAAACTATCATACCATTTCCATACCATCTTACCATACTTAGCCATTACATACATATACATATCATATTGAGTTCATCCATCTACCCTTCCTCCCTTTGATCTTGATAAGGATATGGGGGCAAAATGTTGACGAATGCTTTGGATATCTCTTGATATACCTCATCCTTTCCAACTAATTCATCTTATCATCCCTTTTGTCATAAGCTTTGTCATGTAAAATCCCAAGTAAATATACATCTATAATGGGGCATGTTATTCATATGCGACATAGCTTTTGGAGATCACATCCTTGCTCTCATACACTTTCCATCCTATCGCCTATCCTTTTATTCATCTAATCCCACCTACCTCCTTGCACCTAGACTTAGTTTTCCCTTGTCATTAGTATCTAGCATAAAGGCTATCCAAATTGTCATCCAATGCCATCTCAAAACATGTCAAAAATCCAAAAAAAATAAAATATGTCAAAAATCTAAAAAAAAATCAAAACATTTTAAAAATCCAAAAAAATCAAAACATTCAAAATCCAAAAAAAATCAAAACATTTCAAAAAAATACAAAAAATATCAAAACATTTCAAAAACACAAAAAAATTAGATATTCCACAAAATCCAAGCAATAAAATCAAGTCAATTATTCAAATAAATTCATCAATTCAATTCATCAATCAATTCTTCAAATCATTCCAATCAATTCATCATATCAATCAAATCCATCAAGTCAACCAGATCACTCTATCAACTCAATTCAAATCAAAATCAATCTAATCATCAATTTAATTCCAACCAACCAATCAATCAAATCAATCTTCATTAAATCAAATCACTCCTTCAAATCAATCCAAATCAATTCTTCAAATCCAATCATCAAGTCATTTCTTCCAATCAATTCATCCACATCAATTCATCAATTTTTCAAATCAATTCATCCAATCAACCCAATTATTCACATCAATCATCAATTCAATTCTTCAAATCAATCATCAAAGTAATTCTTCAAAATCCATTCATCAAATCAATCCAATCCAATCAAATCAATTTGAGCAATGATCCAAATGCAAGTCATCCTTAGTCCATACCAATCAAGTTAATCAATCTTGTCAAATTATCCAATTACATCAATGGTCTTGATCCTAGCCTTGTTGTAAACCAAATCAACCAATCAATTAATAAAATCTTGGTGTCGATTCGCATGGACAACAACCCTAGTGGCAATCAATCATATCAATTGTCTTATACATGATGCTACATTATCGAAACTAGACCAAGCATCTTATACGACATGTTTCATTTCCTGAAACCAGACCACTATCATTATTATAATCAATCAATTAATCATTGGTTTACAACTTGACAGGGGAAATACCTTGTTTGTTTTTGTATCATTTGTGCATGCTTGCTTGTGTGTGTTATCATTTTATCTTGCATTTGTATCAAATCCATAATCATTCTAGCTAATATTCATATCTTGTGTATGTTGGAATAGCTTTTTTCATTATCCTTTGCATCTAAGGTCATATCATACCTTTTGTGCATTAGGACTTTAATGCTCTAAGTTTACTTCCTCATACGTCTCTGATAAGGTTGTATTATGCTGGTTACACAAGATACATCGTCACCTTGGTCCTTATACCTTGGTGCATAACGTCTAGTGCTATATCAAACTTCATGGTTTCTCACCTTCAATGCAGCATAACGTATCATTCATTTCTTCTATTCATTCCCTTATCTTTCTTCCTTGACCAATCCCTTTCATTTTGAGAGCATACCTGTGTTCATCCAACCTGCCTATCCTCTCGAGGGGACATCATCATCCTATTTTTACATCATCATTCCTTTTCTTCTATGCATACCTTAGCTTCTTTGAAATGATGTTACTTCTCTTAGTCGCAACATCATCTCAAAGAGGGGCAAAATATAGACACCTAAAATTATCCATGTCTTACAACATCACCTTGTCGATACATTCTTGAGACATCTTGCGAAATTTTGTCATAGACCCCTTTCATTCGCTGATTAATTAAATAAATCTTATTTATTTAATTAATTTCCTATTTTAATCCAATTTATCCCACTAGACAATTAATTAAATAAATCCTATTTATTTAATTAATTTCCCATCTTTCCTTTAATTTAAAATAAATAAAATATTTATTTAAATTAGCCCTCTTCACCTTTCACCTCATTCCAACACTTGTCCCTCTCTCATAATTTAAATAATCTTTTATTTGAATTATGAGTCATACTACAACTTTCATTTAATGCTTTTCACATGTCTAACTAATTTAAATAATATTTATTTAAATTAGGTCAGCCCTATTCTTATCTGCACACTTGTCACATGACTACAACTCCTTGTGGAGTGGGAAACCCCATCCAATCTCAACCATTCACATCATTCAAATCAATTTTCAATCATAGCCATCAATTCAAATCACTCATTTGCTATAAATCAATCCTCACCCAAGCCATTTGGGGGATCAATCTTCAAGTAATTTTATGCTGTCGAAATGATTCTCGATCCTCTCTTCATTCATCTTCATGCTATTGTTATGCTGCTGAAATGAGCAATTGACATTCATACAAGAACAACAATTTTTGATATTTTGCATCCTATGCAAAATGGAGAAGGGCAATGGAGGAGAGCCAACCTTAGCATAGGGATTAGATTTAGTTTTCTTTCATACTTTGATTTCTATGTTATCTTGTACTCCATTGTTTAGTTAGGGTTTCATGATTACTGTTAGCAATTTATCCCTGATTTTTCCCTAGCTTACACTAACCATATAATTTTTTTCATGTTTTGAGTATGTTAAGGATTTCATCTTTAATTTCTTTTGTTAGTCTATCTGTTTTTTGTCAAAAACCAGTGTTTGGTATTTTTGACTTTTTTTTAACCGTTCATTGAAATTTCAAACAAATTACATTTTTAGAAACTAGACTCCATTCTACATGTATTAAAAAAGATTTTTTTTATTTTCGATTAGTTTTCAAAAATTTTAGGGGGAGAACACTCAATTTTCTATTTTTTTAGGATATGTCTACTTTGAAAAATAGTAAAAAATCAATTATTCATGAAAAAATTATTAGAAAAATCAAGGATAAACTACATGGTGTTAGCTAATTTCTCACTAAAGCAATTTTTGAAATACTTCAAAAAGGTTGACATTTTAAGGGGAGCACACTAGACACTATGTTATGTTTTTCTGAAAAAAATAGGACCAATTTGAGTGCTCCCCCTTTTTGAACCCCTTAATCTCAACCATTTTTGAAAAAAAATTAGTAGTTTAGAAACTAGATTTGGAGCACTATGACTCTTATTTTTGTTGTATCTTCAATTTCTCATCCAACATCAATCTTTTTTTATTTCAAAAAAAAGTGGCATCTTAAGACCCCCTTTTGGTCCCCCATCTTTGTGCATTTACCCGGGTATAGGGATAGATAGGGAGAGAGAGGTATAGAGATAGAGAGAGATGGTGAGAGAGAAAGAGAGGGAGAAAGAGAGGGAGGGAAAAAACCTAGAGAAGAGAAATAGTGTGATAGAGGAAGCGAAAATAATAAAATATAGATAGAGACAAAGAGCTCAGATACAAATAAGGAGAAAGAGAGAAAGAGGAAGATAAACAGAGAGAGAGAGAGAGAGAGAGAGAGAGAGAGAGAGAGAGAGAGAGAGAGAGAGAGAGAGAGAGAGAGAGAGAGATGATTTTTTTTTTAAATAAAACCCTTGACATAGTGTTTTGATATCATTTAGATTCTATTGTAGGGATTTGTAGGATTTTAGTTTAGGTCAAACTATCAACATGTTACTAAATTGTTAACACATGGGCTACAACATTAGTGAAGTTTCTCAATCTATTGTAAGCTTATTTTGAAGGAATATATTAAGGTTTACTTTTGGTGGTGAGTGTCTTACTCAAAGGGGTTTTCCCGAGTATATATGTCATCTTATCTTCTCTATTTCCTTCACTTATTCTTCTAATTTAATTAAGGTTACATGTGTTTTAGATCAACAAATTTTATGACAGAGGTAAGGTACAAAGATAGAGAGAGGTACAAAGATAGAGAAGGATAGAGAGAGTTATAGATATAGGGAGAGAGAGAGAGAGAGAGAGAGAGAGAGAGAGAGAGAGAGAGAGAGAGAGAGAGGTGTGCAAAGATAGAGATGGATATAGAGATATAGATAGAGGGATAGAGAGAGAAGTAAAAATATAAAGAGGAAGAGAGATAGATATAGATAGAGAGTGAAAATAGAGAAAGACAAATATATATATATATATATATATATATATATATATATATATATATATATATATATATATATATATAGAGAGAGAGAGAGAGAGAGAGAGAGAGAGAGAGAGAGAGCCTTTAAATTTCAAGTAGAAAAGGATAGAGAAGTTTAGAGAGAGATATAGATAGAGGGATAAAGAGAGAGGTAAAGAGATAAAGAGGGTGAGAGATAGAGAGAGGTACAAAGATAGAAAATGATAGAGAGAGAGGTACAAAGATAGAAGGATAGAGAGAGATATAGATAGAGGGATAGAGAGATAGGTAAAGAGATAAAGAGGGAGAGAGATATAGATAGAGAGAGTGAAAATAGACAAAGATAAAAAGAGACCAAAATAGTTAGAGGAAGAGAGAGAGGTACAAAGATAGAGAAGGATAGAGAGATATAGATAGAGGGATAGAGAGAGAGAGGTAAAGAGATAAAGAGAGAGATAGAGATAGAGAGTGAAAATATAGAAAGAAAAAAAAGATATATATACAGAGAGAGTACCTTTCAATTGAACAAGTAGAGAAGGATAGAGAAGGTTAGAGAGATATAGATAGAGGGATAGAGAGAGGTAAAGAGATAAAGAGGGAGAGAGATAAAGAGAGTGAAAATAGAGAAAGACAAAAAGAGATATGTATAGAGAGAGACATACAAAGGCAGAGAAGGACAGAGAGGGGACGGAGGAAAAAAGAGATAGAGCAAAAGAGAGAGGAAGAGAGAACTAGATAGAGCAAAGAAGAGAAGTAGAGAGATAGGGAGAGGATGAGACAAAGAGAGAGAAAAAGAGAGGTAGAGTGAGAAATCTTAGAGAGAGGAGAGAGAAACATTATAGGGAGAGAAAATCTCAGAGAGAGGAAGTGTGTGAGAGAGAAGGGGGAGGAAAAGTAGAGAACACAGCTACATGCATAACCTTCTTATGAATAATTATTACCAAATTTTACCTTTACCACCCATCACAATTGAAGAGACATTTCCTAGAACACAAAATCATTACCCATCATGGGATTACAAAACTAAGCCTAATTGCAAAAAAAAAAAGTGACAAAAAGTGTTCCGTTGTGTGATAGCCTTGAGGTTAAGGTCAAGCATTCCAATGGAAAATTAAAGATTAGGCTATAGTACATTTACAATGTAAAAAGTGGAGCTTGGTATGTGTTGGTCCAAATCATCTACTCAAAATTTAGTTACCACTATAGAACAACAACACATATCATTACATGGTTTCAATGTTCAAATCATGACCATGGTTTATCAAATCAAACTACACCCAAAAATTAATGCAAATATTATATATACTCTCTTTCTTAGAACACTAATATTACAAAAAAAAAAAAAAATCCTCTTTGCTACTCTTACAAATATGCCCCCTTATTTTTTGCTCTTACCAATTCAATTTTACAAACTATGTATACTTTAAGTTTCCCATATGCAAAATAATGTCACATCCATTTTCAACGTACCCATTGCACACTAAGGTGTGATTGCTAGTTTTAATTAGTTTAGAGAGAGTAATAATTCATGTCTTGGTTAAGAGTGGGGCCTAAATTTGACGACCATATGGTTGTATTTAGAATTTTGTATGATAAAATACAATTAAAATTTTGGAAAAATTATAAGATTTTGTATAAACTATTAAAAACTATTAAAAATTATATAAAATTATATAAAATTATATTTAAATATAAATCTAATTTATGATATATATTTTTAAAATAAAATATCTCTCTTAACACTTGAAAACAACTTCAAATATTTAACTGACAGGCAGGGTCCACCGTCAAATTTACTCCCCTAAAGTAATAGACGCTGTGATTCAAATTCATTTTTGTTACTTTTTGACCGCATTTAAACCTTGGTTAGAACAAGTTTGTGGGACCGCTATCTGAAACTATCACCATTCATTTTATCTCGAAGCTCCACGTATTTGCGTTGTTTTTATTCCATGTCCGGATAAAATACAAGAAACCTGTGCTTATCCCATGGAATCAGAGTTTATTCCATACTTGAATACAATAAACCCAGTCGTTATAGCTATGAACTATGGCTGCGTTTCTTCTCACGCTTGGCTTTATTCCAACCGACTCCGACGACTATAAATATTTGCTTCAATGCAATGAATTCTTTATCGATGATATATTTGTTTGAAACACGCGCATTAGACTTAATTAATAGCTCTGCTTAATGCTTATGAAAATGATTCCACTGCTTCTGCTTCTTGTGTTCAACGTTGTGTTGGTGCATGGCTTAGCCAGGTACAAGCTGTATACGGAGGGAGTTTCTCCACGTAATTTCTTTGAAAGTGATAAAAAATCCTGTGCTTCGCATGCCAACTGCGAAGGCACAGTTCCAGATCGTCGATGCTGCTCGCAATTCAGCAAGGCTGCCGTAGCTCATGAAAATTAAATTCAGTCTTTCATTCTACACACAGTCCAAAACATGTCAATTTTGCAATCAGCTTTATGGTCTAGTTGAGCTTTTTGTTTTACTCACATTGCTATGCTTGGAAATGGACTGCCTACTTTGTATGAACTGAAAGTATCTTGTTTTTGTTTTTGTTGTAGTGGTTTAGGGTTTTCCATTCTCAGTCATCTCCAGTGGTTGATCGTTCTTTGTACTACTGCATTCATGTTCAAATAAAAAGAGTTCCCAGACCAATTGAGTTTCCTTCACATACTTTTCATTCTCTAGATATGTTTAATTTTCTATCCCTGTTGAATTGCTATCTATTCTTTCTATTACGTGTTTGAGATGTTTATATAATTTTCCGTAATCCTGAATTCCTTTGACAACACATTGAAAAATATTGGAACAAAGACAAAAGAGCAGCCAAGAGGCTTCCCAAGATCATGTGAAGGAACGAATTAAAAAAGATCTACCCGTTATGAACACTCTTTTCAGTTGGGAGACAAGGAAATAAGAGGCTAGGAAATTCAATCCATTGTTGTTCTATGTGATGAATGTTGTACTCCTACCAAAACAATCCTGCTTATTCTTGTCTTGTATCAATTAACATTGTTTCAGTCATTTGGAATGTCGATCAGTTTTATTTTGTGATCTTAATTGTTTGGAAAGTGGATCTGGTCTAAAAGCCTGCTTGACTTTCAAGCCAAGCAATGTTTGACCACTTTTTATTGTGAATGAGGTATAAAATTTCTATTGACTGTTTGACCATTGAAGTGGATGATATTTAAGTAGGGTGATGAGACATTATACACTTGTAAAGTTATAAGGCTAAAAAAAGCTATCCACTATTTAAAATGGATGATGCTTATGTGGATAATTTAATTTTTTTTCTTTAAATCTGTTTTAAAATATGAAAAAATTAATTTTTTAAAATTATAACACAAAACACTTTCTTCATTCCTTCCCTTGTGAATGTTTTCAAGTTTAGTTCTTCTGCCATTATAGTTGAACTTCTTCCATTAGAAATCATTTGGAGCTTGGAAATTTCAAAAGTTGTTATTTGTGTTTATCTTTCAACTAAAGAAATCAGGAATTGTTTAAAATTACAACACAAAACACTTTCTTCATTCCTTCCCTTGTGAATGTTTTCAAGTTTAGTTCTTCTTCCATTACAGTTGAACTTCTTCCATTAGAAATCATTTGGAGCTTGGAAATTTCAAAAGTTGTTATTTGTGTTTATCTTTCAACTAAAGAAATCAGGAATTGTTTGTATACAAAGACAATAAAAAATCAGAAATATTGTTTCTAACTCATGGATCAGATTGATTGATTAGGTTCCCGAGCCAACCCTCTATCTAAAGTGTCCCGCCCCATCGGGATGGCAATATTCTTTCTTTTCTAGGAGAAAGAAAGATAGAGATCTCCCCCGTATAGATAGGCTCCCATGTATAGAGATGTGGGGAATTGAGCGAATAAATGAGGCGAGTGGAACTACAAATGTCAGCACGAGGGCCCCTTAGTTCTTCCAGGGGGAACTAAGGGCATGTTCCCATGCTGCTGCTTAGCTTATTTTGGCTAGCAGCCACTGCTCAATTTTTTTAGGAGATATTTGTGGAGCTGGTGACCCCATAAATATTTTTTTTCTGCTTATCTTAAGTAGTTATCTTAATTTGTGGTTTCTATTATATTAAAAATAAAAAACAAGTTATTTTAATTATCTTAATTCAGAAGAAAATTTAAAAAAAAAGGGGGAGAAGGAAAATTATGCAGCCACATGGCATATTTTTCATTATGCAGTGGCTGCTTATTTCCAGCCCCCCTTTTTTTCTACACCTTATTTGCAATTCCTAAGCAGTAGCTGCTCCACGAAAATAAGAAAATATTCTATATTATCCTTTTCCCATAATTTAAATTTCCATAGGGCCACTCCAACTGCTTAAATTTAAGCAGAAAAATAGCTTAAGCTGCATGGGGACATGAGGTAAGGGGCCCATATATGCCTCCCTTATATAGAATTGTCTGTTATAGATGGAAGGGGACTCTAATATGCGGGTAGAGGAGTTATTGTTTGAGCTACTGTCCCACTGTGCGTGCGTAGTTGTGGAATAGGATGAAGATCCAGCAATCTCTTGCGGTGAGCTGCCCTACTATGCATAGTAGGGGAGCTAAAGCTTAAATGTTGGATATATGCATCAT
This sequence comes from Cunninghamia lanceolata, assembly GCA_027924645.1. NCBI lineage: Eukaryota > Viridiplantae > Streptophyta > Pinopsida > Cupressales > Cupressaceae > Cunninghamia > Cunninghamia lanceolata. The sequence goes on along the minus strand of BSBN01001925.1, from coordinate 4,022,652 downwards.
GATTTGCTTGTGTTGAAAACGAATATCTAAGCACCTACATTTTTGCTTTATTCAGCTTTGTTGAAAGTGCATGCACTTCTCCCCACATAAACTGTTGCCGCCGGCACCCCCACTACAGAAAGGGCCTTTCTAGTTTTTCCCATATCTAATATACTCCGGCAAAGGAAGGGATCAACTAGAGTTCACTTCACCGTCAAAGCGGTCTATTATTTTTTATGAATAATTGTCTATATAACTATTTAGATAATATTACATATATACATTAAAAATTTTGGGTGGAATACGTCTTCTATTACTAGAAATACAATGGCAAGGATCCATTTCCAGTTTTAATCTTGAGGCTCGTTTGACCATGGTTTAAATTTGAAATTTTTTCCCTACACTTTAGTCTTCATTAAGAAATTAAAAAAAAAATATATAAGAGAGATATTTATGCAAACATTTCTTTCTATTTTTTATAAGTGTGAAGCCTTCAATACAATATTTAATTGTTTGATATGTTGCAAAAGCTTGGAATGAATATAAAATATTATATTAAAAAACTCAAAGAATATTGAGAATTTAAAAAAAAATTAAAAATTTGGGAATTTTTTAAATAGAAAAAGTTTATATATAAGCACATACATATAGTTAGATTTTCATATTAATTGTTTTTCTACAGTTTTTAAAATAAATTACATGTATATTTTTTATTAGTTCAGTTGGAAAAGAGGGTCCAAAATCCTTTACAAAGTAGTCCCAAGAGCAAAACAAGGCTTTAAACGAGCTAGAGACAACACACAGACAAAACTGCTACAGTAAGGTAGCGAGGAACAACAAAGGACTAAACAAAAGCATAACTTGACCTAGCAGGTCGAATACCCTTGGCCCGAGTACGGGTCAGAGAAATATGCTTAGGAAGACCTCTCTTCTTTCTTTGGACAACAATCCAAAAGACATCATCAACAGTCCAAAAGAAATCATCATCTCCATCAATAGAAGTAGGAGAAGTAGGTGGTGTAACTTTCAAAAAAAAACTTCGAAGGGGGTGGAGGATGGGGAGAGGAAGAACCGGTCACCATAGTAGTAGCCCCAATAACAGACAATGCCCTAACAATAGTAGAATCAATAGTGGAAGTCCCAGTAACAGCGCCAGCAACAAAACCACCCTCTATTACGGGTGGCGCACTTGTAGTAACAGCAAAATCAATAGTAGCAACCTCTGAAGCAGACTAAACAATAACATCAGAGTTTTAGCAGGAGACAAATAAATTACATCTATGTTAATACAGTCAAATATTTAATCATATTTTATAGCTAAAAACTTTAAATACAACTATACAACTATCAAATTTAAGCATGTTGCAAAGGGTTTTGCATTTTCTTTTTTATTTCATTCTTCTTTGTTAAATATTTTTGGAAAGATCAAAGGGAAATCCTCACACATTTTTGGTAGGTAAATAGTGTTTGTTTTTAGAAACTCTAAAACTTCAATATTTTTTTTAACACAAATTTATGACACTTTTTTTGCTAAGTTAATTTTGTTTTAAGGAAACTTAATTCTTTTTTAGTTTTTTTAATATGGTTCAATTTTTCATTTTATATGGATACTCTTTATTTTTTTAATGCTTCTTTTCTTATTTTTTTCAATGATATTTTTAAAAGTTTTTTAATTTAAAATATATAATTATTTTTTTATAATTTTTATTTATTGAAGTTAATTTAGAAACTTTTAAATTTATATATCTTTTAATTTTTAAATTGAATATATAATTAATTAGATAATTTATTTTTTATTTGTAAATTTAAATATTTTTCAATTAAATAATTTTGATATAATTAATATAATGATATAATTTTATAATATTAATAATAAATAAAATTAATATAATTAAATTGTATATAAAAATAATGTTATATATTTTGGAAAAGAGGTTTAAATACCAATCTCAATAGAATTACTAACTCTAAGTATAATCTTCTAATTAGAAATTGATGATAATGGGGCAATGACATGAAGACTAGATACACTTTTGTGACTAGAAGAACTAAGAACTACCAATCAAAACAAATGAGCAGACACCAGAGCACAATGAAGAGGTGGTTTGATAAGTAGGTCATGGATCAAGAATTTAAGGTAGTATGAGAACAAGGAAAATCTAGGACACCATGACAAGCTAAACTCCCTCTTGAGTGGACTATATATCATAATTGTTTGCAAGTAGGCCAATGCATTTAAATTGGGAACACTTGGTAGAACTATATTATGCATCTTGGTAAATGAGATTCATTTGAAGTCATATATGTAAGTTATCCCCCCCTATACATAACTTTTGTATCATAATTCTCATGTATAGTTTTTCTTCATTGCTATCATGATCATGCCACAATGGTTTCTATGTATATAATTTGCCTTCTTGTTCTTGTTTTTGTCCATGTGCTATCTAATTTTGAGCTAATCATTAAGGAATCCATTATGCCATCTCACCTCTTTGATAAATCCCACGATAAAATTCTCTCCCAATGTCAAAATAATGCAACACTAAATCTCTCGCTAACCAAATAGCATAGAGTGTTGATCTTTCCATGTCAACCTTCATTGGTGAAACAACACCCATCGGTGGCTAGGTCCAAAGTCTCCCCGACGACCGATGCATATACAAGGAAAACATGCTAGCAAAACATACAAAGAGGATTGTATGTACATAGATCAGATACATTGGCGGCAACATGGAAAAGGCCTGATGCATACAAGGCTGATATACAAGAGGTGGAGCCCACAGACATACAAAGCATAATGTACATTGAGCACATACAAGAAAGTATGCAAAGGATGGAGATACAAGGCATGGGGCCCACCAGATGCATATGTAAGTGTGATTGTATGTTCGCACATACAAAGGAACATGCATTCCAAAGATGCATTGGCCGGACCCGAACAGATATGCAATGTAGTTGATAGTGGCAAAGGTTCGATTGAATGTATGTTTTTGCTTGTATATTGCATTTGTATAATGTGATATGTAAGCCAATATATAAGGCAAACATACAAGGGAGTGATATACAAGCCAGACCCGATTTAAATATCAAATTTGGCAAATTCAGCACTGGCATCCGCGACTTGCATGTATATGGCATTTGTATATGTTGATATACAAAGGAATAAAGATACAAGGTAGATTTCAAAGCGATTGCAACTTGTTTCATAAAAATTTGAAATCTACAGCATGTATATTGCATGTGTATATGCAATATACAAAGCAAAGATGCAAAGTTAAGATACAAGGCGGAACCCGAAGGTGATTTCAACTTGTTTTATAAAAGTTTGGGGTCCACGCCTTGTATGCATGTAGTTGTATGTATATGAATTTGCTTTTGCATATACAAGGGATTTAAAGGCAAAATGGGCAAAAATGGCAAAAGGCGAAAATGGCAAAATAGATGATGGAAAAGTTAGTGATGGAAGCACATGGTGCCTACGTGGTGTGATTTCATTGGCCAGTGACTTTTTAAAGTGATTTAAGGCCGTGGATCTCAATGACAAGGAGGAAATTGACGGCCATGATTCAGATGTTCAACAGGGGTGATTTCTTTGTATTTGTAGCTATTTTTAGGTAGGAAAATTTCTGATGCATTCATTGTTGCATTTCAAGAGGAGCTGCAGGTAGGTTGGCATTAATGGCAGAAATTGCAGAAGGCATTGGTCGATGATGGACAGGTCAACCACTATCTTTAAGAGGAAAGTCTCCAAACGACGACACATCTCCCGATCTCATCTGCTCCTACTTCTCCCTCTACACACTGCATTCAATATTTTGGGCATCATTTCTCACGGTGTAGTGCATCTGGCGATTTTGAGATGACATGTACTTTGATTACTGAGTACATAGTCTTGCTATAAAAGGTAAACTGTGTTACTCGTTTATGGTTGTTGAAGACCTGGGCAACTTTTGTGAAAAATAACGAAAAATAGAGCATTTCCTGGTTGTTTCTATCTCTTCAGAGTTTATGAGTTGCATTTTGAGTGCAGATTGCATATATTTTTAGTTTCATTGTTGTTTTATATGAAAAATGAATTGTTGCATGTGTTTAGCTATCTGTCTCCACTTGTTGTATGCATTTTCTTCTTCTGAATGTAGTTGCTAAGGGTTCCTTAGATTCTAGAATTCTGTATTGCATGCTTGATCTTTTAACTTCCATTCAAGGAGTGGATTAAATTGTTTTAGGTTAAGTATGGGGAAGAATGTATGTCAACTAGGATATCTGTAAGCAGAGATAGTTAAACACTCATTCTTGGGTGATGTTTGTAAGGAAAGCATCAGTCCTAAGCCCTTGAAACTTGAATACCATTACATATCATTCACTTATATACGTCTAGTTGACTCCTTGCCCTGAGATAGGCACCAGTCTACCTTTGTGTAGTAGTTATGACCCAAAAACCCCTGTCTTGCATCTAAAACATAATCCAAATCATTCCACATTTTCAACATGTTAGTTGTAGGAGTAGGATTAGGACCCCTGCATATTCTCATCCCTAACCAGTTAGATATGTATAAGAAAGTTGCCAACCTTGTGATCTATCACACAAATGGTCCAAACATGAGAGTATTCTGCTTGTTGTTGTAAATCTAAATCTATCTTTCATTGGGTGAGTCAAATTGTTAAATCTTTAGCAAATAGGGATACCCCCCTTGGTGCGGTAGAACCAGAAGTGAAGGGGAGGCAACTCACGCAACCTCCTATATTTGTTGGCCAGATCTGCTTGTGCATTGGAACTGGCAACCCCTCTACCGGTCTGGAGAGAAAGAACCAACATAAATGGTGACTCAGTTGGGGAAGGAGTCAAATAATTTAAGGGTTGGAAAGTCTAGTTTCCAGTGAAGTTGTTGCAGCAAGACCAAAAAATGACCATGTGGTGCTCTACTAGCATGATGAATCCAGAAAATAAAAGTGCCTTGTTGATATTCTATCCTCTCTGTGAGAGGTGGTGACTCTATTGATTGAACCTATGCCATCCTGCAACATATTTCTAGGTATTCATCTTTTAATTTAAAAAAAAATGATGAGTATGGAGCAACAGTCCTAGTTGTGATCTCAAAGAAGACCATTTTTTACTGAAAACTATAAGGCTCTAAATTTTAAAGGGATATATGGTTACCCAAATGCTATGCCCAATAAGATTAGAAAATGTTTGCCAAAATATAATGGATTAAATTCTGAGTCTGCAAACAAACATCTGTAAAATTTTTGTAATTTGATATAAAATTATGAGGTAGAGGCTGAAGATGTAGTAATGAGACTCTTTGTTCAATCATTAGAGGATGATACTAGGGTTTGGTTTTCAGACTTGCCTGGATATTGAAAACAATCAAAAGTATGGAATGCCAGTGGGTTTCATGGCTGCAAGTTGTCAAAACAGTTATCAAAGTGAATATATTTCAGTTGTCCCAGTATGTTCATTGAAAGATAATTGTGTAGAGGGAAATATATTTTAGAATAGCATGTGTAGTCATGATATGATGTATAAACATGAAGAAGATGTTGTAAAAAGTGTAGGCACATCCTATAATGGTGAAGACAAAAATTGTTATCAGCCTCTAGAAGAAAAGCCTACAGACACAAAATGCCCTTCAAATGATCAAATGAAAGATATACATGAAGTTGTGTTCTGCAGCAATAGGCATATCCCAGTTATTCCTGATTATTTATATGAGGTGGATATGCAAAGCTTCACTCTGAATATAGAAGATGCAGATTCAAGCGATGACAGTGAATATGCTAGTGATTTTCAGCATTCAAATGCATATGTGAGCCTTTCAGATGATGAAATATATATGGATGCTGAATATGAGTGTTTCCTTGAAGATTCTAACCACCTTCACAGTGTAGAGGTTAAAAAATTTGTTTTTGATATTCAGTGCATTGGTAAAGAAGATATACAGGGTCACTATTTAGATGTGAATGGACAAGTTGTAGATGGGTGTGCTCATACAGTTGGGGATAATGCTGGTGTTAGATTTAGGACAGACAACTGAGAGGGGGGTGAATCAGTTGTCAAAAACTTTCTTCCAATTAAACACTTAAATCCACTTTGTGATTTAGCAGCATATAAATAAATCAATCATAGAAACATAAACCATTGAATTAAGAGCATAAACACATCAACACATGAGACACCAAGATTTTGACATGCAAAACTTGGTTAAGGGAAAAACCACGGGGTGATTAACCCAAGATTGTATTCTCTGTTAGAAGAATAGAAAGAACAAAATGGCACATGCCAATTAGGGCTCACTACCCGAGTACACTACTCACAAGAGGCTCACTACTTACAAGAGACACACTGTGTACAAGATAATAAGTATCACCTACTTGAACTGAAAAATAGCATCTTCACCATGCTTGAATCAGTTCCATTTAAGCCCAAAACTTTTGCTTTGCCTTTCGCTCTTTTCCTCGCTACCACACTTTCATCTCGACATGAAACTCTTTGAAATGACTTTACAATCCCTTATTTATATAAGGCATCAACTTGGGAATAATCATCTAAGTTGGAAAACATCTACAAGAACATCTGCAAGATGTGTAATACATCCGGTCGGCCAGTCTCAGGAAGAACACCATCATTCAGAAGTTATTCTTTAATTGCAAAATCCAACTCTAATGTGGACCACCAACATGAACTAGACACAATCCAAATACCTTCACAAGATTGCTTGAATCACCAAGAATGTCCACACTTCATCTGCTTACTGAAATCCTTCTCTCCTTCATCCAGAACCTCAAGAATAGAGTTTGTCATCACTGTCACAAGGGAATAGATGCTTGTGGACCTTCAAACCATGAACCAATTGAGTGACACTTCACAAAGACTTCCTCAATACTCCCTCAAATCCATAGAATAGGATAATGCATTTCTGGATCTCATCGAACCTATCTGTGTCACTCTGTCACCTCTAAACACCTGCCAAAACCAGTTTCACTTGAGTGGCCATAACTTCTTCAGATCTTCATGTGGACCTTTGAAATCTTTATTGGATCATCTCAAGACACATATCTGTAAACCCTTTGAACCGTATCCTTTGATCTTCATCTTATCGGGGATCTTTACCTCACTATCTCCACTGATTCTCTCTATTCCTGATTAGGACTCATCTTCTCAATATCCTCAGCACAAAGCTCATCCAATCCTTATCATCAATACAATAGGAGTATATTGACATCAATGACAACACCGATTATGCCTATACTTGCAACAATCTCCCCCTTTGTCATTGATGGCAACAAATGATGTGAAAAACTATTTTAACCATCAAGACAAAAACTTCTCCTTACTGTCACAACTCCCCCTATTAGTAACAACCATTCATATGTCTTCTCTTCCTTTACTGCTCCCCCTTTGATCATCAACCACTTGTTTTTCACATGTCTTCTCTCCCCTTTTGCCATCAATGGCAAAGGGTGTAGGAGTCCAGGACAACACTGAGAGGGGGGGTGAATCAGTGTTGTGTAAATTTTCAAACCTTTTTGCAAACTTTAACTTTCAAGACACACAAAGAGAAAGATATCATTGATTTGTCAAACACATAAGCACATGACTGAGAATCAAGAAAGAGAACAAAACCTCTTAAGCAAAGTATTAACATACACACATATAGATAAAAGCAATATGAGACATAACACAAATTTGCACGAGTGGAAAACCCTCTTGGGGTAGAAAAACCACTTCAAAACTGCCTCACTGGCTTAACTTTAAAAACTTCTTACAGAGCCTCACTAGCTGAATATTATGTCTCACTGACAATTGAGAGGTCTCACTAACCTACAAGCCTCATTGGCATATTGTGCCTCACTGGCAACAATGTTTAGAAGCACCAGCTTCAAGGAGCACCAACCCCTAATACAGAACAAGCTGAAAACAAGAATTCAGAGGGTTTCTCTATTTCAATACAAAACATTTCTTCTCTCTCATGTGTCTGTCAAATGGCCATTCTTTTCATCAACCCAAATCATAAACTCAGATATTCAAAATCAATCCTGTATCCTGATCCACTCAACAACACTCATCCAATATTCATGTGAAGTCAATAAATAAGTATTCTACAAAAACAATTTCATGACCTTTCATATTCTCCAAATCACACAACCCTTCAATCTGATTATCTTCTCTGCCTGCAAAATCCTTCAAACAAATTTTCATTATCTTCTTTACAAAACCTTTCGTTTTCTCTTCAATTTTCATCTTTTTCAAAATGAAATCTTCAACAATTTATTTTTCATTCCCTGCATAAATAAAATCATGAAAAAATCCACCATAAAATATGAACAAACATCTTGAAAAATCTAATCAATGCTCTGTAAATAAAAATCTCTGACAAAATCTTTTTCATCTTCTTCAAATTCTTTATTTTCTTTTCAACAAGACTCTTCATATTCTATGATCTACAAAAACAATTCTTTTTAAAAAAAACTTCCATGCTTTTACATTCAAATCCATTGAACTTCTTCTTCTTCTCAAAAAAAAAACTTTTTGGAAATGTTTTCTTCAAATTCTGTCCTTATCCTTTTCACAAAAATATTATAAAAAAAAAAAACTTTCCTCTTAGCAATTTTATGAGGATAGAATACAAACTTGTTTTAGAAATCTTCTAAAAAGAATTCCAAAAATTTCTTTTAAAAACATTACTCATCTCCTTGAAAATCTCCTTTAAAAAATCATGCTTCCGTATCCCTTAAAAATTGGCTTTTTAGAGGGCTAAAAAATAGCTCAAAAAAACACACTATTAATATTCAACCTTATATCCTTTATGGGCCCAAAAAATATTAAATATATAAACAAAAATCATTTATGTGACTTAATCAGGCTCCCACCTTTTTTAATAAAACATATTTAATACAAACTCTTGGGCTCCCATTAAATTTGATGACTCCACTTATATTGGGCTCCCTCCATGCTCCTCAAAAAAAGGTAATTCTTTATAAGTCTTGCTCCCTATTCGATGCTTCACTTCATCGGGCAAAAAAAACTTTATTTTGTTTCCTTATGGTCTATGAAACATGCCTTGTACTTTTCAAAAGTATTTTGATGTCTTGTATATGAATCGGGCTCTTCTTTAGGAGGCATTTCAACATTTTTCATTTAAAATTCTTTTTATTGCTCAAGCTTCTTATGAGATGACCGGTGCCAACGGTAAGCAAAGTTGAAGGGGCCGGTGCCAATATGTCTAAGATACCCTCTAGCGGGTTATTTTAAGTGAGTTTACCTGCAATTGAAAGTCACTTCAAAAATATGACATAAAGTGCATTTGGTGAGAGATGGTTATGAGATGAGCTTTGAGACTGAACTTAGGACTCATTTTTGTTCTCTTATGCTCACATCCTAAATAGGAGATGCCTCCAAAAACAAACCTCAGAGAATAAAAAATTGATGCCCCTACACATTCTAAATCATGAACAACTCAACTCCTCAAATCAACTTCAAGAAACATGAACTCCTATATTATGAATATTCAATATTTGAAGCACAAGCATCATATATTGTTCAACTAAGATCCTCTCAACCATATAGTGAAGACAATACTTTAATCTGTCACTGTAACTGGCAAGCACCTTATATGAAGAATTAAGACTTGTCGATAACTCAACACATATCTTGAACATCTTCCCTAAGAATCAACTCCAAGATTGATCACAGGACATCATAATTAACTCAAGGAAGATATAGCTTCTTAATACATACCTCTGCCATATAACATTCTCCTGATACAAGATACTAATTGCATATATGATCATGAACTTCATACAATGAAACTACAAACATTTCAACCCCCATGCAACTACACTTGTTTGTATGATGATCAACTCACAAACTGAATACTGAAATCAAATGACCAAGCCACTGAATACTGTATGTCATCTGTATCACCCCGAGTAATGAATCTTATCATTATATTCACAACACACAAGATGATGTACTCCTGATGATGTACTCCTGCAACAACACATTTGACATCAATGACAACCTGTCACCATCAATCTCCCCCTTTGTGATTGATGGCAAAACTTTATGATGCAATTTATCTTTCTCCTCCTTTTTGACATCTGATGACAAAGCCTGAATTAAGTCCTCCTGAGAAAAATAACTCATATAAATTATGAGAAAGATATCAATCAACTGTTTACACATTTCTTGGATCACAAACACTATCATTGACCTTGTTATCTTTCATACCGACCAAGAAATTGAAAAATCACTTATCCAACCTTTGTTACCAGTAGCCTTTGAAAATTTAAGGCACTACTCATATTTACAATTTGCTATTATTCTGAAAGCTCTGTTCTTACACATCTGCATACTACACAACTTTTCAACTTGTGAGTAATAAGAAACCATGAAGCATAGGACCTGAAAGAAACATCATGTAAGGCACACCAACCAAAGCATCAAACCACTGTTAACTACCATAGACTGCACTATATCACTTCTTATCACAACACAAATATGTAGATGAAGATGAAACACTGACAGCAATGAGATCCTTGATTACTTCCTTTAACAAACTCCTGAAGACATCACTCTTCTTCAACAATCACCAACACTTTTTGACCTGAAATAACAAATCTCCAAGATCTCCCAAAGCATAAAGCATGATGTATGATCATAAAAAATGACTCCTTTGATATGACTTATCTGAACTTGAACTTCATGCAAAGATACCATAATCACATCAATACTTATGATGAACAACAATGCAGGTTTAACAAACAAAAATCTGATAACCACATGAAGACTACTCTTTACAAAATTCACAACTCAAGATGAGATGACAACCAATCAAGAGAGAACCTTGCTAAGATTTCCATGATAATAAATCTGCAACAATCAATCACTTTACTTTTGCACACATTTCTTGATATGATAAAGAATGAAGACCTTTCTCAAAGGAATGAAGATTATCTAAAATGAAGACTATCTTGATGAAGATCATCCTGCACATGACACTTTTACAACTTCATGTCAAATCTGATATAAACATAACCACTATCAATACCTTTGCAAAAATAAATGAATTGACTTCTTTCATTTGCAACTTCCTTAGCCCACATAAGCAAACATCTGAAGATAACTTCTTGAATATACCCAAGATCCAATATTCAAATCAGCCCATCAATTTTGCATACCAACAAACCAACTGCATCAACAAGTTCTTCCTGAAACACTGTCACATACTGAAGATCAACTTAGTTAGCAATATGATCATAGAATTCATTTGACAAGAATTAATATGACAAGATCATCATTCAAATGATCTCCTTCCTAAAACTTCTTGGGGATAATTGATAGATCAAGAACAACTCCCCCTCACATTATGCCATGTGTTATGCAACTGATGAAATAACTTGTGCAAGATGCACAAGTTTAGAATTTATCTTCTCTTTGCATTGTTTTTGCTTCCAGATTTTTACTGGCTGTTTCTTTTGCTCAATTTTCTTCTTCCAAATCTTTTCAACCTTATTCTTTTTCAAATCTACCAAACTAGATGATGCTATTCCTCCATACATTCTGCAACTATATGCTTTGTGACCAGGAGAGTGACACTTGAAACATACAACACTAGTATTTCTTATTGAAGCAAATTGATTTCTTCTGCAATTAATTGCCTTGTGTCCAAAGTGATTACAAGTATAACAATAACCATTAAATGAATAGTTATACCTGTACATGTATGCTTGTCTTATAGGAGCAATTCTTCTTCTTTGATTATTCACTTTTCTTTCAGGAGCAGCCGGCTGATCAATTTTTCTTCGAGGAATCTCTCTAACATTAGAGGACTTATTCTTTTCATAACCAAGTCTAGTAGTGTCTCCATGTAGTTTTTGTTTATCAAGAAACTCGTGTAACTTGCTGGTGCTCTCATCAAATTTGAGATTCTTTTCCAACTGCTTTCTAACATCCTCAAGTTCTTTACTTAAAGAAACTATTTGTCCTTCAAGCTTTAGACATTCAACCTTTTTAGCCTCTAAATCAGATTTTGCTTCATCAGCTATCCTCTTAGTTTTCTCAACTTCCGTCTTCAAACTAACAACCAATTTGTCTAATTCACATGCTTGATTCTTCAAGTCTACAATTAGGTTTCTAGCATCTTCAAGGTCTATAAGAGCTTTGTCTTTTAAGTCTCTTTCTTGTTGCATCTGCAATTCTAATTTCTGGTTCTCCTTTTTATAGCTCTTGAGTTCACTCAAAGCACATATAAGCTCTCCTTCTATGTCAATTTCACATTCTTGTTCTTCATCACTTATAATCTGATCTTCTTCAAAATCTGATTGAGTCTCATCTCCTTCATGTGAAAGTTTTTCATCATTGTGACTCTTCTTAGATAATAAGTTGTCTTCTTTTTCAGGTGCATTACCATGATATATTTTTATTAACTTCTTCCACATATCTTGTGCTGTTTCACAGTGCATAACTTCACAAGAAACATCATTAGGTAGAGTAGACAATACAGCTTTCTTTGCAATATAATTACATTTAAGAGCTTCTTTATCATTTGCAGTAACACAATATCCATTCTCAACTGACATCAAAACACCATATCCTAAAGAGGATAAATAAATCTGCATTCTCATACACCAAATTGAGAAATTTAAACCATCAAACAAAGGAGCATCTGAAATCTTTTCTTCTAATACAATACTTGACTCAACTTGTGAGACATATCTATCAACATTTGAATTTGATAAAGATGGGGACTTTTTTGTCTTTTGACCAGAATAAATTTTGACATTTTTCATGCTCTTATTTCTTCTACTCTTATCCATTGAACTCCACACACAAGACCTACCCAAGTTGATTAAGCTTCAAAAGGGAACCTAGGCTCTGATACCAATTGTAGGAGTCCAGGATAACACTGAGAGGGGGGGTGAATCAGTGTTGTGTAAATTTTCAAACCTTTTTGCAAACTTTAACTTTTAAGACACACAAAGAGAAAGATATCATTGATTTGTCAAACACATAAGCACATGACTGAGAATCAAGAAAGAGAACAAAACCTCTTAAGCAAAGTATTAACATACACACATATAGATAAAAGCAATATGAGACATAACACAAATTTGCACAAGTGGAAAACCCTCTTGGGGTAGAAAAACCACTCCAAAACTGCCTCACTGGCTTAACTTTAAAAACTTCTTACAAACCCTCACTGGCTGAATATTATGTCTCACTGACAATTGAGAGGTCTCACTAACCTACAAGCCTCACTGGCATACTGTGCCTCACTGGCAACAATGTTTAGAAGCACCAGCTTCAAGGAGCACCAACCCCTAATACAGAACAAGTTGAAAACAAGAATTCAGAGGGTTTCTCTGTTTCAATACAAAATATTTCTTCTCTCTCGTGTGTTTGTCAAATGGCCATTCTTTTCATCAACCCAAATCATAAACTCAGATATTCAAAATCAATCCTGTATCCTGATCCACTCAACAACACTCATCCAATATTCATGTGAAGTCAATAAATAAGCATTCTACAAAAATAATTTCATGACCTTTCATATTCTCCAAATCACACAACCCTTCAATCTGATTATCTTCTCTACCTGCAAAATCCTTCAAACAAATTTTCATTATCTTCTTTACAAAACCTTTCATTTTCTCTTCAATTTTCATCTTTTTCAAAATGAAAGTCTTCAAAAATTTATTTTTCATTCCCTGCATAAATAAAATCATGAAAAAATCCACCATAAAATATGAACAAACATCTTGAAAAATCTAATCAATGCTCTGTAAATAAAAATCTCTGACAAAATCTTTTTCATCTTCTTCAAATTCTTCATTTTCTTTTCAACAAGACTCTTCATATTCTATGATCTGCAAAAACAATTCTTTTTAGAAAAAACTTCCATGCTTTTACATTCAAATCCGTTGAACTTCTTCTTCTTCTCAAAAAAAAAACTTTCTGGAAATGTTTTCTTCAAATTCTTTGTCCTTATCCTTTTCACAAAAATATTATAAAAAAAAAACTTTCCTCTTAGCAATTTTATGAGGATAGAATAAAAACTTGTTTTAGAAATCTTCTAAAAAGAATTCCAAAAATTTCTTTTAAAAACATTACTCATCTCCTTGAAAATCTCCTTTAAAAAATCATGCTTCCATATCCCTTAAAAATTGGCTTTTTAGAGGGCTAAAAAATAGCTCAAAAAAACACACTATTAATATTCAACCTTATATCCTTTATGGGCCCAAAAAATATTAAATATATAAACAAAAATCATTTATGTGACTTAATCAAGCTCCCACCTTTTTTTAATAAAACATATTTAATACAAACTCTTGGGCTCCCATTAAATTTGATGACTCCACTTATATTGGGCTCCCTCCATGCTCCTCAAAAAAAGGTAATTCTTTATAAGTCTTGCTCCCTATTCGATGCTTCACTTCATCGGGCAAAAAAAACTTTATTTTGTTTCCTTATAGTCTATGAAACATGCCTTGTACTTTTCAAAAGTATTTTGATGTCTTGTATATGAATCGGGCTCTTCTTTAGGAGGCATTTCAACATTTTTCATTTAAAATTCTTTTTACCGCTCAAGCTTCTTATGAGATGACCGGTGTCAATGGTAAGCAAAGTTGAAGGGGCCGGTGCCAATATGTCTGAGATACCCTCTAGTGGGTTAGTTTAAGTGAGTTTACCTGCAATTGAAAGTCACTTCAAAAATATGACATAAAGTGCATTTGGTGAGAGACGGTTATGAGATGAGCTTTGAGATTGAACTTAGGACTCATTTTTGTTCTCTTATGCTCACATCCTAAATAGGAGATGCCTCCAAAAACAAACCTCAGAGAATAAAAAATTGATGCCCCTACACAGTCCAAACCATGAATAACTCAACTCCTCAAATCAACTTCAAGCAACATGAACTCCTATATTATGAATATTCAACATTTGAAGCACAAGCATCATATATTGTTCAACTGAGATCCTCTCAACCATATAGTGAAGACAATACTTTAATCTGTCACTGTAACTGGCAAGAACCTTATATGAAGAATTAAGACTTGTCGATAACTCAACACATATCTTGAACATCTTCCCTAAGAATCAACTCCAAGATTGATCACAGGACATCATAATTAACTCAAGGAAGATACAGCTTCTTAATACATACCTCTGCCATATAACATTCTCCTGATACAAGATACTAATTGCATATATGATCATGAACTTCATACAATGAAACTACAAACATTTCAACCCCCATACAACTACACTTGTTTGTATGATGATCAACTCACAAACTGAATACTGAAATCAAATGACCAAGCCACTAAATACTGTATGTCATCTGTATCACCCCGAGTAATGAATCTTATCATTATATTCACAACACACAAGATGATGTACTCCTGATGATGTACTCCTGCAACAACACATTTGACATCAATGACAACCTGTCACCATCAAAGGGCTCATACTTGCAACTCCAACACTTCAGAATCATACTAGCTGCTCCCCTTGAGTGGCAGCTCCCTATCATCAATCCGGACCACAAGATATGACTATGATATCTACCTGACTAATGCACTCTAGTGCACCTTAGTTCATCACTGGAGGGGCAATAACCCCTAAGTTCTCCCTGAGATACTCAAAAGAGTCCTTAGGTAGAGGTTTAGTAAAGATGTCTGCAATCTGATCCTTGGAAGGCACAAACTCCAATCTGACTTCATTCTTGTTCACTTGCTCTCTCAGAAAGTGAAACTTGATAGATATATGCTTAGTCTTTGAATGCAACACCGGATTCTTAGATATATTTATTGCACTTAAATTATCACAGAAGATTGTGATAGGCTCCTCATAGTCCACTCTTATGTCTCTTAGCATTTGCTTCATCCACAAAACTTGAGTGCAACTACCTGTTGCTGCAATTGATATATTTTGCTTCTGCAGTGGACAGAGATATGGCCTCTTATTTCTTGCTCACCCAAGAAACCAATCTCTTCCCCAAAAAGAATGCTCCACCACTAGTACTCTTCCGGTCATCCACATCTCCTGCCCAATCTGCATATGTATATGCATGAAGAGAGAAATTATGATCTCTGGGATACCACAATCCATACTCAACTGTTCCTTTTAGATATCTAAAGATCCTCTTGATTGCCATGACATGAGATTCTCTAGGATCATCTTGAAATCTAGCAACAAGACCCACAACATTCATAATGTCAGGTCTAGTTTGAATGAGATACAACAATCCTCCAATCATTGACCTGTACTTTTTTTGATCAGCCTTAGGAGAGTCATCATCTTTGCCCAATTTACATCCAGTTGCCATGGGAGTATTCATTGGTTTTGAGTCTTCCATCCCAAATTTCTTCAACAATTCTTTCACATATTTGGTCTGAGAAATGAAGATTCCTTTCTTTGTTTGAGTGATTTGTAGACCCAAGAAGAAATTCATTTCCCCAAGCATGGACATCTCAAATTCACTTTTCATTTGATTTGTAAAAGTTTTACACATACTATCTCTTCCTCCAAAAATGATATCATCAACAAACACTTCAACAATCAAGATGTTTTCATGATCAATTTTGAAATACAAATTACTGTCAGCAGTACCTTTGTTGAAACCAATCTTCGAAAGATGCTTATCCAACCTTTCATACCAGGCTCTTGGGGCTTGCTTTAGTCCATATAGAGCTTTCTTCAACTTGCAGACCATATCACCATGATTAGACAATTGAAATCCATCCAGTTGCTCAATGTATACTTCTTCCAAGTCACCATTCAGGAAGGCAGACTTGACATCCATCTGATATACTTTGAAGTCCTTGAAGGTAGCAAAAGCTAGAAATAATCTAATTGCTTCAATTCTTGCCACCGGAGCAAAAGTTTCTTCAAAATCAACTCCTATTTGAGAGTAACCCTTGCAGACCAATCTGGCTTTATTTCTGATTACTTCACCAACTTCATTTAATTTTTTTCTAGAAGACCCACTTGGTTCCAATCACATTTTTGTTTCTAGGTCTGGGAACAAGATCCCAAGTGTGATTTTTCTTAATCTACATCAGCTCTTCCTCCATTGCTTTAGTCCAATTTTCATCATTGCAAGCTTCATTTACTGTCTTAGGTTCAATCTTTAAAATTAGACAATACTCATTTGAATCTTGAGCAATTCTCCTTCTTGTTTGTGCACCTTTACTTTTATCACCTATGATTTGATCTTCAGAGTGGTTCAGTCTTACATACCTGGGAACTTTGGGAGTTTCTTGCACTTCTAATTCTTGATCAGGCTTATTATAACTCATCTCTTCTTCCTGATTTACTAGATCAGTTTGAATCTGACTTGTAGAAAGGGCTTGGGCTTCTTGAATTAGAACACCATTCTGATCATCTTCATCATATTCATAAAACCTTGAGGGTTTTTCAATTCCTTCATCAACCTTCACATTTGTACTTTCCACAATATTTCTTAATCTCTTGTTATAACAATGGTATGCTTTGCTTTGAGTAGAATAACACAAGAATATTCCTTCATCACTTCTAGTATCAAATTTTCCTAGATCTTCATCTCTTTTAATGTAACACTTGCTACCAAAGACTCTAAAATACCTCATAGTAGGTGTAATGCCAAACCAAAGTTCATAAGGAGTCTTACTGGTATTGCTTCTGATTTGAACTCTAAATTTAATTTGAGGGTAAACCCTAATTGTGGAGAAAACATGTGATATATATACATTGAATGATATTTACTATCAAAATTTACATATCTAATTACATTTATATGATATATATACATTTAATGATATATACATTCAATGATATATACTATCAAAATTTATATACCTGATTACATGATATATATATATATATATATATATATATCTCATGATCTATATATACATGATGATTATACATATTGTCAAAATTTATATACTCGATCTTATGATTCAATATATATATATATCATGATCTATATACATGATGATAAATATATCATATGTATATATCATGTGATATATATACATGATGATATATATCATCATGTATATATATACACATCTTTATAGAAGCACTATAGTTATTTAAAAATAATGGGTACATTCATTTTTGTCAAACTCATTCAAATTTTGATGTTGATTTCAAATTTTGAATGTTGTATGCCAAAGGGTGTATGGGCAACCATATCTTGATTTTTGTATGATATTGAACCAGAATTTGTGGATTCAAAGCACTTTTCAGTTTCAAGTAGAAAACATGGCTATGTGGATAACCTTCCTATTGATAACCATTTTCAAATTTTACATTTACCAGGTCCATGACAATTGAAGAGGTATTTCTTGAAATACAAAAGTATTGGCCATCATGGGATAACAGAACTAAGCTTAACTGCATAAACACAGTGGCAACAAGTGTTCCATTATGTGATAGACTTAGGGCTATGGCCAAGATTTCTAATGGAACCTTCTGGCCCAAGGAAGATCAGGATATCTAGTAATTTTACAATGTAAAAAGTGGAACTTGGTATGGGTTGGTCCAGATCAGCTAGCTTTGCTAGAGCCTCTTGAAATGGAGATTGTGTTAGGATTTGATGTGGACCATACACGTGGAGCTTCTACCAGGATAGAGCACATATGATCCCTTGGAAATACTTTTCAAGTAGAAACGGTAGGATACCATCTTTTTGTTTTGAAGTCTATTTATCCAAAGGGGATCAATGTCCTTTCTCTATTCTCTGGAATTGGGGGTGCAATAATTTACTTTGATTATGTTACATATCTACAGAAATTTGTAAAGAAAATAAGCTTATCCTTAGAAGTTGGTGGGAAAAAACACATTAAAAGGGCAAACTAATTAAGGTAGAAGTTGTGCAGAATCTGATAGAAGAAAGACTTGATGATTTAATCATTAATTAAATTAGAGGTTTTGATCTGATAATAGGTGGAAGCCCCTATAATAATCTGACATGTAACAATAGGTGCACAAGGAATGGGCATAAAAATTAAATATCATACCATGTCAGATTTGCCTGACCATGTCAGTGGACAGGTGAACTTTAATTTTCATCTAAGTTAAAACATACATATAGTACGTACATGTTCACTTGTTGACATGTGTGTGTGTGTGTGTATAAATTATTTAATATAATTTTTAATTAATTTCACAAGTTTGTATATGTATATATATGTAGGGCTCAGCGCATTTATAGGATGCTCAGGATTCATGCTCAAATGGTCTCTTGATTAGGAGCCGACATGATGACCCAGCGACCAGATGACCTGCACTAGTTTATACACACATGTGTTTATTACATTTTATGTTTCTTACATGGACATTTTATGTTTCTTAAATGGAAATTTTATCTTTCTTACATCATGGACATGTTTTATGTTTATTACATGGACATTAAATGTTTCTGTTCACTTATATTTCATAGATCTACTCTAGACATGATTATATGTCAATTCAAGACATTTGAGTTTATGTTTATGTTTTAGATCTATTGTTGTATGTGCACATGTGTACACATTTATACATGTTTGAGATATATATATCATAGATGACATTTGTGTTTATGACTTCTTATGTTTCAGGGATGTATATATATGTATGTTTATATATATATATATATATATATATATATATTTCAGATATTTTGTATCCTTCAGGAACATAATTTATGTTTATACATGCTTATGTTTATGAAAGTTTAAACAAAATGAAACAATCAATTTAACTATATATATACATGAAATTTGGTTAAATATATATATGATTTGGTTAAATAGATATATATGATTTGGTTAAATTTGATCAACAAAATCTAAATTGGCATATCATAATAAATAGAATCATTAATCATTCTATAAATGTATTATAAGAGAATATGCATTGATCATCACAAGCATATTGTATCCTTTCCTACACCATCATTGATCTTGGTTCATTAGTTCATTGAGTTGATTTGTTTGGGGGCATAACTAAGTAGAATAACTAAGTTTAATTGTGTGTGTTGAGTTAGTTTAAAATACATGTGGATTTGAATTAAAATATAACAAAATCAAAGTATAAATATTGGGGTGTTCATCTAGGCAAGGTCCTGGAATATTAGCACTTTGGAGAATCACTTCTTAGCATCTTCGAGCAAATATGAGGTCTTTTGTTTTACACCACTTTATGTATATATTCAATTATGTTAGATTAAGGGGACCCATCTAGAATTAACTTATAAAGATGAATGATATCAAAATCCTTAAGTACAAGTTTAGATATTAATTTTAAGGAATGAGGGGTAAATTAATTGAGTAAATGATGGTAATGTAATGTCTTGACCTCTTGCTAATATTTAATGCATGTATGCCCCACAAGATCTTATAAGTTCATTGTTGTGAATTATGGTTCACAAGTGAGAGGTAGGAATATGAGAAGCATAACAACATAAACTTAACTCATTAAATTCAAATATAACTTGATTTTACTTGACATGCATCCAATCATGTTGTAAAGCTCTACCACAAGTCCTAATATAAAATTGAACTAGAATCAATAACATAACACTTGTCATATAATTTATCACTTGTCATTTGTATGCGTCCAACCAAATTGTAACTTGCTCTACCACTTGATCATTCTAATATAAAATCACTAATCAATTTATAACATATAACATCATAGATAATATATAATTTAAATAGAAATAGAATCACTAATCACTTTTAGTTTACTATTGTTAGGATATGTGCAGGACCATGATGGGCCAAACTATACCTCTAAGTGGCAATGAAAATACAAAAAAAATAGACTTAATCAAGTTCATGTGAAAATTTAAATGGATTATCTACACAATTTGAAAAAAATGTAAGAACAAAATTTGTAGAGAATTAAATCTAGTTTATGGGCTACTAATTAAAAAAAACTAAATTTACTTAGTGAAAAATGAATATTTCAATGAACAAATCCCTGCAAATGGGATCTAATGATGTTGAACTAATAAATTCTTAGAAGACCAAAGTTTGTGAACTTATAAAAAAGTAAACCTTTTTTAGAAACGGGTTTTTTATAGGCACTACATGTATGACATCACCCATTAATATAAGCTTAAAATCTCAATAAATACTATGGCCTTCCATAAAAATGGAACTCATCTACATGTATGACATCACCTATCTGAATGACTCATAAGTTTAAAGATGAGAAATCCAGTAAGAGACATTATACCACAAGGGCGGTGGGAACGTTGGGCTACGTGGCACCTGAGTACGCCCTGGAGACCATGGCAAAAGTAACGCAAGGGATATCTGGTTCTATCATCTTGCATGAGCATCCATAACAGACATTGTAAGTCATCCGTATCTACGCTAGGCTAGTCCCTCTCATAGAGGGAACCCTTCGGCGTAATAATAGAGAGGCTGTGATTCAAATTCATTTTTCCCTGACATTGTTTACTTTTTGACCGCACTTAAAGCTTGGTTAGAACAAGTGTGTGAGACTGGTATCTGAAACTGTCATCATTCATGTTGGGCACGTGGCAACTGTAAAGCCTAATGTAACCGATTTGTCTTCTTCTGCAGACTTAGAAATATTCCTATTGTAACCATTCTTCATGTAACTACGATTTCTTGGCATGAGGTCAAATGTATTGTAAATGGCCTAATGGTGGATAAAATGTATGAGGAAGATCTGTAGATAGTTAGTGTGGTGTTGAAGTGCTGCTAAACTTATTTTTAAGGAGAATCCCTTATTTGTGGATGTAGCCATTTTATATGGTGAACCACGTTAATTGCCTTGGTGTTCTCTGTATCATTTTTCTGCATATGTATGTGTTCTATTTTTCTTTCAAAATCTTTGTTTTTCTTTTTCTTCATTTTTAGATTTACAATTGGTATCAGAGCTCTGTGTGAAGCTCGGTCCAGGAGATAGCCTATGAGGACTTTTGGAACCTATAAAAAAATCAAAATGGATGATATAGAAAAATGGAAAATAGAGAAATTCACTGGCCACAACTTCAAACTATGGAAAGTGCAAATGGAGTCATTGCTCATCAAGCAGGATCTCTCACTTGCATTGCTGGGGAAAGCAAAAGGCAAAGGTTCAATGTCAGATGAAGACTAGGACAAACTAGATATGAAAGCGAGGGAAACTATATTTCTCTCATTGTCCAGCAATGTATTATTTAATGTCTCAATTGAGAATACTATGAAAGAGCTTTGGGAAAAGCTCTCCAGCATGTACGCGATTGCTTCAGCTTCGAATAAGGTATTTATTATGAAAAAATTATATAACTTGAAAATGAAAGAAGGTGGGGTTATGTCAAATCATCTGAATGAATTTAACACCTTAGTTACTCAATTAACTTCGGTGGGTATAAAGTTAGATCCTGAGATTAAAGCAATTTTGCTGTTGTGTTCCTTACCAAATAGCTAGGAAGGTGTTGTGATGGTTGTGAGCACTTCTGTAGCAACCAAAAGACAATTGGTTTTTGATGAAGTTGCAGCCACTCTTCTCAGCAAAGACATGAGAAGAAAAAATTAGGAACCCTCTTCCGGCGATGCTCTAATAGAAGATCACAATCTGGTCCGCGATCAAAGTCTAGGGGCAGAACTGGTGCATGTTGGTTTTGTGGAAAACCTGGACACAATAAGAAGAATTGCTAGAACTACAAGAAAGCTCAAGGAAAAGTGAGCACAAATAATGAAGCAAACAATGCATGTGATGGTGTTTTGGTCTTATTAGCTAGTGACACAAATGCAGATTCATGGGTCCTTGATTCCGGTGCCTCATTTCATGCCACTTCATGCTGTAAAGCTTTCACAAATTTTCATGAAGACACATTTGGTAAGGTGTTTCTTGGTGACAATAAAGAATGTGACATCTTAGGTAAAGGTGATATTGTTAGTGTAGGTTTTATTTTCCTAGAGGGTTATTTATTTTTCCCTATATTCCTAGGTTTTTCCTACACTTCTATTAATCTCGCTTAGGTTAATAAAGCATCTCTTATTAGGTGAGTGGTTGTGATGTGTCACTTTCCTACATGTGAGCATCCATTAGCTATCTTGGGAGGATATTTTGCTATCTTTAGTCTGATAGATGGTTGCTCTTGATTGGTTGGTGTTGCCACCTCCTCCCTCTTCCTAGTCTATATAAGCATGCTACCTGGCTTGTATTTGGCATCTTTTGCTTTTGCATCCTCTTAATACTATTTTGCTTCTAGTATTTACATTACTCTCTTGGAGACTAACTCTATGTTTCTATTTTGATTTTATATCATTTGCATTCATAGTTTAGATATCTATTCTTTGCACTAGTTTTCTGGGTTAATAATCTTTTCAGATTCTAACATGGTATCAAAGCTATTCTATGTGCAAGAGTAGATTTTAGTTTCCATATTTGAGAGATTTGGGGGGGCTAATAAATCTTATTGCAGTTTTTTGAAAAGCCCAGTATGCTCTTCTCTTGCATCTTCGGATGATCTTGAGAATTAGAAAAGTTTGACTGAAACTTTTTTAATCTCTAGGGTTTGCACATGTGTTTCATAAAATCTGGGTGATTACAACATTTCTGGTTATACTAGCAATATTTCTAGCTGTTTCAACGCATCCAGGAGGCTTGAGAAAGTTAGATTTGGCTTTCATTTCACTGAAATCAGAGATCGTCATACACAGTTGCGGAACTGAGGTTTTCGAGCTCAAATCTGACAACCAACTTGCATATTTGGTGTTTTAAATCAATATTGTAGGTTCTAGCATGCCATTTCTTGTCTTAGGTAGCTGATTCAGCCTTTGCATGTCATTTTTTGGTTGTTGGGGTCATTTTTTTGTAGCAAAAGGCATTCTATTTACACTGGATCAACATTTTCTATACATCAATAAGAAAAATGCCTTTTGGGTTTTGTTCACAACACAGAAAAACTATCTGGGTATCTTTCTATTTTTACATGCACTCTGTATATTTTACAGAAACACGCTTAGAAAGCTACAGCAGGACCCCTCTCCGTTGGCAGTTGTAGTTTTGAAGGCAGTTTTCAAATGCTCTGTTCTTGCTCATATGGACTCCTTTTCCCACGAATTATTTTTTGATTTTGGCTATTTTTCATGCTCTATGTACTAGTGTAGATGTTTTTTGATTTTGATGCCAAGATTTTTTTGAAATTGTAGATTCTCAGTCGTGACATTGCACAGTTCTTGTTTTGGGAACTTCGGAGGATCATAACTTTCACATATGACCTCGTATCGAGATGATTCGTTGTTTGAAAGTGCATGATTTTTCAAGTAGATCATAGTGGTGCTATTTGTTTCTGTGAGTATTGTGCTAAAGTTGTATTTTTAGCATATACTCTTCGTGAGGGTTTTGTAATGCATTAAAATCAAGACCACTTAGTATTTCTTGTTAGTGGTAGTTGTAAACGCACTAATATAAAGTGCCAAATCATATTTTCTTGGGGGGGTTCTTTGATTGAGTGAAAAGTGGGGGTTGTCCTAGTTGTGTTCTCTTCTTTTCGACATTTCTTCTTTGCATTTCTTCATCATGGATCAAACAAATCTGCCCATCCTAACTCCATACAATTACTTTGAGTGGAAATCATGCATGACAATTCACTTAAGGAAAGCTAGATTAAATAGGATAACTATAGGACTTGAAATTGAACCTACTAAAGATGAAGATAAGCCTAAGTGGTTTAACAAATGTGATGAGGCATATGGACCATTGTGTTTGTCTGTTTCTCCTGATTTGCTCTTTCACATTGAGTCTTAAAATACACCAAATGAAATCTAGACAAAGCTAGAAACACTATTTGGCACACAAGATTCAATGAGGGGTCATATGTTGGAAAATGAACTAATTAGTTTAAGTCTAGGCAATTTCAACACAATCCAGGATTTCTTCACTAAATTGAAATCACTAAGGCTGCAGTTAAAACAATGTGGAATTGAAAAGAAAGATGAACAATTGATTCTTAGTATTCTCTCTAAGCTAAGTTCAAAATATTCTGTGTTTGTTTCTACTTTCTATGCTACTAAGGGTGCACTTGGTACTCAATTCACCATGCCATCTTTAGATGATTTTGCTGTCAATCTCACTCGGGAACAAGACAAGCTAATCTAGATGGGTACTCTTAAGTCCTCTAAGTCACATGCCTTGGTTGCCAACCAAGGCACAAAAGAACAGAAAGGACAAAGTAGTAACAACAATAGTAAGGATAAGAAACAAAAGAATAGCAAGGAGAAGAAGGATCAGATATTGGTTGCTTCAAAAGCAACTAATGAGACCCAATCTTCCAAGGGCGACAAGCCTAAGAAAGAGAGGGTCCAATGTGCCTATTGTAAAAGACCTAGTCATGATGAGCATAAATGTTTGAAGAAACAAATTGATCACTTGACATACATTCTTGAGAAGAATAATATCAGTGTTCCTGAATCTATCAAACAGAGTTCTAATGAGGGGTCTAATAAGGCAAAAGAAAACAGCAAGGGGAAAGGAAAGGGCAAGGCCTTTGTTACAGTTGCTTCTTCACCATCCACTTGGGTTCTTGATTCGGGTGCTTCGCACCACATGGCTTCATCTAAGGAAGAACTTGCATCTTTGGAGCCATGTACTATGCCTTCTATTTTGATGGGTGATGACACTCCTGTTGAGGTGTGTGGGAGAGGGTCTGTTGATGTGGGGGATGGCACATGATAGGGAGGAACTCTAGAATGTCAAATCTACCTATCTTGAATAAATTCAAGACTCTAGATAACTCTAGCCTCTCTACCAATTCAAGTGCTCATGACATCTTCACAAAAATGTCTGCTAAATTCCTCAACTCTTTGCAGAGATGGAAAAGTCTATCACTCTACTTGGTGTGGGACACATTCCTTGTCCTCGCTACTTCCAAGATACTGCCTCAAGGGCACATAACTTTTCTGAGCCTGTTGTCCACCCTTCTCTCTCTGTTCAAGGGTCTTGATTGCTTGGTGCTCATTTTCTCCCTCTCTATTTTCCACCCCTGCAAGTCTATTCTCCTACTTGTTTATCTAGCTGGACTCCTTACTAAGCTCACCTAGAACAAGCATGCATTGCCTCTAGTCGACAATCCAACCATCCCACAAAAGAAAAACAAACAAAAGGCATGGCTCTATTTGATGGCCTCCATACTGTACAGAGGAACTTGAGGGACATCAAGATAGAGTCATGGTTTACAAAAAAGAACAAAATTTCAAAAAAGAAAATGACTAATCTACCTCAGAATAACAACTGAAAACTATACACAAATACAATATTGGTCAAACTGCTGAATTGGATTTTTATTCAAAATTGTTCTTACATCAAAAAGCTTCTCAAATCAAAATCTTCCCTTCATTCTAGAACCCCTTACAGAGAGAATTCTACATCTTATAGTTATCTCATGTCCATTACAGGACGTTTCAGTTCTCAGACTGGTTCATATTCTAACTGCCCCAGTTCAATTCTATGCTTTTGTTCCATCGATGAGATAACACTATTTTCCTTCTGATAAACTCCATCGCTCAGACCTACCTCCGTTGGTGTAACTTTCTCCTAGCTTACCGATCTTAATTCTCATACCGATGACCTAATACACAACTCCCACTTTCGGCCAGACTTAGCTATCGACAAAACATTTTCCTCTGCCTCCGATGTCATATCTCATGCCGAAACAATAAACTCTGAACTTCACCATCGGCCAGACCTTCTTCTTCGGCTAGACATTTATCTTCTCTTCCGATCATAATTCTTATACTGATATGCTTTGCCTCTTCCATCGGTAAGAATTGACCAACATCTCCCCGATATACTTCCTATCGCCGTGACTTAGACCATCGTTGAAAGCTTCTCCTCGTTCACCGATAATATATCTCATACCGATGTGCCTAACATCAACTTAGTCGTCGGTATGACATCCTACATCGGCGAAACCTTTCCCTTCTCCACCGATAGCATATCTCTTCCCGACCACTTCATACCATGCATTGTCTTCAAACTTTCCCCATCGGTGAGACATTGCCTTTGACCACAGAAAAACTTCCTTCATCGATACACCAATGAACTACCCATCGATGATGCTTGATGTTCATCACCCCGATCGGTGAGATCACTATTGTCCGATCAATGCAAACTTGGTCATCTCGATAGCCTTTCTCACACCGACATGCATGTTCCCACTTTGTCCTATTTGAAAATTTACAACATCACACCAAAATGCAAAAAGAATATATACATGGGCTCCAAGCCCATGGTGCTCCTGCACCATACTCCCCCTGTGCGGAAGAAGTCAAGTCACCTCCGGTGACAATGAGGCAAAATCAATGCCCCTCTTTTTGAATTCTGACTCTGCAACCTAGGTAGCTTCTGCCTTAGGCAACTACTTCCATTTGACCAAATGCTCCATGTAGATGCCATGTTTGGTCTACTTTTGTACCCTAGAATCCAGTATTCTCTCTGCCTGTAGTTTGGGTTTTGGTGGCAAAGTCACATATTTGACTATTTGTTCCTTCTCTGAAATGGATCCATTTGCTGCTGACTCAAGACCCTTGTATTGCACCAGGTCTTGAACATTAAACACTGGTGAAATTGCTAGGTCTTCTGGCAATTTAATCCTATATGCATTGTTACCATACTTGTTTAGAATTTTCCAAGGACCAATTCTTCGCATTTGCAATTTGGTTGGCATTCCTTTCTATAGTCTGGCTTTGTTTAGGTGTACCATAACCAGATCACCAACTTCAAACTGGATGTCCTTCCTGTGGGCATCCACTCTATCCTTGTTCTTCTGTGTGTTTTCTGTCAAGGTTTTCTTCACCTGTTCATGCACTTCTTTCATGGATTGTGCAAAATCCTCTACATGACGACTTCTATTCTCCGTGTTTCCCATATTCCTGAGCTCACATACACCTCTGGGGTGCATTCCATAGACTATTGCGAATGGACTCTTACCAGTAGTCCTATTCACACTGTCATTATAGGCAAATTCTACCTAATGAATGACTTGATCCCAGCTTTGCCCATATTCCTTGGTTATACATCTTAACAGGTTACCCAGTGTCCTGTTTACCACCTTTGTCTGACCATCTGTTTGTGGATGGTATGCTGAGATGAAAGATAAATTTGTCCCTAATCTCTACCACAAAGTTTTCCAGAAGTGCCCCATGAACTTAGCATCTCTGTCAAACACAATGCTTGTTGGAAGTCCATGAATCCTTATCACTTCTCTAAAAAACAAGTGTGCTATATGACTGGCATCATGAGTCACTTTACAGGGAATGAAATGGCTCATCTTGCTAAACCTATCCACAACTACATATATGCTATCATAACTAGTCTTAGTCTTAGGCAAACCAACCACAAAATCCATACTTACACATTCCCATGGCCTGGAAGGAATGGGCAAAGGTTGGTACAGTCCTGCATTTGAAGTGGTTCCCTTGCCTTCTGACATATGATACACTGCTCTACATACCTTCTGATGTCTCTGTGCATCCTCGTCCAATAATAGAACCTTTGGACTAGCTCCAGTGTTTTGTTCAGACCAAAATGGCCACTCAGACTACCATTGTGCTTCTCCTGTATGAGATTTTCTCTCATAGATCCCCTTGGCACACATAATTGTCCACCTTTGAATAGCAATCCCTGCTGCAAGGTGAAATCTGCAAACTCAGTGTGAAAGTGATTCTCAAAATCTTGACATACCTTGTATGCCTTAGCAAAGTCTTCATCATCTCTATAGAGATCCTTGAAGTCTTCAACTCCAATGCTCTTCAACTACACTTCCTGCACTGTGAGCAACCTCTTGCTCAAAGCATCTGCAACTTTGTTGAGCTGCCCCTTCTTGTGCTTAATTGTAAATGTGTAGGATTGCAGGTACTCCATCCACTTGATATGTCTGTTGCTCAACTTATCCTGTGAGTTTAGAAAACTCAGGGCTTGGTGGTTATTTGTGTAGACAACAAATTCCTTAGGTAGGAGATAATGTCTCCACTTCCTAAGTGCTTGGACTAGAGCATACAACTCTAAGTCATACGAAGAGTACTTACTCTTTGCTTCATTCAGCCTCTCACTGAAAAAGGCTACAGGTCTGTTCTCCTGATTTAACATTGCTCCTACAGCTATGTTACTTGCATCACATTCAATAGTAAATAGCTTATCAAAACTAGGCAGCAATAGTACAGGTTGTGTTGCTATCTCTTTCTTCAACTGTTCAAAACTTCTATCTGTAGCTGGTGTCCATCTGAATTTTATTTTCATTCCACCCTTAATTGTATTCAACATGGGTGCACATATCCCACTGAAATTTCTAATAAACTTTCTGTAAAACTAGGCTAAGCCATGGAAACTTCTCACCTCTGTGGCTGCTCTGGGAGTAGGCCAGCTCAAGATTGCCTCTACCTTTGATTTGTCCATCTTGAATTCTCCCTGGGACACCACAAAACTAAGGTATACCAATTCCTGCTTCATGAATTCACACTTCTCCAGATTGATGGTTAGTTGTTCATCATGTAATTTTTGCAAAACAATATTTACATGTTCTAGATGTTCTTCCTTAGTCTGACTAAAAATTAGAATATCATCTAGAAAAACAACTACGAATTTACCAATATAATCCTTTAGGACTTCATTCATGAGTCTCATAAAGGTGCTGGGTGCATTTGATAGACCAAATGGCATAACAAGCCATTCATACAGTCCTTCTGTGGTCTTGAAGGCTGTCTTCCACTCATCACCTTCCTTGATTCTTGTTTGGTGGTAACCACTCTTCAGGTCTATCTTAGTAAAGTACTTTGCTTTTCCAATACAGTCCATGAGATCTTCAATTTTGGGAATTGGAAATCTATACCTTATAGTTATCTTGTTTATGGCTCTGTCATTTGTGCATAATCTCCATGATCCTCCTTTCTTTGGTGCCAACACTGTGGGCGCTGCACAAGGACTAATACTATTCCTGATCAATCCCTGATCGAGCAACTCTTGCACTTGTCTGGCAATTTCTTTGTGCTGGTCTGGAGTCATCTTGTAAGGAGCCTTGTTTGGCAAAGATGCTCCTAGAATCAGGTCTATCTGATGACTTATTGCCCTCTATGGAGGCAATGTGGCTAGTGTACCATCACTGATTATGCCCTTATACTTCTCCAGTATAGGCTGCACCTCCTTGGGAATCACTATCTTCTTATCCTGTTGCTCTTCTTTTGGTTTTACTATGATGGCATAACCAATACCACCCTCCTTAAGAGTATTCAAAAACTCTTTTCCACTCACAACCAAGATATTGGGACTCTTTGTCTGAACTGCATCCTCATCCTCCAATGACTGAATCTTATAGGTGACTCCATCCTTCTGAAAAGAATAGGCATTCTTCTCACCATCATGTATTGCCTTTCGGTCATACTGCCATGGTCTGCCCAATAAGAGATGGCATGCATCCATGGGTAGTATATCACATAATACCTTATCCTTATAACCACCTATACTAAACTCTACCCAACTTTGTTCATTTACTACCACATGTTGACCCTTATTCAACCATGTGACTCTATATGGGTTTCCATGAGTTATTCTTTTCAAATTCAGTTTCTTAACTACCTCATCAGAAATAATATTATCAGTAGATCCTGAGTCTATGATAATTTTACATACCTTATTCAAAATCTTGCATTTGATTCTAAATAGTGCTCTCCTCTGGCTTGGTTCAGCTTTCACTAGTTCTTTGATCAAGGTTCTCCTTACCATGATGTTCTCTCCCTCTTTTGAGTTCAGACTGACCTCAGGTGACTGGCTGCTGGATGCATTATCTTGGACATAGTGATTTCTCTTATCACTTCCTTGAGAAGAGGATGTGGCCTTTTTTGGACACCTATATGCTAGATGACCTAGATTACCACAGTTGTAACACTTCATGGTGGTGAAATAGGATCCTCTGCCTGATCCTCCTGACCTTCCTCTGTTAGATCCTCTTCCTCTGTGGTTTCCTCTACCACTCGACTCCCCACTCTGCTCTGTGAGTTTGGATTCTGCTTGGGATCTATTGTCAGCATTCCTTCCACCAAAACTTCCTCTGTGTCCTCTGTTATCTCTGCCTCTTCCTCTTCCTCTGCTATTTGAGTCTTATTTCCTCTTGCTCTTTTCCTCTACTTTCAGTGCTAGCTGATAGCATTTGTGCACTGTTGTAGGACACAACAAATTGATCTCTTCTTGTATATTCCACTTCGGACCGTTAAGGTACCTTGCTACCTTTATGCTTTCATCCTCCATCACTTTGGACCTTAAGCATAGCTTTTGGAATTCTTCAGTGTATGCACTGACATCTAATTCCTTCTGTCTCAGATTCTGTCTCTTCCTGTGCAGCTGTATTTCATAATCTTCTGGCATATATGCTTCTTTGATCTTAGCTACCATCCCCTTCCAAGTAGCTATGGGTTTCTTATCTTCTTTTGCTCTTTTAGTCTGCACAAATTTCCACCAAGTTAAGGTAGCTCCCCTGAGTCTGGATTTGGCCACCTTTACTTTTTGTGCCTCGCTTACACCATCACATTCAAAGTGATTTTCAAGTCCTTCTATCCATTCCATGACCAAATCTGGGTCCATTTTCCCACAGAAAAGAGGAACTCCTTCCAATGTCTTACCACTCATTGCTTTCAAGGCCTTCAAGAAAGGTTCTTCTTCCATCTTAGGATTAGGTGTGGGCTCTTCATCTTCTATAGACACACCTTTTTCCTTGTTTACTTTCTGCCTGACTTCTTCAGTCTTCTTCATCATTACACCCAGTTTAATTTCCATTTCTGCCAATCTTTCCTATAGGAGCCTATTCTCCTCTTCTTGATCCTCAACCTTCTTTGCCAATTCTGCATTAGTCACCATCTTCTTGGATGAATCTACAGACTCACTGGTTGATGACATACAACTCCTCTATTCCAATCTAGGAATAACCCAAATCTTACGGCTCTGATACCAATTTGATAAGGAGGGACTCTAGAATGTCAAATCTACCTATCTTGAATAAATTCAAGACTCTGGACAACTCTAGCCTCTCTACCAATTCAAGTGCTCATGACATCTTTCTACACAAAAATGTCTGCTAAATTTCTCAGCTCTTTGCAGAGATGGAAAAGTCTATCACTCTACTTGGTGTGGGACACATTCCTTGTCCTCACTACTTCCAAGATACTGCCTCAAGGGCACATAACTTTTCTGAGCCCATTGTCCACCCTTCTCTCTTTGTTCAAGGGTCTTGACTGCTTGGTGCTCATTTTCTCCCTCTCTGTTTTCCACCCCTACAAGTCTATTCTCCTACTTGTTTATCTAGCCAGACTCCTTACTGAGCTCGCCTAGAACAAGCATGCATTGCCTCTAGTCGACAATCCAACCATCCCACAAAAGAAAAACAAACAAAAGGCATGGCTCTGTTTGATGGCCTCCATACTGTACAGAGGAACTTGAGGGACATCAAGACAGAGTCATGGTTTGCAAAAAAGAACAAAATTTCAGAAAAGAAAATGAATAATCTACCTCAGAATAACAACTGAAAACTGTACACAAATACAATATTGGTCGAACTGCTGAATTGGATTTTTATTCAAAATTGTTCTTACATCAAAAAGCTTCTCAAATCAAAATCTTCCCTTCATTCTAGAACCCCTTAGAGAGAGAATTCTACATCTTATAGTTATCTCATGTCCATTACAGGACGTTTCAGTTCTTAGACCGGTTCGTATTCTAATTGGCCCGGTTCAATTCTATGCTTTTGTTTCATCGGTGAGATAACACTATTTTCCTTCTGATAAACTCCATCGCTCAGACCTACCTCTGTCGGTGTAACTTTCTCCTAGCTTACCGATCTTAATTCTCATACCAATGACCTAATACACAACTCCCGCTTTTGGCCAGACTTAGCTATTGGCGAAACATTTTCCTCTGCCTCCGATGTCATATCTCATGCCGAAACAATAAACACCGAACTTCACCATCGGCCAAACCTTCTTCTTCAGCTAGACATTTATCTTCTCTTCCGATCATAATTCTTATACCGATATGCTTTGCCTCTTCTGTCGGTAAGAATTGACCAACATCTCCCTGATATACTTCCTATCGCCGTGACTTAGACCATCCTTGAAAGCTTCTCCTCGTTCACCGATAATATATCTCATACCGATGTGCCTAACATCAAATTAGTCGTCGATATGACATCCTACATCGGCGAAACCTTTCCCTTCTCCACCGATAGCATATCTCTTCCCGACCACTTCATACCATGCATTGTCTTCAAACTTTCCCCATCGGTGAGACATTACCTTCGGCCACAGAAAAACTTCCTTCACCGATACACCGATGAACTACCCATCGGTGACGCTTGATGTTCATCACCCCGATCGGTGAGATCACTATTGTCAGATCTATGCAAACTTGGTCATCCCGATAGCCTTTCTCACACCGACATGCATGTTCCCGCTCTGTCCTATTTGAAAATTCACAACATCACACCAAAATGCAAAAAGAATATATACATGGGCTCCAAGCCCATGGTGCTCCTGCACCAGCACATTCCATGATGTTCTTTGTGTGCCCTCATTATCAACTAATCTCCTATCAGTATACCAGATCACTCACACAGTTTCAGGCAAGCGGGTTGAGTTCACTCCTGATTCAATGGAGATTCGTGAGTTGCACAATGGTTCTACAATTGCAGTTGGGAGAGCAGATCATCAGTCACGGCTCTATCTATTTTCTCACTTTGTTCCTGATCCTCCTTCGATTGTTTTGCTCACTCATTCTAATGATGT
The DNA here is from genome assembly GCA_027924645.1 of Cunninghamia lanceolata. Classification (NCBI taxonomy): domain Eukaryota; kingdom Viridiplantae; phylum Streptophyta; class Pinopsida; order Cupressales; family Cupressaceae; genus Cunninghamia; species Cunninghamia lanceolata. Next base: position 3,988,911 of record BSBN01001925.1, on the reverse strand, counting down.
GAGTAGATTATGGCATGAGCGGTTTGGCCATCTTAACTTCTGCTACTTGCAGCAACTCAACCAGTAGAGCATGGTCACAGGGTTGCTTTCAGTTCAATTTTCAAGCGGTGTTTGCCAAGGTTGCATTCTTGGTAAGCATCCTAAGGAAAAGTTTGACAAAGGTAAGGCATGGAGAGCTTCACAGATACTGGAGTTAGTTCACAGTGATTTGGCTGGTCCATTTCAACATCCTTCTTTCAGCAGGGCTAGATATGTCCTCACATTCATTGATGACTTTTCTCGATATACTTGGGTGTACTTTCTCAAACAGAAGTCAGAGGTATTTGATCATTTTTAGGACTTCAAAAATTTTGCAGAGAAGCAATCTGGGAAAGCCATCAAAGTTTTGCGCACTGACAATGGTGGTGAGTATGTCAACCATCAGTTTGAGAGGTTTTGTACTTCAAAGGGGATTGATTTGCAGCATTCAGTTCCATACAATCCTCAACAGAACGGTGTTGTAGAACGGAAGAATAGGTACTTGAAGGAAATGGCGAACTGCATGATTCACTCTAGATCTCTTGCACCATAGTATTGGGCAGAGGCCATTAACTATGCTTGTTATATCCAGAACCGTGTTCCTCATTAAACCAAGTCACTCCTTTTGAGGCTTGGAGTGGTCGGAAACCATCAGTTAAGCACTTTCGATTTTTTGATTCTCCTGCATGGGCCCACATTCCTGTAGAGAAATGCAAGGCCTTGGATCCGTAGAGTAGACCTTGCATATTTGTAGGTTATCCTGATGGTGTGAAGGGTTATCGGTTGCTCCACCCTACTACACATGAGTTGTTCATTTAGAGGAGTGTTCAGTTTGAGGAGGCCTCTTTGAGCTCACTTTCTATCACTTCTCCAACTCCTACCTTGACATTGGAGTCACTTGGGATACATGATAGATCTTCTGATGAGTTAGATTCACCTGACCAGTCTTCTACCTCCACTTCAGATGTAGAGAGCGATTGAGAGGACTCACCTCCTTCCTCTCCTAGTCATCATTCAGAGGTTGATGATTCTCCTCCAGATTCTCCATCTTCCGGTCCACTTTGGGCTAGACAGACCTTGCAATCTACAGGTGATTGGGTTGGGGATCCATCAGACACCAGGTGGACTCATTCACGGTTCTAGGATGCTCCACATGTCTTCATTGCTACTGCCTCAGATCCACAGTCTTTTCATGAGGCTTTTGGTATTCCTGAGTGGGATACAGCTATGCAGGAGGAGTATAGTTCCTTGATGAGGAACCACACTTGGGATCTTGTCCCTCTTCCTAAGGGAAGAAAACTTGTTTGATGTAAGTGGATCTATCAGACAAAATTTTCTGTAGATGGGTTGGTTGACAAGCATAAGGCTCGCTTGGTCGCCAAAGGATTCTCCCAGGTTCCTGGGATTGACTACTCTGAGACTTTTGCGCCAGTTACCCAAATGAATTCCATCTGACTTGTTCTTGCCATTGCTACAGCTAATCATTGGGAAGTACACCAGATTGATGTGAAGAGTGCTTTTCTTCATTGTGACCTTTAGGAGGAGATCTACATGGAGCAGCCACAGGGGTTCCTTCAGGATTCTTCACTTGTGTGCCGTCTTCAGAAATCTCTCTATGGCCTCAAACAGGCTCCTCGGGCCTGGTATGCCAAGATGGACTCCTTCCTTCTATCAGTTGGGTTCACTCAGTGCCATTCTGATCCCAATGTCTACATTCTGCAGCAGGATGATTCACTCCTATTTCTGGTTTTGTATGTTGATGACTTGCTGATCACAGGGAGTTCTTCATCCACCATTGGGGCTATCAAAACTGCCCTTCATGATAGGTTTTTGATGACTGACTTGGGCTTGTTGCATTACTTTCTCAGGATTGAGATCTACTAGTCTACTTCTGGGATCACCATCAACCAGTCCAAGTATGCTCTAGATTTGCTCTCAAGGTTTCATATGGCTGACTGCAACCCTACTCTAACTCCCTTTCTTTCTGGAGTCAAACTTGAGGCTCAGTGTTCTTCTCCACTTGTTGATGGCACTTTGTACTGACAGCTTGTTGGGAGTCTCATTTATTTGACTCATATGAGACCTAACATTTCATATGCTGTAGGCATGGTCTCTCGATTCATGCAAGAGCCTCATGAGCTGCGCTGGAAAGAAGCCAAGCGGATCTGTCACTACATTCAGGGTTCTCATAGTTTTGGGATTCACTATGCAGTAGGCAATGAGCTTGACTTGGTGGGCTACACAGATTCAGATTGGGCGGGCGATTCTCAGGATCATAAGTCTACTTCAGGTTACAGCTTTTCACTTGGTTTAGGTCCTATTTGTTGGTCGAGCAAGAAGCAGTCTGCTATTGCTCTATCTTCTACTGAGGCTGAGTATCAGGGGGCTGTGAATGCCGCCACTAAGGCCATTTGGCTTCAGAATCTTCTCATTGAGTTTGGTATCCAGATCAGATGGTCATCAGTCATATTTTGTGACAACCAGAGTGCCATTCAGATCTCACAGAATCTGGTCCATCATCAGTGGACCAAACACATAGAGGTCCACATGCACTACATCTGGGAGCTCATCCATGGCCACGTCATCGACCTTTGCTACTGTCTGACTTCCAAGCAAGTTGCTGATATCTTCACCAAACCATTCACTGAGAGCAAGTTCCTTCATTTACGAGCTTTGCTGGGGGTGTGGGATGCTTCATCTTTTGGGGGGGCTTCTTCCTCTCACTCGGAAACCTAACTCTCTCTACTTTGGGGGGGTCTCTTCTCTCTCTATTTTGGGGGGGGACTTTTTTGTACATGGGTACCTCATCAGGCTTGATTTGCCGGGACCCATTTCTTCATCCACCTAAGCTTCGCTTATGGGGGGTGTTAGTGTAGGTTTTATTTTCCTTGAGGGTTATCTATTTTTCCCTATATTCCTAGGTTTTTCCTACACTTCTATTAATCTCGCCTAGGTTAATAAAGCATGTTTTATTAAGTGAGTGGTTGCGAGGTGTCACCTTCCTACATGTGAGCATCCATTAGCTATCTTGGGAAGATACTTTGCTATCTTTAGTCTGATAGATGGTTGCTCTTGATTGGTTGGTGTTGCCATCTCCTCCCTCTTCTTAGTCTATATAAGCATGCTACCTGGCTTGTATTTGGCATCTTTTGCTTTTGCATCCTCTTAATGCTATTTTTCTTCTAGCATTTGCATTACTCTCTTGGAGACTAACTCTGTGTTGCTATTTTGATTTCATATCATTTGCATTCATAGTTTAGATATCTATTCTTTGCACTAGTTTTCTGGATTAATAATCTTTTCAGATTCTAACAGATATAATATTGAATTTAAAAAATGGAGACAAATTAACTTTGACGGATGTTAGATATGTACCCATGTTAAAAAGGAATTTAATTTCAGTTAGTCAGCTTATAGCCAATGGCTGCAATGTTAAATTTTCTCTTGATTCATGGAAAATTACAAAGGGGCTTTTAGTAATGGCAAGAGGAAAGAAGCAAGGTAATCTCTATATTTTGGAATGTTTTGGTGAAGTGGGAGCTGCCCTGCTAGCTATGGATAGTGGGTCTGAAATATGGCACAAAAGGCTCGGTCATATGAGCCAAAAAGGACTTCAAGTTATGCTTCAGTGCAATCAGCTTCCAGGCCTCACCTCTGTTGATTTAGAATTATGTGAACATTGCCTTTATGGAAAATAGTGCCAAACCAGTTTCTTGAGAATGAGGCATGACAAGAAAACTACTCCGTTGGAACTTGTTCATTCTGATGTATTCAATCTAACTCAGGTAACTTCTTTCGGTGGAACTAATTATTTTGTAACCTTTCTTGATGACTGTACTCAAAAAATTCTGGATTTATATGTTGAATAGAAAATCTAAGGTATTTTCATAATTTAAGATTTTTAAGGTTGCTGTTGAAAATCAGATTGGGCATAAAATTAAATGCCTACTAACAGACAATGGTGGAGAATATTGCTCTTCGGAGTTTGATTTATTTTATGGAGACCATGGTATTCGACGGATAAAGACTGTCCCTTAGACAACTCAGGAGAATGGTGTAGCTGGGAGACTCAATCGCACGATACTTGAGAGAGCTAGATCCATGCTCTCCAATGCCGGATTGGGAAAAGAGTTTTGGGTAGAGGCATGTAATACTGGTTTGTATCTAATCAATTGAGCTCCATCATCTAGGTTGGATTTTGACATCCCTAAGGAGAGATGGCTTGGAAAATGAATTTCCTATCATCATTTGCAGGTGTTTGGTTGTGTAGCCTTTGTTCACATTCTGAAAGAGCAAAGAACTAAGTTAGATTTCAAGTCAAAAAGGTGTGTTTTTCTCGGCTATGGTGAAGATCAATTTGGCTTTCATTTTTGGGATCCTGTTGCAAAGACCATAATCCGTAGCCACGATGTTGTGTTTAATGAGAAGAATTTTCTAGGTTTGCAACCTTGCAATTCACCTTCGCAGGAATATATTGATGTGGATTTGTTTGATAATGGCACAGTAAAGCAATCCACCATCTCTTTCTCTTAGCCACTAGTTACATGTATACATTCTTACACCACAGGAGCCCCTATTTCTACCACTACTTTGCCTTTGGTTGGATGCAATTTACCTACGCAGCCTTCTCTATGTGAATCGCAGCCTATGGAAGCACAAATTCCAACGCATATCAATATTTTTGTTTTATGTCCCATGTAGCCTTTAACTGTTATGCAGCCTACTCTAACACATTAAGAGCTTTTTCAAACTCCAACGCAGCAGAGAGGGAGTGAAGTTTCAACGCCTATTCATGGTGAGTCTTTAAATCAATTTAGAGGTCAATCTTTAACATAGCTAGGAGCTGCAGGGCAAAGCAGTGTGACTCAGCAGAGCTGTACAACTGCACAGAGCAAGGTGCAGAGATGGAGGAGCTTGCCACAGGGTCATTTACAAACTGAGATTGATGATGTTCAAAATTTACTACAGAGACTAAATCTGGATTCAAATTTATATCCAGAGCAAGGTCTGAAATTGAGGAGGTCTACTCGTGAGAAGAGGAGACTTGTGAAATATGAAGACTACGAGTTATTGCTTTCTAATTATGCAGAGCCGGCAACATATAAATAAGCCTGCAAGGATGAAAATGCACAAAATTGGATGGCAGCCATGAACGAAGAAATGGAGTCATTGAGAGTCAATCACACTTGGGATTTGGTTCCTCTTCCGCCAAATCGAAAGCCTCTCAAAAACAAATGGGTTTATCGTTTGAAAGATGAAGATGGAGGGAGTAAAAGGTACAGGGCCAGATTAGTTGTCAAAGGATTTGATCAGTAAAAAGGTATTGATTTTACTGAAATTTTTTCCCCAGTTGTCAAAATGGATAGAATTCGTGTTGTGTTGGGTTTGGTAGCTGTTTGGAATTTAGAACTTGAGCAACTCAATGTGAAAATAGGGTTCTTACATGGAGAGATTGATGAGGATTTATACATGGAACAACCTAAAGGCTTTGCTCAACCAGGTCAGGAGCATTTATTTTGCAAGTTGAAGTGGAGTTTGTATGGGCTGAAGCAAGCTCCAAGACAATGGTATTTAAAATTTGACCACTTCATGACTGATAACAACTTTATTCGATGCGACTCAGACCCCTGTGTTTACTACAAGAGGCTAAATACTGGTGAGTTTGTCATCCTTTTGCCCTATGTTGACGATATGTTAGTTGCTGGTACTAGTGTAAAGATTATTGCTCAGTTGAAGCAACAATTGGCTCTTCATTTAGCCATGAAAGACCTTGGACCAGCCAAAAGAATACTTGGGATGTACATATTTAGAAACAAAAATAAAAGAGAACTTAGATTGTCACAAGCAAACTACATTGCCAAAGTGTTGGACAGATTTAATATGTCTCATGCCAAACCGGTATCTACTCCTTTGGTTGATCATTTCTGCCTATCTTCAGCTATGTCTCCAAAAAATCAGGAAGAGGAAGAACAAATGAGGTCTGTTCCATAGACATCTGCAGTTGGCAGTATAATGTATACAATGTTATGCACTCGTCCGGACATTGCACAAGTAGTCGCAGTTGTGAGTAGATTCATGAGTCATCCGGGCAAATTACACTGGCAGGCAGTTTAGTGGATTCTACGACACTTGAAAGGTACCTCACATTATTGTTTATGTTTTGGAGGTACTGACATTCAGCTTCGTGGTTATGTTGATTCAGATATGGCCGAAGATTTAGATAAACGCTGGTCTACCATTGGTTATGCATTTACATTTGCCGGGGTAGCCATTAGTTGGGTTTCTTGGTTGCAACAAGTTGTAGCTTTGTCATCCACCGAGGCCGAATACATTGCACTCACGAAAGGAACAAAAGAAATGATATGGCTTGAGCGTTTGTTGACAAAACTGGGTTGTCCGAAATCAGTTTTTCTATTGTATTGTCATAGCAATAGTTCTATTCACTTGGCTAGGAATTCAACTTTCCACAATCGAACCAAGCATATTGACCTTCGATACCACTTTATCCGCCATGTTATTGACGAAGGCAAGTTGCATGTCACAAAAATTGACATGAAGGTCAATCTGGCGGATGCATTAACAAAGGTTGTTCCTCGAGAGAAGTTTGAATTCTGTAGATCTTCTCTCGGTCTTGTTCCGATGTAACAATGATCATGCGGGGGATTTCTTTGAGCAACTCTTTTGTCGATCCCATTGGCCTTCAAGTGGGAGATTGTTGGGCACATGGTAACTGTGAAGCCCATTGTAACTGATCTGTCTTCTTCTACAGACTCAGAAATATTCCTCTTGTAACCGTTCTTCATGTAACTGCCATTTCTTGGCATGAGGTTGAATGTATTGTAAATGGCCTGACGGTGGATAAAATGTATGAGGAAGATCTGTAGATAGTTAGTGTGGTGTTGAAGTGCTGCTGAACTTATTTTTAAGGAGAATCCCTTATTTGTGGATGTAGTCATTTTAGGTTTCACGTAAACAGCCGGTGAGTTGTAACTCACCGACTGTACGGAAACCCAGTCGACTGTGTCTGTCGACTCCACCTAGTATCTCGACCTCCACAGTCAACCACCACGAATGCATCCGTACCGCTGACAGGTCCCTGGTCGACTGCCATGTGGCAGCCGTATAAATTTCGACCAGCCGGTCGTTTACAATGCACCGGCTGGTTAAGATCAACCGTCATTTTATATGGTGAACCACATTAATTGCCTTGGTGTTCTCTGTATCATTTTTCTGCATATGTCTGTGTTCTATTTTTCTTTCAAAATCTCTGTTTTTCTTTTTCTGTATTTTTAGATTTACAATTCATTTTATCTGTACTTGCTTACTTGTGCTTATCCAATGGAATGATACCTAGTTTATTCCATACTTGAATACAATAAACCTAGTCGTTATAGCCATGAAGTATGGCCTGAATAGATTGCGTGTTTCTTCTCACACTTGCCTTTATTCCGACCCCACTCCGACGACTATAAATATTTCCTTCAATGCAATCAATTGTTTATCGACGATTTATTTGTTTGAAACACGCGCGGTAGATTTAAATAATAGCTCTGTTTAATGCTTATGAAAATGATTGCAGTGCTTCTGCTTCTTGTGTTCAACGTTATGTTGGTGCATGACTTAGCCAGGTACAAGCTGTATACGGAGGGAGTTTCTCCACGTAATTTCATCGAAAGTGATGCAAAAGCCTGCGCTTCGCATGCCAACTGCGGAGGCACAGTTCCAGATATTAGATGCTGCTCAAAATCCAACAAGGCTGCCATAGCTAATGAAAATGGGGCATAAATTCTCTCTTTCATTGTACACAGAGTCCAAAACATGTCAATCCATTCGAATTGAATAATCAAGTTCCAAAAATGTGTTCCCAGATCAATTGAGTTTCCTTCATGTGCTTTTCTTTCACTAGATGCGTTTAATTTCCTTATCTATGTTGCATTGCTATCTATTCTTTCTAGTACGTGTTGGGGATGATTATATAATTTTCCGTAATCTTGAAATCCTTGAAAACACATTGAAAAATATTGGTACAAAGAAAAAAGAGCAGCCAAGAGGCTTCCCAAGATCATGTGAAGGAACGAATTCAATAAAGATCTAACTGTTATGATAATGGTTGTTCTTAAATATCATCCACGTTAATAGTTAAAAGTCAATTTTGATAAATAAAAATAGGACAAATATTTACCACTTTTTATTATGGATGAGGTGTAAAATTGCTATAGAGTGTTTGACAATTGAAGTGGATGATGTTTAAGAAGAGGCATAATAGTATGAAGACTCTTTTCCAGTTGGGATACAAGGAAATAAGAAGTTAGGAAATTCAATCCATGGATATTCTCTGTAATGAATGTTGTATCCCTACCAAAACAGTCCTGCTCATTCTTGTCTCTTGTATCAATTAATATTGTTTAGTCATTTGAAATGTCTCTCGGTCTCATTTTGTGATTTGGGTGTATTCAAATCCAAACAAAAAATAAAAATAAAAAAAGTATTGAGGAATTAAAATGTATAAGTTCAAAAAAAATAAAAGCAAAGTGGATGGCACGAGTCCAAAGTCCTGCTTGACATTCAAGCCATGCAATGTGTATGGGGCCATTCAACTTAAATATCATCCATTTCAATGGTCAAATAGTCAATAGTAATTTTACATTTCGTCCACAACAAAAAGTGGTAAATATTTATCCTACATTTATTGATTAAGATTAACTTTTGACTATTAAAGTGAATGATATTTAAGAATAACTGTATGAATATTGTGTATTTAAAAAACTACAAAACTTTTAAAATGTTTACTACTAATTTAATTTTTCCTTTTTAAAATTACAACACAAAAACTAAAAACAAAAATACAAAACACTTTCTTCATTCCTTCCTCGTGAACTTTTTCATGTTCATTCTTCCATTACAGTCATTTGGAGCTTGGAAATTTCAAAAGTTGTAATTTGTGTTTATCTTGCAACTAAAGAAATCAGGAGTTCTTTGTATTACTAAGAGAATCAGAAATCAGAAAACTGATGGATCAGATTGATTAATTAGGTTCTCGAGCCAACCCTGTATCTAAAGTGTGAGATTCTCGGATCCATCTTCCCGCAACATCGGAATGGCAATATTCTTTCTTTTCTAGGAGAAAGAAAGATAGAGATCCCCTCCGTATAGATAGACTCCCATGTATGAGATCTGGGGAATGGACCGAATAAATGAGGCGAGTGGAACTACAAATGTCGGCGCTAGGGCCCCTTAGGTCCTCCTGTCTGAGAAAAGGGACTCATATATGCCTCCCTTAAATAGAATTGTCTCCTCTAATATGTCAGGCTCCAGAACCTACTAATTGTTTCTACAGACAGAAGATAAAATAATAATAACTGCTCTCAAGCATAGGTAAGGGGGATGGTGACGAACAAATCCAAGATGCTTGGAACTTCGCCCTACCTCTATTGGCGGGTGGAGGAGCTACTTTCCCTCTGTGCGTGTGTAGTTCTGAAATTGGATGAGGATCCACCAATCTCTTGCTGCGAGCTGCCCTACTATCTATAGCGGGGGACCTGAAGCTTAAATGTTGGATATAAGCATCATGATTTCCTTCTGTTGAAAACGAATATCTAAGCGCCTGCATTTTTGCTTTTTGCTTTATTCACCTTTGTTGAAACTGCATGCACTTATCCCCACAGAAACTGCTGTCGCCGGGCCCTCCACTACAGAAAGGGCCTTTGTAGTTTTTCCCATCTGATACTTCGGCGAAGGAAGGGATCAAATAGAGTTCACTTCACCATCAAAGCAACTAATGCAATCCTTTTAGGCATAATAGGCAAATGAGGAATAGCCTTTAGAAGACTTGTAATTATGAAAAATGAGGAATAGCCTTTAGAAGACTTGTAATTATGAAATGGTGTATCCGGATACCACTCTCAAGCTTTTCATTAGCATTTGAAACTATGAACTGCCATCTTGTGAATCACATCGGGTGGCACAAAGTCTATAACAACCTAGAAAGTTTCAAAGTCTTGATTGGACAAATGAAACTTATTTTTGGCTTCAGCCCAAGAAAGAAAATTCCTAGTTGTCCTAGAAAAAGGATCTAGAAGGGACTTGATTCGCTTCTTGAAGAACCTCAAAGCCTAGACCCATAATGTTTTGGCAAGAGGGTGATCTTAACATGAAATAATAGGAGATCAACAAATGCAATGCTCATTAATAGAAAGACCAAAGTAGAAGCCCTTGCCATTCCAAATAAGTAAAGGATTGATAGAATCCCAAGCTCTCCAAATGGTTTTCATCACAAACATACCTTGAATCTATATGGGTTCCTACATAATGAGAAGGGTATGAAGGCCAATCCCCTTCCAGGCATGTCTCCCATGGGGATTGCCTGAAGAAATGTAGTCGAAAACTAGAACTTTTCATGCTTCATTACCTTCTAGAGTATGGATAATCCACTTGGCACACAAAGCCGATCCTTGTCATTGAGTGGAAATCAAACCCAACTCTTCATAATCATGTGGGAGACAACAGAATTCCCAAGTCACATGATGAAAACCTCTATGATTCTTAAAGGAGGCCCAAAGAAAATCTCTAAGAAGTTTCTCATATGATGGGTACTGAGCGAACTCAGAGCCTCAATCATTCAAACGTAAATTAAACAGTGAACACATGCATGAAATCACTTAAAAGCAACTGTAAGTTGTACCATAGAAATTGCAGAGTAGAAAGTTGCAACAGAATATAAGTAGATGCTTTACAGCTTGAATATATACAATGTATCTGGAAATAAAACAAGTAATACTGCATATAGCATGAGCACTTGTATAGTTAGTTCTTCCTGCAACCTTCTTTGTTATTTAGTGACACAGTTGCATAGCTACTTTTATGTTCCCAAATCATGAATTTGTCAATATATTAAAACTTGGCAATTCATACCTGAATGTCTGGGAATTCTATAATTGATATCCGAGTTTCTAAAATAGAAAACTTAAGTTCTAGAAAGAGATATCTGAACTCTAACAGAAATTTGAGAAAACTGTAAAATTTCTATAACTGAGAGTGCTCTACAATCTAAAACTCATATAATATCTGAAATCTTGAAATTCACAAAGAGTTTTGTAGAATTCACAAGTAAAACCATCACAATCGGGAGATTTACCATTGGCCATAGAAAATACCGCTTCTTGAAGATTAGTAATGGAGAGAAATTGATCACAAAAGGCTCGCTGAGTGGAAGAAAGCCAACAAGAGACAACCCTATGGCATTCTTGCAAAGCTTCCTCATCTTCAGGAGAATTCTCTTGAGATTTGAAAACCTACTCATAATGATAAACAAAAGCCTAAACAACTTCAAGAAGTTTAGTTAAAAGATGATGATTGTCTTTGATTTGTTTAATGGCTTGGGAAGTGTAGCGAGCACAAAGAGCCTAGAAAATCTCTTTAGGGGCTCTATCCCCCACTTTAATCCATTGTAAGAAAGCTTTGATTTGGGCACATTTGTTTGTATGACTATCAACATTTTCCTTCCATTGTCAAAGCTTAGCCATTTGTTTGTACCAATTGGTGGCCATAATTCCACAAGAAAAGGGAAGTGCATTTAATGGCACAATTCTACCAGTCAATCCAACCTATCTACTGAGTGGGCAGGGGATCAAGATTCTAGACACATTAGATGTGGGCCAATGTGGGTTGGTGAGTTAACAAAGAGGTCTTGAGAAAAATCCAAAACATTAAATGTGTGTGGTCTAGTGAGTTAACAAAGAGGTGTTGAGAAAAAAATTGAGTCATGTTAGCCTTAGGCTTAGCAAGTTTCTATTAAATATAAAACTAAATGGGAAAATAGTCAAAAAGGATAACATCCAGTAAGGGCTCCATTGGAAGGGAGGAACAACTAGAAAAAGAGAAGGATTAAGATGAAATCATAGCACAATCAAGCCATTTGTAGACTCTATCAAACTTAGACCTAAAATCACTCCACATATGCCAATAGTGATTATTATGGTGGCGATCCATATTGGGATCAAAAAGGCCCAATTTATTGCACATAAAACACCACACCTCCCTTTCTCTAGTTGTCTAGTGCATGGGAAGAGTGCCATCTTTATCATATGCTATATCAACCATATTAAAGCCTCCACACAAAACCTAAGTGGTGGCAAACATTGAATCAATAATCCAATGTCAGAGAGAAGATCATTTAACAAAATCATTAAAAGAGTAAACATTAAAAACTCCAAAGGAATAATTATCAATAAATTGAAAAGGGCCCATAATGCTATAGTAGTGGGATAACATCCATGATCCACTAAATGTGGCTGCCACTTAGGAGAGAGAAAAATAATGACTCCTTGATGACCCACATCGTGATTGCTACACAAAAACATTGTCTAGTCAAATAACATGGCAAGTAGTAGAAAGCAAAATCTAGTAATCTTAACTTCTTCCAAACAAAGAACATCTAAACCTAGAAATCTTTGTTGTGTGTCCTTCACTGAATACTTTCTGGGGAGGTCTATAAGACCTTGAACATTCTAGGAGAAAATTTATTAATGGGAATCAAGAGTCATATTATCTCTATCCAATTTATCTAGAGTGGCATAGCAATTTTTCAAAAAATCATCTTGAGAGAAACTACCCAAATGAATTTTAGGAAGACATTGTTGTTAAATAGAGCTTAATCAGACTCAGAGGTTAAATTTACCCCTTTTATCGGCGTGGTTTCCCCCCAAATTCCTATGGGCTCAAGGGGCAGCGCCCCCAAGACGAGGTCCAGGGGCAGCGCTCCCTGTCGGGATACAGGGTGGGGTCGAAGGGCAACACCCTCATGGGGGCTCAAGGGCATCGCTCCTGAAACCTCACACAGTTTTTATTATTTTATAAAGGTACCGGGAGTTATTTTTCATTGGCCGACATAAGAAAACCCTATTTTTGTAACCGACAAAAAGCTTGATAAAAAGTAGCTAAGGGTTAGGGTTTCGATTGATTGTATTGTAGCATTTTGCAGCGGTATTGAGTTGCAAGGATTGCTGGTTGTAATCAGTTTGATTTACTGGATAATAATATTGGACTCTTTGTTTTGGTGGATGTAGCCCGAGTTTGGATGAACCACATTAAAACTTGTCTCTCGCTGTTATTATTTTTGTGTATTTGCATTCCTCTATTTAATCTTTATTTGCATTTAATTGATATCTTTTGCCAACTAACCCTAACAGACACATCTTTATTTTTTCTAGAAATCAAATTCTCCCTCCTCCAAGTGTTCAAGCAGACTATGAGAGTGGCGGTAGACCACTACAAGGGGAGGAAGAGGAGAATGGTCCAAAATCTCTAGAAGAGAAGATAAAACTGACACCGATTGAGGTATTCTGGTAAACTTAGGTTGACTAGATGGCTCGCCATGAGAAGGCACCACCTGTTTCCCCATGTTCAAAGAGTTTTAAATTATTGGGATTAGCCAAGATCAACAAGAAAGAATACAACCACAAGCTATTTGCACACAATAAACCTATTGATATTGCCAAAAGATGAATTAAATGTACATAAGAGCCTTGCTTAAATAGGCAAGCATGAGGAGGTGAGAAGGTTGTACACAATAAGTGAGCAACCCTCCATAGCTACAACACTTGTCTTGCTCAAGTGACACATGTTTGAGCAAGTGGAAAGTTTCCATGATATAGGTGTCTCACAAAGGTGAGTACACGTCTTCACCACATGAGGTGAGACAAAAAAGTAAAAAGCCCAAAGTTGGACTTAAGCTAGTGTGAATAGAAATCTCCTAGACATAATAAAAGCTAACTAGAGAGATAATGTCACTTTTCACACTAATACCCCCCCTTAAGTGAAACTTAGGGAGTAGTAAAACAATGCTGGGTCCTGGAAACTAGGCTTGATGAGGTACCCATGTACAAATGCATCTCTTATGAGTTGGAGAAAGAAAGAAAACCCAGTGGGAAAAAAATTTCCTCCAAAAGAGAGAAAATAAGAAAGTGTTCTAGGCATGACTCAATACAATGTAGAAAAAATGTTGAAGGATGATGAAGTAGTGGAAGTGTTCTTGACACAACTCTATGGAAGTGCTCTTGGCACAACTCAAAAGTGCTCTTGACACAATTCCATGAACCCCCCCATAATTCAATATTTTTATCCCCCCTTAAGTCTAATTGGAATGAAATATGACACTTTATAATAGCAATTTGGGAAATCGTTTCCAACAGATTAGACTCAAAAAATTATTCACTTTCTAAAAAAGTGGTACTCAATTTTGAGTTGCCAATCAAATGATACAATTGTTTTACAAGTTGCTTAGCTTGCTGTACAAAAAAGGGAAAAAGGTTTGAGAAAGTGGGACAATTCCCAAATTCTCTCAACACAACTTTGTTGGAAGTGGAACCAGCTTTCAGAACGAACATCTGAGAACAGTAGTGTCTTTAGCAGCTTTAAATTTCTTTAGATTGCCTCAAAAACATGTACAACTATGCCACAAAGCATAATCAGACATAGTTCATTTCCCATCATTAATCCTTAGAGAAAAGTTAATGCAATTTCAACCAGTTTCGACAATGTACAGAAAACAGACTCAACAACAGAATCAGAAAGCATGAAAGGATAGAAGATATGAATACACAAATTTACGTGGGGAAAACCCTTATGGGTAAAAAACCACACACTCCAAAAGCCAAAGACCCATTGTATTATTCAGTAACCAAGTATACACAAGTATAATACAATTGTAGGCTCTAAGCCTTTTCACAGAGATTAACATCCTATTCCATCTAGAGATTGTTTGATAACATAATCCCTCCTGAATGAAACTTCTCCTCTCGTCACATTCACTCTGATCTCTATATCCTCTGTTTCAATGCATTCAGCATTACAACATTATAATGTGCATTCACATTTGACTCACGATACCAGGAAGAACAACCGCTTCAGCTTCCACAACAGACTAGACAGTTACAAATGACATTCAATTTAGTTTCCTGAACATCAAAGAGACAATATCCAAACTCTCCCCGAACTTTTAAAGTCACCTGGACAAGAGCCTTGTTACTCCAAGCTTCATTTACCAGGCTTTGACAATGATCCCACTGCCTAGGTAGCATCCACATCACCGTCAGCTTCCATGTCACCGAGTTTTCCATATTGACACTTTGAATCAGAACATTGGTGAGACTTCTTAGAGACTCCCTCTAATGTAGTACAATCCTACCGATTAAACGTCTACAGTTATTAACATTCCCTATTGGAAATTTGGTGGGACATTTTTCATTGTCTCAACGACAACATCAAGTCACCTTGACACCACCCCATCGGAATATTGAGGGGACGATGTGATGACTCACACCGAGATACGATCGTCCCTTTGGTGAAACCACAAAACCCTACATCACGTGTAGAGGAGACACCATTAAAAGTCTCGGCAATGTGACCACCTCCCACTAATATGAGAGTGTTAGCCCAATGAGAAACTAAATGCCAAACCAGTAGCTCATCGATACATCGAGGGGACTAGAAACTTGGTCCCAACAAAATGAAACTATCAGAATGATGAAGGTGAATCTTGAACACTAGTAAGATTGAGTCATCTATTCTCACTTGATGAAGAAATTATTGGCTCCTTCCAACGCTCAAAGTCACTGTATCTGCCAAGACACCTACAACATCATCCAAGATATCCACCATCTCAAGAAATAGTTCTAGCCATCCTCCAAAGGAAAGAAATGAGCCGTGGTGAATATGAACCAGTTTAATCCAAGACATCTGCAGTAGGTCCAACTAATCGCAAGGAATGCAGAATACTACCACCACTCCATTGTGCTCACAAGCTATACAGAAGCATCAACAATATCAACTTCAAAGCTTCACCCTGAACACAACCATAAAGTCATCCTCCAGAAAACAAGATAGAACATCAGCTAGAACAACAACCAGAAAATTGACTGCTCCCGTTCAACTGAACAAAACCCATAGGACTGAAAATAGCACACACAACAAGTGCTAATCCATCTAATCACCCATTCCTCGAAGGTATCAAAAGAACATAGTAAACTCATGCCATAAACATATACACCCATAAACTACAGCCATAAACTCCACGTGCAAACCTGCCAAAGAATGACATAGTGCATCCAAGAGCTCCCACTGCATGGGTAATGTAAATCTAAAAAAAAGATTAAGGCATACCAAGTCTACCAATAGCATCATATAGAAAGTGTAAACAACATCATATAGCACCAAGGAATCATCCACAATGATATGCAAAACCTATAAACAAATAACCTGCAAGTACAATTCTCACCACCAGTCCAAAACTCTCCAAAGTTCTTCACACCCAACAAAGGAAAGAGATAACAGAACCTCCATATCATCACCCAAGAACATAGTGAAAACACATGACCACAAGCTAGTGATCACAATAGCTCCAATCAAACCTCAAACCAATGTAATGTGAAATGAACCATCCAGGAAGAAAACCAAGATAAAAGGGACAATCACTACACATCATATACCTATGGAAAATCCTTCTACATAACATCTAAGTGCCAACTATATCAAGTAAGATCTCCTTCACAATCCCTAAAATAAAAGCCATAACAACACCCAATCGTCCAATTACCAAGATCAAACATAACATATGTATCATGTAAGCAACATGGATGTAAGCCTCTCAAACTAAAGAAGATCAAACTAATCCATTTCCCATCTTAGGAAATCAGCCCACTACCATCCCCTGTAATCATCATAAATGAAAATGCAATCCCAAGGAGATAACCATGTTATCTATCACTCACAACGATTCCTTCAGAACCATCTATTAGCAGTTAAGATCCATGTCTATGAAAGAAAGCATAAAACACCTGAGAGAAACAATGGGCAATACCTCTCAAGTAATAAACTACCAAGTAGAGCAAGAGTGGGTATGAGAATGCTCCTCCAGGATATGCAAGCCATCATGACTCCTCCAAGAGCAATCTCCTCATAGGCCTCTGTTGAACTCACGTCCAAGCAAGGTGTAGGCTACTCAGAGGTTCTGCTGAAATCTCATGAAGAGTAGCCATCTCAACACTTTTCTCTCATCTTAAGAGAAATACAACCTCACCTTATTCTTCATGTATCCATGAGCACCTGCAAACAATCATCTCATGCTAAATTCCAAATGCATCACTGCACTATCATGAAGTAGTCAAGAAAATGATCTATGTACCCAATACCAGGAGAACCACCCAAGATCAAAATCATAATCCAATCACAAATCATGACCATAACCATGACATCATGATCTTAGACAACATAACATGACACCTTAACCAAAGACTAAAGAAGTCCTGCATGGGAGACAAAGATGTCAACATATTCAAACCACATGAATATAACCATCCTTTGTCAATGAAACCAACAATGCCAATGAACCCTCACTGCATAGAAGTAAAAAACCAAGGGTCCATCCATGACACCATTAAACACTGCAGAAGATCATCCACCATCAAAAGATGAACACACACCACTTCCAACAACTTCCACTGAACTGTGGTACCAAGTCACACATGGAATCGTGACCTTACCATTCCCTTAGGGGATCCTAGGCTCCAAGTGAACACACCATGGTCTCAAGAGCAATGCATCATGTCAAAACTATAATCCAAAACAAGAATATACCATGGTATAAAACAAACTAAACTCTAAACCAACATCACCTGTCAATCACCACTAACACCTCAACCAAAGACTCCATGAGTTTCATGGCATTCAAGATGTTACATATCTTAAAATAGTTTCCCTGCATATGCAAAAGAACCCTTTTGCAGCAACATGATCTAAGAGCTCCTCCTAGTAACATTTGCAACACTAAAGAAGATTATCCATCACCAAGTGACAAAATTCATAGTCATTGTTGAAGCTCCCACTGAAGCGTGACAACCGAGCTCTCCAAGCATCATGACCAAACTTCTACTAATCTAAAAATCCTCCAGGTCCACTTATCAACACATCCATTTGAGAATAATACAAAGTGACACTAAGATCTCTAAACCAAGAAAATACCATCACTGTCAAAGGCTTACACAAAACTGTGTATCCAAGCTATTCATGATATCATGATACACATGCTACAGGTCCCCACCACCGACTATGCAGTTACTCAACATCATCTATCCCTTCATCTCAAAGCAACCACACCAATGCACAAGTGACCACAGACAAGGCCAGATTACAAGTCTACATCAACACTGAATCAACGCCATGGATATAGACAATCCACTTCTAAGTTATCCCACTACAGCCAATGGGTAGCTAATCCACAAACTGCATAACTCATAGATCCAATTACACTAGCACATGCAACCATCATCGCACTAGAAATTGCAAATCTAATATTTCAAAGAGAATAGCATCCTATAGACAATCATGACTCAAACACTAGATCATACACAAATTTGATTTGCCAAACATGTCCAAAACCTAAGCACCCTAGTCTAGTAACCTAGAAGCATTACCACAAAAATTCTGAGTGACTAACCACATACTAGCACTCCCATACAGAGAAAGGATCTCACCTTTTCATCACCATGCATGAAGCATACATGTAAAATTGCAACTATCTCATCTAGTAACACCCCAAAAGACAAGGTCTAGAAAATAGCTTACCAGTAGCTCCATAAAACCACAAGTTTTTCTTGACCATGTAAAACTTGCAAAACTACTATGTTACATCCAACACCCATGCGCATCCTCACCCACTTCATATCTGGTAGACCCTAAAGTTTGCATACACCCATAATGGTTAAACTAGAGTAATGGATAATCACAGATGGGCATAACCATAGATTTTAGGAAAAACTATAAAACCCCTCAAATCTAATGAGCATAAATCTAAGACATGCAAGTACAAAACATCCTAAAGGAAGTAGAGGTCCAGGAACTCCATGCCCACTTCTAGGCCAACTCCACAACCACTAACATGCACATGCATCCGAGGGAGACATGCTATTACAGAAGCTTCTAGATCATCCATCCAATGATCAAATCCATAGCCTGTATGCAATTGGGGTAACAGAAAACAATGCCTTCCAATACCAAGAAAGAACACCTAGCATAAGCAGATTACTCCATAGCTGAAGAGAAACTCAAGCTTCTCCATATCATCAAGGACCCTCTCATACAGACACCCAATACAGAAGCTTTTCTACAACACAACCACAAAGCATAAGACATAGTTCATTTCTCATCATTAATCCTTAGAGAAAAGTTAATGTAATTTCAACTAGTTTCGACGTGTAGAAAATAGACTCAAAAATAGAATCATAAAGCATGAAAGGATAGAAGATACAAACACAACTTTACGTGGGGAAAACCCTTACAAGTAAAAAACCCCACACTCCAAAAGCCAAAGACCCATTGTATTATTCAGTAACCAAGTATACACATTTACAATACAATTGCAGGCTCTAAGCCTTTTCACAGAGATTAACATCCTATTCCATCTGGAGATTGTCTGACAACATAATCCCTCCTGAATGCAACTTCTCCTCTCGTCACATTCACTCTGATCGCTATATCCTCTATTTCAATGCATTCAGCATTACATCATTACAATGTGCATTCACATTTGACTCACGTTATTAAGAAGAACAACTGTTTCAACTTCCACAACGGACTGGATAGTTACAAATGTCATTCAATTCAGTTTCCTAAATATCGAAGAGATAATATCCAACTCTCCCTAAACTTTTAAAGTCACCTCAACAAGAGCCTTGTTACTCTAAGCTTCATTTACTAGGCTTTGACCACGATCCCACTGCCTAGGTGGCATCCACATCATCGTCAACTTCCATGTCATCGAGTTTGCCTTATTGGCACTTCAAATTGGAACATCGATGAGACTTCTTAGAGACTCCCTCCGATGTAGCATAGTCCCACCGATTAAATGTCTACAGTTATTAACATTCCCTATCAGGAATTGGTGGGACATTTTTCATTGTCTCGGTGATAACATCAAGTCACCTTGACACCGCCCCATTGGAATATCAAGGAGACGGTGTGATGACTCACATGGACATATGATCGTCCCGCCGATGAAACCATAAAACCCTACATCGGGTGTTGAGGAGACACCATTAAAAGTCCTGGCGACATGACCACCTTCTGCCAATATGAGACTATCAGCCTGACGAGAAACTAAACGCCAAACCAGTAGCTCATCGATACATCAAGGGCACTAGAAACTTGGTCCCAATGAAATCAAATTGTCACAGCAAAGAAGGTGAAGCTTGAACGCCAGTAAGATTGAATCACCTATTCTCAATAAAATAGCATGATTAGTATTGTACTAAGAAGATTATACATGTCATTTCATTTGAATGATGTCAAAGTTAGAGTAGGGTGTATAGTACTTATTATATTTAAGATTAGGAAATATAATATGAAGGATTAGATCTCAATTAATCTCCCTACCTAGTTAATATGATATGCCTTCAAAAATAATAAATACTAAAAGTAATTATTATACCCTTAATTTTCATGAAAGTAGCAATAAAAATTTAAAATAAATTAAAAATAATTGTTCAAGAAATGAAAGTAAAAAATATATTGAAAAACTAATTAGAGAGAGTAATAATTCATGTCTTGGTTGGGAGTGGGGTCTAAATTTGATGACCATATGGTTGTATTTAGAATTTTTTACTATAAAATACAATTAAAATTTTGAAAAAAATATATTATATAAAAGGGAAGATTTTGTATAAACTTTTAAAAGTTATATAAAATTATATTTAAATATAAATCTAATTTATGAAATATATTTTTAAAATAAAATCTCTCTTTTTAACACTTGAAGAACAACTTTAAATAGATAATTGTTCGAAAAAATATGTTTGATAGGCAGGGTCCACCGTCAAATTTATGCCCATAAAGTAATAGAGGCTGTGATTCAAATTCTAGTTACTTTTTGACTGACCTTAAAGCTAGGTTAGATCAAGTTTGTGGGTTCGCTATCTGAAACTATCACCATTCATTTTATCTCGAAGCTCCACATACTTGCGTTGGTTTTATTCCATGTCTAGATAAAATACAAGAAACTTGTTCTTATCCCATGGAATCAGAGTTTATTCCATACTTAGAATACAATAAACCCAGTCATTATAGTCATGGAGTATGGCTGTGTTTCTTCTCATGCTTGGCTTTATTCCAACTGACTCTGACGACTATAAATATTTCCTTCCACGCAATCAATTCTTTATCGATGATATATTTGTTTGAAAGACGCGCAGTAGATTTAATTAATAGCTCTATTTAATGCTTATGAAAATGATTGCAGTGCTTTTTGTTGGAGAGTAATTTCTCCCACCAAAAAAATTGTAATTTTTTAAAAGAGAAAAAGACAAAAAGGCAAAAAGACAAAAGAGGAAAATAGAAAGTTTCTAAAGGAGTCTAGATAAGACGGAGGTTTCCAAAAAGAGGAGAGTTCTAGATGAGAGATTCTAGAAGATAAGATTTCTAGATGAGGAATGGAAAAGCCTAGAAGGCATAGGTATGTACCAAAGCCCTCTATAAAAGAGGCATAATGTGATGTAAGCAAAGCAAACGGGTAATGATCAAGTGATCATGAATGCAGCAGCATTCGATATAAAAAATGTAATTATGTTTTGAGTTAATGGAATTCTACAGCAACACACATTTGAGCATGTTTATGTCTATGTTTCTGTGTTTGATATTTTGATATTGTGTCTTGTGGATGTGACATCCACCACCATGATAGTGGTATAAGAGCAGGTGAGATCGTGTGATTGAAGCTGATTGTGAAGCTGCTGATCTAAGGTTATAAGGTCATCAGGTTATCAGGTTCATGTGAAAATCTAGGGTGGATCAATTTGAGTGTGAAGAGAGTAGGTTAGGGTTTCATGCATTGACTCAATTCAAAAAGAAGCCACAGATCTATAAGGAGATTGAGGGTTTTTTGACGCAGATTCGCTATGTGAAAAGATTTGAGCACCAAAAAGGAGTGAAGACCACCACCCAAGTTAGTTGCCAAAGTTGTGTGACTTAAGGCCGTAGCCTGGAGGTAATGTAGGTATTTTAAAGTTATTTTTTATTGCATTTTTATGAATCTATCAAATTTCCAAAGACGAAGTGCAAGCGCTGTGAGTTTTTCATTGTGGAAGTCATAGAAGACAAAAAGGCTGAAATAAGGAAGTCAGGGTTTATGAGGGTAGAGGTCGCCACCATTTCCAAGGAAGTAAAACACCAACAAGGAGTGAAATCGCAAATTCAAGTTTCAAGCTGTCAAGGTAAAATTGTTGCAGACCGTTTCAAGTTTTATGAGTTCTATTAGATCGTCGGTGATAGAATTATAAGAGCTAGTTTAAAGAGTCTGATATGGGAGTATTGATTGTAAAAATTATAGAAGTTCTCCAAAGGAAAGGAGACCACAACCAAATAGAGGAGGCGCTACTGAAAAGATAAGGGCAAAAAGAAGGTGCATAGAGTTCAAGTCGCAGATCTGAGGATTACAAGGGGAAAGGATCAAGTCGAAGGAAGAAGTCAGAAATAGTCAGGCTGATATGGATCGCTAAAGCTGCTAAGGAAATCAAGGTGCATAAGGAATCGTTGTATTGCTGAAGACAAAGCCACTAATAAAGAGAAATAGAGAGAAATATTAAGGGATTCAAGATCTAGGGTTTAGAGCCATGAGATCATAGGCAAAAGAGGACAGAATTTAAAAGTTGAAGCCTATTACTGTCATAAGGGGCTGCTACCAAATATTACCATTGATCAGGAATCTATTTATGAACACAGAAAAAGATTTGGTTATAGGTGACAGACCAGATTTGTAAGTTGTCTGAAGACATTACAGAAATTGTAGCATAAGGCGAGACATCAAAGGAGTCAGGCACGCGAAGCTTTCAAACTAAAGGAAATAGACAATCAGGGAAAGTGCAATAGTAGATCGAGGTAAGCAAATAGTTTATTTTCAATGGGGAAAGCTAAAAGAGAGAAAATAGAAAAAAAAAAAAGATTGGCAAAAGGAGAAAGAAGATTGGAAAAAAGAGAAAGATGATTTAGAAAAAGAAAGATCTGAATTAATAAAAGAATTACATCAAATGACAATAGAGAAAATTGGTTTAAGGTCAGAAAGGTATGAAGCTAATGTTGAATTGAGTAAAGTTAAAAGAAAAAATGAAGAATTAGAAGAAGAGATAAAAAGATTAAAAGAGGAAAGTAGTTTACAAAAAGATGAGATGTCAAGGTTGAAAGAAGAAATATTAAGGTTGAAAGAAGAAAATGAATGTTTGAGGACAAAACCATTGCTTTGTGATGTCTCATGTGATATAAGTGATTTATGTGATGTAGTTGAAGCTAAAGAATGCAAGGTTGAAGATAGAAAAGAAATTGGATAAGCAAAATTTGCATGTTGTGATGATATTGATAAAGAGTGTCAAGATGAAGAAGATAAGGCGTTTGAATCAACAAATCATATTAGTTGTAATCAGCAAAATGTTGGTTTCAAGATGATAAAAAGAATATGATATAAAGGACAAGGACTAGGCAAGTATGTGTTACTTGTCGTTACACCAAAAGATCGACCTGTTAATGCCTGATACAACCATTTGACTTAACAAGCACGGGAGGCAGTTAAGCCCTTGTCACAAACCACCGCAGCGCAGTGCTGAACAAGAAGACCAAGGGTCACACCTTGCAACAATCCTCCCCCAGCGCAAGCGCGGGGTTTGAACCCTGTTAATGCCTAATACAACCACTTGACTTAACAAGCACGGGAGGCGATTAAGCCCTTGTCACAAACCACCACAGCGCAGCGCTGAATAAGAAGACCAAGGGTCACACCTTGCAACAGTATGGAGAAGGAATGAAGGAGCTGATTGAACCAATAATGAGGCCGAAGTATGTAGGTATTGGATATGGAAAAATAGATTATGTTACGGGTAGTACAAGTACAAAAAAGTTGGTTCAGGAAAAAAAGAATGTGCAATGTTCTCTTTGTCATAGGCAAGGGCATAGCAAGGAGATGTGTTGGGATTTACATCCAAGTAGCATTTGTGGTTTGAGAAATCATTGTGATAAGATGTGTTGGCAAAGAGAATGGAAAAATATGATAGGATACATGAAAATGGATTGTGGTTGGAGTTATGGATCAAATTGGCAACAAATTACAAGCATGTTGAAAAAATTGTTCAAGTATAAATGTTCATATGTGAAAAATGATAGCAAATAAACAAGGTGTGAAGATTTGACATATCATGCAAAGTGGAAGGCTATAGAGAGCGAGAGGACTTCCAGTTTGTGGTTCTAAAGATTTTCAAGGTTTGAATGACTGCCGCAGTAGTGGGTGAGAGTTGGAGATCAGCAGATCTTGAAAATGGTTTGAATGTATCAAGCAAGAAAAGGTTTGAGTAAGTTAGCAGACTTGGAAGACAAGACTTGGAAGATAAATTTGAAATGATAAAATTGTGGTCGAAATTAAGGGGGAGTGTTGGAGAGTAATTTCTCCCACAAACAAAATTGTAATTAATTAAAAGAGAAAAAGACAAGAAGGCAAAAAGACAAAAGAGGAAAATAGAAAGTTTCTAAAGGAGTCTAAATAAGATGGAGGTTTCTAAAAAGAGGAGAGTTCTAGATGAGAGCTTCTAGAGGTTAAGATTTCTAGATGAGGAATGGAAAAGCCTAGAAGGCATAGGCATGTACCAAAGCCCTCTATAAAAGAGGCATAATGTAATGTAAGCAAAGCAAGCAGGTAATGATCAAGTGATAAAGTCAAGTGTAATGATCAAGTGATCATGAATGCAGCAGCATTCGATGTAAGAAATGTAATTATGTTTTGAGTTAATGGAATTGTGTAGCAGCACACATTTGAGCATGTTTATGTCTATGTTTCTGTGTTTGATATTTTGATATTGTGTCTTGTGGATGTGACATCCACCACCATCACTTCTTGTGTTCAATGTTATATTGGTGCATGGCTTAGCTAGGTACAAGTTGTATATGGAGGGAGTTTTTCCATGTAATTTCTTTGAAAGTGATACAAAATTCTATGCTTCGCATGCCAACTGCGAAGGCACAGTTCCAGATCGTAGATGCTGCTTGCAATCTAGTAAGGCTAGTTGAGCTCTCATTCAAATTAAATTCAGTCTTTCATTCAACACACAGTCCAAAACATGTCAATCTTGTAATCAGCTTTGTGGCCTAGTTGAGATTTTTGTTTTGCTCACATTGCTATGCTTGGAAATGGACTACCTATTTTGTTAGCAGCTTTGTATGAACTGAAAGTATCTTATTTTTGTTTTTGTTGTAATGGTTTAGGGTTTTCTATTCTCACTCATCTCCAGTGGTTGATCATTCTTTGTACTACTACATTGTTCAGTTAAAAAAATTCTAAAAATTAGTTCCCAGATCAATTGAGTTTTCTTTACATACATTTCTTTCACTAGATATGTTTAATTTTCTATCCCTGTCACATTGCTATCTATTCTTTCTTTTAGGTGTTTGAGATGTTTATATAATTTTCCGTAATTTTGAATTCCTTTGACAACACAGTGAAAAATATTGGCACAAAGACAAAAGAGCAGCCAAGAGGCTTCCCAAGATCATGTGAAGGAATGAATTCAAAAATATCTACCTATTATGAAAACTCTTTTCAGTTGGGAGACCAGAAATAAGAGGCTAGGAAATTCAATCCATGGTTGTGGTTGTTCTATGTGATGAATGTTGTACTCCTACTAAAACAATCCTGCTCATTTTTATCTTGTATTAATTAACATTGTTTCAGTCATTTGGAATGTCGACCAATCTCATTTTGTGATATGCATATATTGGATTTTTCAAATCCAAACAAAAGGAAAAAGAAAAAAAAAACATTGAAGAATTAAAATGTAAAATTTCAAAAAAAATTAAAAGCAAAGTTGATGGCAGGGGTCTAAAGGTCTGCTTGACTTTCAAGCCAAGCAACATGTAACCACCTTTTATTGTGAATGAGGTGTATAATGTCTATTGACTGTTTGACCATGAAGTTGATGATATTTAAGTAGAGTGATGGGACATTGTGCACTTAAAAAGCTATAATACTTTAAAAAGCTATCCACTATTTAAAGTGGATGATATTTATGTGGATAATTTAATTTTTTTTGTAAGGAAGTTAAAGTAGTGGAAACGACTTCCTACACCAATCTTGAGGAGAGATATTATGCAAAACTTTTAAAAGTTGATCTAGAAGTTACAGAAATTTTAGCAACACATTCAAAACATGAAATAAACAATAAAACACAAAACACCAGATATACGTGAGGAAAACCCTTTTGGGTGAAAAACCCCACACTCCAAAAGCCTGCTCAATGTATTCCAAATCCAATAACAAGATTACATACACTTGCAGAGCAAGTTTATTACAGGAGTATCACCAGTAAACAACTCTGGATGAATACCGGTAGCATTTTGACAGCATAACAATACTTGCAAACTCACAATATGCAAACAACTCCTAAAGCCTCCAAGTTACAGACTTTTGGCTATACAAGAAACCACTTGTGGTTTAACAAAACCATGTGTGAGGCTTCTTAGCCAAGATTCTACTCCCGAAATAAGCTATCACGTCCAAAATGAAATTCCCTATTTTTGACCCTTACAGATGTCATAGAATCTGTCATAATATGCCTAAAAATAGGCCTTCCATAATATACTATCATGTGGGCATCTTTTGACACCTAAAAACCCAATTTTCAAAGCACCGACAATGCGTAACAACTATAGGAAAATAGTAAATAAAAATAACTATAATGGGAAATGTGTAGCAAGGTTGAGACACCTTGTTTTCCAACATTCTTCCACTTGTTGGATACCTTGCAAGGGCCAAGGGAATAACATCATCATGGATCAACTTCTAGGGGCCAAAAGGCCCATAGACTCAGAACACCACCTAAATTTTGCTTTGCTCATGGGCTTAGTTAATGCATCTGCAACATTCACCATAGTCTCTACCTTTTCTAGCTCCACCCTGCCATTCTTGACCATATCTCTCACGAAGTGATACTGAACATCAATGTGTTTGGTCCTGACATGAAAAGTTGGGTTCTTCGCAAGGTAGATTACACTCTGACTGTCACAATAAACTATAACTGCACCCTGTTCAAATCCAACATCTGAACACAAATGCTTCAACCAAATGGCTTCTTTACAGGCATGAGTAGCTACCATGTACTCTACCTCAGTAGTGGACAAAGTGACCACAGCTTGTCGCTTGCTCATCTAACTGATTGCACCACCATTAAGAGTAAACCCATATGCACTGGTGGATCTTTTGCTATCGACATCACCAACCTAGTCTGAATCCACAAAACCATGAATACTCAAGGAATGCTGATCTCCTGTACCATGAAAACAAATAGAGTACTCTGATGTACCTTGCAAATATCTGAAGACCCTCTTAACTACATCCCAATGCACTCTTATAGGATTAGACATATAACAAGAAAGAACTCCCACTGCTTGGGCAATGTCTGGTCTTGTACAGACCATAGCATATATTAAGCTTCCAACTACACTCTGGTAAGGCACTCTGCTCATGTCTTCCATCTCTGATGGGGATGTAGGACATTGTGAAATAGAGAGCTTCAATCCCAATGTAACAAGAACACAGTGGTTTACAATGCTCCATGTTAAACCTTTGCAAAACTGAACAAATATACTTACTCTGGCCAAGCCATAGCTTTTTGTTCTCACAATCTCTTCTGATCTCCATCCCAAGTATGTGTTCTGCTACACCAAGATCTTTCATTTCAAATTTCACAGAGAGTTGAGATTTCAAATTTTGCAGAGAGCTAAGATTTCAATTCTGCAATCAATCCTTTGCCTTTCCCAATAAACAACATGTCATCAACATATAAAGCAATTACCAGGAAACGATCACCATCAGATTTAAAATATACATAGTGATCAAATTTAGACCACACAAATCCCAAACCAACACATAAGTATCAAACTTCTGGTACCACATCCTAGGACTTTGTTTAAGGCCATACAAAGATTTCTTTAACTTACAAACCAACTTGCTTTTACCTTTCACCATGTAGTGCTCTGGCTGTGTCATGTAAATTTCTTCCTCCAAATCACCATGAAGGAAAGCAGTTTTCACATCCATTTGCTCGACCTTTAGGTCATAAGCTGCTACAATAGATAATAAAAAATGAATGGATGTCATTTTAGCAACAGGAGAAAAAATCTCACCGTAATCAATACCCTCAACCTGAGAGTATCCCTTCGCAACCAACCGTGCCTTATAGTTTTCAACATTTCCATCTGAACCAATCTTTTTCTTAAAGACCCATTTACATCCAATAGGTTTACATCCTTCAGACAAAGGTACAAGGTCCCATGTATCATTTTTTTCAAGGGCTTCCATCTCTTTATCCATGGTAACTTTCCAAGACTCTACATCATTCATACCCAAAGCCTCTTGCACAGATCTCGGTTCATCAATGTTAGTATTCAAAGCAAATATACACTTCCAATGATCAGGTGAATACCCATACCTTTCAGGTGGTTGCCTATGCCTTGTAGACCTTCGAACAAGCCGAGGTGGAGGTTCTTCCACTTCTTCCTCCTCTTCACCCTCTTCTGAAGATTCAGAGCTTGATGAGCTCTCCTCAACTTCTTGTCTATCTTGGGGCCTCGATTCATCTTCCTCAGGCATAGAAGGAAGTTGAATCACATCCTTTTTCTGATTAATTTCTTTATGTTGTTCTAGCTGAAAAGTAACAGGAGAAGATTTAGTCTCTCTAAAAACAACACTTCTAGAATAAATTACCTTATGTGCAATAGGGTCCCAAAGCTTGTATCCTTTCACACCATAGCCATAGCCGATGAAGATACATTTGATAGCCTTAGAATCCAACTTTGTTCTCTTCTCCTTAGGCACATGTGCATATGCCTCGCAACCAAAAACTCTTAGATGTCTAAGTGAAGGCTTTTTCCCCAACCACGCCTCCATTGGCATTTTATCAACAAGCGCTGATGTAGGAGATCTATTTATCAAATAAAAAGATGTGGCAACAGCTTCAGCCCAAAACTTTTGTTCTAGACCAACTCCACTCAACATGCTCCTAGCCTTTTCCATCAACGTTCTGTTCATTCTTTCAGCAACTCCATTTTGCTGAGGAGAATATGGAGTTGTCTTCTGTCTTTTAATCCTGCAATCTGTATAGAATCTATCAAAATATGTAGAACAATACTCACTGCCATTGTCAGTCCTCAAACATTTAATTTTCTTTCTAGTCTGAGTTTCTACCATAGCCTTGAACTCCTTAAAACGACTGAAAACTTAATATTTGCTCTTTAAAAAATATACCCATGTTCTCCTATTGAAATCATAAATGAAAGTAACATAATAAACTGATTTACCAATAGAACTAACATCAACAGGACCAAATACATCTAAATGGATTAGATCCAAAATACATGAAGACTTATGAGAAGATGAGTAAAACTGAAAGCGGTTCTGCTTTCCATAAATACAATGTTCACATAAATCAAACTCTAGATTGCAATCATTGAAACCTTCAACAAGGTTCTTATTTTTTAGGGCTTTCAAACCCTTCTCTCCAATGTGGCCAAGTCTCTGGTGCCATAACATGGTCTTCTCTGTAGGCAACTTTGATTCGGTAAACAGAGCACCCTTGGGTACCCAGAAGCCATGACCATCCGCAGAAGAGGAAACCATCTCCTTTTTCAGCGAAGTAGTTTCTGGCTTGATTTTATCAGAAGTGCTATTGCACTCAACTGTGTATGCATCGAGCTGGTACAATGTACCCAATCTGCTTCCCCTTGCTATCACCATAGCACCTCTCACCATTTTTACACCTACTTTAGAAAACTATACATGCACACCCGCATCTATTAGTTTGCTAATAGATAATAAATTTCTTGCTAGTCCTGGGATATGCAAGACACCATCAAATCTTCTAACTCTACCATCAGAAAATTTCACATGAATACTACCACGGCCAACAATGTCAAGAAAATAATTATCACCCAAATACACCTTACCACCATTATAGTTTTCATACTTACTAAACCAGTTTTTGTTAGGAGTCATGTGGAAAGATGCACCTAAGTCTATTAACCATGTATTATCACCTGCACGAGTGGCCAAGGCTGCAATAAAGGCATCTCCATCTTCCTTTTCGAAATCAGAATCAGAATCTTGCTTCTTCTTCTTCTTTTTCTTCTCTTCTTTACATTCCTTTCGGAAGTGTCTAAATTTGCCACAGTTCTAGCATATTGCCTTGGACTTACTGGGAGATTTTGATTTCCCCTTATTCTTGGACTTAGAATGGCCACACTGCTTCTCATCTTTGTCTTGTTCTTTTGGTCTTCCTCGAACACACAAAGCCTCTTTGGCATTCAAGGAGGCCTTCCTTCTCATCTCTTTAGAGAGTAGAGAACCAACAACATACTCCATCTTTAGAGTGATTGAAGTGCTCCCAATGGCCATGACTAGGCTGTCCCATGAGTCTAGCAGTGAACACAGCAAAGTTTGGCACCTTTCTTCTTCATCCATTTTCACCCCAACTGAGGTCAATTGAGTCACCAACATATTGAATGTTTCCACATGCTCATAAATTCGTCCACCATCTTCCATTCTCAAGGAATACAACTTCTTCCTCAAGAAAATTTTATTTACTAAAGAATTAGCTTGGTATATCTCACCCAACTTCTTCCAAAGCTTCTTCGAAGTGGATTCTTTGTGGACATTTATCAAAATCGAGTCTGCAAGACACAGTCTTATGAGACCTTTAGCTTTTCTTCATTATATCATATTTTGCAGCCAAAGCTGGATCCGTAGGCCTCTGGACATTTTCATCCAACGCATCCCATAGATCCTGATCAATTAACAAATCTTCCATCTTCAGCTTCCACATTTCAATGTTTGTGCCAGAAAATTTTTCAACCTCCATTCTCCTAGATGTGCTTACCATCTGAAAAAGCCTGCAACAAGATCACAAAGTATCCTTTGCACAAGCTCCCACTCAAACCTTGATTAGCACAAAAAACTCAACAACCCACAACTGAAACCAAAGGTGATCAGGCTCTGATACCACTAAAGTAGTGGAAACAACTTCCTACGCCAATCTTGAGGAGAGATATTATGCAAAACTTTTAAAAGTTGATCTAACAGTTTACAGAAATTCTAGCAACACATTCAAAACATGAAATAAACAATAAAACACAAAACACCAAATATACGAGGGGAAAACCCTTGTGGGTGAAAAACCCCACACTCCAAAAGCTTGCTCAATGTATTCCAAATCCAATAACAAGATTACATACACTTGTAGAGCAAGTTTATTACAAGAGTATCACTAGTAAACAACTCTGGAAGAATTCCAGTAGCATTCTGACAGCATAACAATACCTACAAACTCACAATATGCAAACAACTCCTCAAGCCTCCAAGTTATAGACTTCTGGCTATACAAGAAACCACCTGTGGTTTTACAAAACCATGTGCGAGGCTTCTCAACCAAGATTCCAGTCCCAAAATAAGCTCTCACGTCCAAAATGAAATCCTCTATTTTTTACCCTTACAGATGTCATAGAATCTATCATAATATGCCTAAAAATAGGCCTTCCATTATATACTATCATGTGGGCATCTTTTGACACCTAAAAAGCCAATTTTCAAAGCACCGACAATGCGTAACAGCTATAGGAAAATATTAAATAAAAATAACTATAACGGGAAATTTGCAGCAAGGTTGAGACACCTTGTTTCCCAACATTTTTCTTTAAATCTATTTTAAAATATTAAAACCTCAATCTTTTTAAAATTACAACACAAAACACTTTCTTCATTCCTTCCTTGTGAACTTTATCAAGTTTAGTTCTTCTTCCATTACAATTGAACTTCTTCCATTACAATCATTTGAAGCTTGGAAATTTCAAAAGTTGTTATATGTGTTTATCTTGCAACTAAACAAATTAGGAATTAGAAATCAGAAATATTATTCCTAAGGTTCCCGAGCCAACCCTGTATCTAAAGTGTTGAGATTCTCGGATCCATCTTCCTGCCCCATCGGAATGGTAATATTCTTTTCTAGAAGCATGAGAGGAAGAAAGATAGAGATCTCCCCCATATAGATAGGCTCCCATGTATAGAGATGTGGGGAATCGAGCGAATAAATGAGGCGAGTGGAACTACAAATGTCAGCGCGAGGGCCTCTTAGTTTTCCCAGGGGGAACTAAGGGGCCCATATATGCCTCCCTTATATAGATGGAGGGGGACTCTATTATGCAGGTGGAGGAGCTATTGTTTCCCTCTGTGCGTGTGTAATTGTGGAATAGGATGAAGATCCAGTAATCTCTTGCGGCAAGCTGCCCTACTATGTATAGTGGGGGAGCATCATGATTTCCTTCTGTTGAAAACAAATATCTAAGCACCTACATTTTTGCTTTATTTGCCTTTGTTGAAACTGCATGCACTTTCCCCACAGAAACTACTACCACCGGGCCCTCCACTAGAGAAAGGGCCTTTCTAGTTTTCCCCATAGCTGATATACTTTGGCGAAGGAAGGGATCAACTAGATTTGACTTCACCATCATAATTGTCTATACGACAATTTCGATAATATTACATATATTCATTAAAAAAATTGGGTGGAATACGTCCTCTGTAAGGATCCGTTTCCAGATTTAATCTTGAAGGGTTGTATCTAGGGTTTAAATTTGACAGTCGACCTTGACTGTCAAGAAATTTTTTCCCTACAGTTTAGTTTTTATTATTGCCTTTCACATGAAATGAAAGTTAAATTTTATATAAGAAAAAAAAAATTATAAGCCAGATATTTATGCAAACATATCTTTTTATTTTTTATAATTACCTTCAAATACAAAATTTAATTGTTTGATGTGCTAGAAAAGGTTAGAATGAATATAAAATATTCTATATAAAAACTCAAAGACTATTGAGAATTTTTTTTTAATTAATCCATTTGGGAATTTTTTTTAAATAGAAAAAGTTTATA
This sequence comes from Cunninghamia lanceolata, assembly GCA_027924645.1. Lineage (NCBI taxonomy): Eukaryota > Viridiplantae > Streptophyta > Pinopsida > Cupressales > Cupressaceae > Cunninghamia > Cunninghamia lanceolata. The sequence goes on along the minus strand of BSBN01001925.1, from coordinate 3,955,897 downwards.
TATCATATAAACACATACATTAAATTAGATTTTCATATTAATTATTTTTCTAGAGTTTTTAATTTAATGTTAATAAGTCAAATATTTATTTTTGTGTATGTGTGAAGTCCAATGGTCACATTAACCGTGACTCCTCACCTTCTACTACCTCCTCTTGAAGAGTGATTTGTGCAAGCTATAAAACTATTCACTTGATCATTGTATGATGATGCAATACTATGTACTCTGCTATAACAATTAATAAAGAGATTTTCCCCTACTCCCGTGGACACAGCCAATTTTGGTGAACCACGTAAATTCGTGTCTTGTGTGTCGTTCATTTATGTTTTCTTAAATTGTTTATCTACTCTCATTATTTAATAATTGGTATTAGAGCTTAGTGAAGGAGCTGATTGGAATTTGTGATGAATTTCCAAAAAGATGGAAGAGGCAAATAAATAGAAGATTGAAAAAATTTCGGAACAGAACTTCGGTTTGTAGAAACTTCAAATTTGTGCTTTGTTGATTCAGAAGAACCTTGCTATTGCGCTGCAACAAAAGATAAAGAAACTAGAGGAGATGTCAGATGCTGACTGGGATGTATTAGACCAAAAGGTAGCTGCAACTATCATTCTTTCGCTGTCCAACAATGTTCTTTTCAACGTTGCCATGAAAACAACAACAAAACAATAATGTGATAAGCTATGTGATATGTATGAAAGGGCCTCAACAACAAATAGAGTTTTTTTGTTCAAAATATTGTTCAATTTGAAGATGAAATAAGATAACATCTCAAATCATTTAAATGAATTCAATGTTGTGATCAGCCAATTAACCTCCATGGATACAATGGTAGTAGATTTGTTTATTGGATCCTACCTCTACAAAACCACACAATGATTAATAGTATAGTCCCATGTAGTTTAGATCTTTGTCCAAAATCCACCACATGCTCCAAAATATATGTTAACATTTTTTTTATTCTAATCAAATCATTTATATGAATCATAGAATCTTCATAATTACAAATAACAAATGAATTTAAAAAGATAAAAAATTATAATCCTTCTTTCACAATTTATATATATAATTCTTGAAGAGAGTGTGGTTTTAGAGCATTGGTCAAATTTTCATTTGGAGCCTAATTTAAAAAAATATAATTTGAAAGGTAACTATCAATGTTCATTTGGATCCAAAATAGACATTACTCATTTAATTTTTAAATTGATCTTTTGAACCAAAATAGATATAATCATTTAGTGTTTTAAGAGAAGGATACACTCTTCTTCTTGAATAAAGTGAACATACACATGATATATTTGGTTCTTGTAGCAATGATGCCTCATTCTTTTGACAAATATTAACATGTGTATAGAGGATTCCATTAAGATTCGTATTTTGTTTAGGGAGCATAGTTTAGTTTAAGATAAATTTTGACATTTCTCAAAGAAATGAGATTGAAGGACAATAAAATGGCGGTGATTCTAGTAGTATAAAGTTGCCGAATATGTTCATTGTGGATCTTGAGTGAGCATAATGTTTTAAAAGTAATGCATGTTGTAGATTAGCTTCCAAATTAAACTATTAATGGGTGGAAGCATGAAGGGTTGTCCCACATTTTTGCCTAAGTGGGCAACTCAAATCAATATTTTTAGCTAAGTTTTTATTTCCTGTAGTTATACCAAGCAAATTGTTAAGAATTTGCAAATAGTATAAACTAATGATTTGTAAGATTTCATGTTTAGATTTTAAATATCTATTTAAAAAAATAATTTATCTCATTTTAAAAATATTTTTTCATAAATTGTGTCTTTATACTTCATAATACTTTGAAGAATAGATAAGATTATAAATAAACTACTTGATTTTATTTATTTTTAGAGGATTGAGATAATTTAAATAAATTTGCATGATTTATTTAAATTTGGAAGAATAATTGATTTAATTAAATAATAAAAATTATTTAATTGTAGATAAAAGACGATTCGTGAAATTAATTAAATAATTAGATTTATTTAATTAATGTGGATTTGAAATTTGAAAGAGGATAATGATTTAATTAAATAATAAAAATTATTTAATTTTGGAAGAATATAGAGGAATTTAATTTAATTTATTAAATAAATAGAATTTATTTAATTAATGTTGAAAATATACGATTTAGAATAATTTGATGAAATTAATTAAATAATTAGATTATTTAATTAACGTTGAAATGCAAGTGATTAGACAGATTTGACGAGAATGCAAGTGATTCAAAGACATGGTCATTTTTGGGTGTCTACACTTCTCTCACTTTGTTGATGATGATGACTATGTACCTCACACTCCTCTTGCTAGTCTTGACAACAATTCCTCAGGGGAGATTGGTCATCTGCACTTTGGAGTTCTTCAGACTCATGTCGATACATCTCCTGTTGTTTCAGAGGTTGCTCCTTCAGCACACCACGATATTTTTGATCCCTCAGATCTTGTTTTATTGGATGAGTATTTGCAAGGCTTCTCAAATTTGTTTGTGGAGTCTTATCTTGCAGATTTGGGAGATATACTTGAGGGGATTTCTCTCCTCTTTGATTATAGTTTCAGCATGGCAAATGATACATTTGGATTGTCTTTGGAGGTTGACATTGTTGAGCCTTCACTTTCACTTGATTTGTCACATTTCTTGGTTATTTTTTATCATGATTATGTGGTGGATTATTCTATTTGGAGATTTTCTTCCTTTTTTCAGTTGGATATGGAGTGGCTTCTTTATCACCCGATGGACTTATTTCTTCCTAAGGGGAGAGGAGTTGCTTATAGGCATTGGATCATCTTTTGTTTGAACATGCATATTTCATCGGAATCAAAACTTCTTCATTATGGGGGGGATATAATATCTCCTTTTTTCCTTCCTATGGGGGGGGATCATTGATTGTATATACATGATGTATGTAGTCCTTGGGGGGTGTGAATGAGTCCTCCATCCATGCATCATTTTTGTTTTCTTTTCTCTCTTTTGGAGGAGTTTTTTTCCCACAGGGTTTTTCTTCTTTTCTCCGATTGTGAGAGGTTGCATTGTAAATGGGTACCTAACATGGTTGTGTAGCCAGGACTCATATTGCATCTTGATTTTGCATAATAATTCTCCCTATGTTTGCACTAAAGGGGGGGTATTAGTGTGTTAAGTTAATCTTAGGGTTAATCTTTTGGGTGGTTTTTTCCCGTGTGGGTAGTTTTACACCCATCATATATTTTCTTGCCTTTAAAAGGTTGTACCATATGTATTTTACACATCTCAATATTATTCACTCTTGTTTTGGTGAAATAGCCTGTGTGCTTATCTCATGCATTTGTGAAGGTGTTTTGTTGCAGATGGTGCTCCTAGGAGGTGGATGGCAGGAAACGGTGTTCTGGAAGTTGTCTTGCGGTTACGATTGTCATTCAACGAGTGCCTTCTCTGTCACAGGAGCGATCTTTGGCCCTATTCGCCAGGCTGTAAGATAACTTACTAGTAAGGAGGCCGCCAAGTTGACAAATAAATCCTTAATGGGGTATCTACGTTATTCTTTATGGAGTATCTATGTTATTCTAGATAGAATAAATCCTTAATGGGGTATCTATGCTATTCTATATGAATGATAATATAATGTGTATGGTGGTTTTTTTTTTTTTTTTTTCTCTTTTAAAATGCGCCTGGTAAACTTTTTAACGTGACCGGTGACGCTGGTGCGACACGCCCTCCGGCTCCACGCGAATGCTTTTGCCCAGAGCAATGAACCGATGAGGCCACAACTGGGGGACCTCATCCCCTAGGGAGAACACTTCAAACCTGCGAGCTCATTGGCCCAGCGAAGGCGTAAAGTCTTGCGAGCTCGTTGGCCCAGCGGGGGTTTGAACTCTGGTGGCCGCCACTACATCCTGAGCGACTTAACCACCGAACCATGCCATCATGGGCTGTGTATGGTGGTTTATTAGTATGAAATATTTTAGATTATTCAGACTTGTGGATTATATCTCTGTTAAAATCCTACATTTTACTTAAAAAACAATATTACAAGGCACAAATCAGAACCCATCTACTAATCTTGTAGGTACACCTTACAAGAAATTTACGTCGGCATTATTAATCATTGCAAGAGATTACCAACTACGTTTCTTGGAGTATGGAAAATGGGCTTGTTGCAGCGCTTTACAGTACATCTTTCATTCTCTCGCACAAAACAATTCAGTGAGGACTGCTGTATGGAGAAGTAGAATTTTAACCTTGTCTTTCATGGTTTTCGCATACCAAATCTTATTTCTTAGTTTTTTACCTGATTGTGTTCCGCATTCAGCTACCTTGATAATGGTTATAGCTCTATGGTCTAAAAGTCTCGGTATTTTTGGGATAATGGTTTATTAAGGTAGTGGAGAGAGTTATGGGGCTCTAAATAACTGCCCTCCACCCCTTGGCGGTTAAATAGGTTTCTAATTCCTTTTCTAGACTTATAAAAGTGTCATTTCATGCATGCAGATATAGGAAACAGGAAATCCCCGAGTGCAATTAGATTAGTGTTGTAAGCTCCTGGGTGAGAGACATAACGCATCCAAAACACAGGGATCTATGCAACATTCAGGAGATCAAAGCATAACAGTGAAGGAATTTTGTCAGATAAAAAAAATAGTTGAGATTGCTCTGGTAGACATATAAGCATAATTGGAAACACAGACAACTCAATGACTACTATCCATAATGCTATTTAGAAACCCACTCGTGGAATAATGAAAGGATATAAAGGAATTATCAATAGGTTTTATAAACTTTCAAGCAATGAAATCAAATGGAGACACCACATCCAGATCTATGTAGATACTAGTACAACTGATCATCATTTTGAACATGGGAAATCAGTATGAGATCTCGGTTCCAGATTTCTTTAGAAACAACTGTAAGCCCCAGTATCCATATACAAAGAAAATACATGCTCCACTACAAACCCAGCTGATTATCAAATGAAACCCTCTATCTGCTTGCACACGACTTCTATCATCAATAAGTAAACAATTGAATCTCTGTGATATGTTCAGTTGGAAAAACGGAACCCTAAACTCTCCAAATTCTTTGTTTACTAATTAACAAAACAAATAAGAAATGACGGCAAGTTGCATGATGCCAATAATCATATCAAATCCCTTTCTAAGATCCAAATACAGAAGAAAAACCAATCTCACACACTAGAAAATAGAACCCTACGTAAAAACAGTCCCAAAATAATGAAAACAGAACAGCAACAGCAAAACAGAGAGAAAACAGGGCAAACAGAGTTGAATAAACTCAGAAATATTTATTCATCTATACTTGCATTACATCCAAATGCTTATCCGACAGCTCTCTCTAAACACATATATATAGCTACAGAAGCTTTGAGGCCTGGAAGCTTCTGGCATTCTAGATAATTCTAAATTCCTAGAATGTTCTTTTCTAGAACAGCTGGAAGTTTCTTTTAGAAAGTTCTTTTCTAGAACAACTGGAAGCTTCTTCCTGGAATGTTCTTTGGAAGACTTCTAGAAACATTCTAGACAATCTTAATAATTCCTAACATCCCCCCTTAAGATTGGCTAGAATAATACAAACATAATACAAAAGGAGAGGGGAAATACAAAGGAGAGGGGAACATTATACTACTATCCCCCCTTAATGTTCACCTCTAACATACCAAGCATGCTTCTTAATTTTAAGAATTTGGCTTCAGTCATACTCTTAGTGAATATATCAGCTACTTGTTCTTCACTTGGACAAAACTGAAGAGTGATAATAGATGCTTGAACAAGATCCCGAAGGTAGTGAACATCTATCTCAATGTGCTTTGTTTTAGCATGAAAGACTGGATTGTTGGCAACCTGTATGGTACTTTGATTGTCACAATACAGAGTGCTGGTTGAACTTTGTAGAAAACCAATCTCAAATAGAAGATTCCGAATCCAAACTGCTTCCTTGCCTGCTTCTTTTGCTGCTCTATATTTTGCTTCACATGAAGATAATGATGTAGTTGTTTGTTTCTTGCTACTCCATGTAATAGGGCCTGATCCAAGGTTGAAACATAACCACCAGTAGATTTTCGATCATCTATATCACCACCCCAATCTGAATCAGTAAATTCAACCAAAGAAATTGAAGACTTATAGCCATAGTAGATTCCAAAGTGTATGGTTCCATGGATGTATCATAAAATTCTCTTAGCAGCCAGCCAATGACTTTGTTTAGGTGCCTGCATAAATCTAGATACAAGATTGACTGCAAAACAAATATTTGGTCTAGTATGAGTTAGATAAACCAAACTACCAACAAGCTGTTATATAAAGTGGCATCGGCACTCTTGGAAGTACATTCTTTAGTAAGCTTGACTCCGGATTGAAACGGGGTAGATGTTGGCTTGCATTCAAGCATGTTAAACTTTTCTAAAAGGTCCAAAGCATATTTTGATTGTGAGATGAACAATCCATCATGTAATTGACAAACTTGTAAGCCAAGAAAATAGTTTAGTTCACCCAAATCACTCATATGAAATGTCCTCTTAAGATCTGATTTTAAATTATTGATTAACCCAATATTCGGTCTAGCAATGAGTAAATCATCTACATAAAGTGCAACAAGAAGAATATCATCTTGAACTTTCTTCACATAAAGATTGGGATCTGACTTACATCTCTTAAATTCATGAAGCTGAAAATACCTGTCAATCTTCTCATTCCATGCTCGTGTCGCTTGTTTAAGACCATAAAGTGACTTCTTTAATCTGCAAACAAGATTAGGATGTTGCTGATCCACAAAACCTGGTGGTTGATCCATATATATTTCTTCATATAAATCTCCATTTAAGAATGCATTTTTGACATCCATTTGATGAATATGCCACCCAAGACTTGCAACCAAAGAAAGAATAATTCTAACTGTGTTCATTTTAATGACAGGTGCAAATATTTCTTCATAATCAACACCCTTTTTTTGATTGAACCCCTTAGCAACCAATCTAGCTTTGAATTTTTCTATAGCACCATCTGATTTAAATTTAGTTTTGTAAACCCATTTGCAACCAATAACATTCTTGCCTTTGGGCCGGGGCACAAGTTCCCAAGTTTTATTCTCTAACAATGCATCATATTCCTCTTTCATGGCTTGCTCCCATTCCTTCTTTCCTCTAGCTTGCTCATATGAGATTGGGTCATTTACTTGTAATACTTTGGCCATGAGAGCACTACCATTCCTTCCTTGGATCTTTGAGCCTTGTCTATATATTTCTTCAACACTCCTTGTCTTTTGTCTAGCTGAAATAACATCTTCTTCATCATCACTACCTCCAGAAAATGGCTGAGTACAAGCATTAGTAGTTTCATTTTCAATAGTATTATCATCATCAGTAGTGCTCACCTCATCCTCATCAATATTGGCTTCATTTCTTTCTAAAATATCTAAAAAATCAGAAACATTTGCTGTTGTAGAGTGAGAGGAAGTGGCTGTAAGTTGTGAAAGCTCATCAAATTTTACATCTCTACTAACAAAGACCTTTCTTGTTGTCAAATCATATAACCTGTAAGTGGTGCAGGAGCACCAAGGGCTCGGAGCCCATGTATATACTGCACATTTTTGGTGTGATGTGAAATTTTCTTATAATTGCATTTTGGCGTGATAAGCCTTGGCGGGAAGAAGTTTTTGCTTATCCAAAGTGGGTCATCAGTGTGAGCCTTGGCATCAGGCTGAGGAAATAATCGTGAGCCGACAGTGTATCATTTCACCGATCGGGGTGATAAACATCGAGTTTCACCGATGTGGAGTTGGCCGAAGACATCGGCGTGAGTATAAGTATTGGGCTGAGGATTTGATCGTAGGCCGACGGATGAAGGTCTTACCGATGTGTGATGTCCATCGGCATGAGGGTGGTCATCGGCGAAGCCTGTGGTTGTGTCTCCGATCGCTTGGTGTTACCCCGATGGAGTGGTAAAGGTTGGTGAAGGCCATCGGCATGAGAATCACTATCGGTGAAGGATGTGGGTGTCACTCCGATATTAATTGTCTGTCCGATGAAGTGTTGCCGAGGCTTGTCATCGGTATGAGGCTTGCTATCGGTGATGGTTGGGAAAGTCACTCCGACAGCTATGTGTTACTCTGATGGAGTTGGACGTTGGTGCAGGGACTTCTATTGGCGTAGTTTTAAGGCTTTAGGCCGATGCACAGTGGTCACGCCGACAGAGGGTGAAAACTTGGTATCGGTGAGACAAGGGACTATCGGAGTTCATGGTTGAATGTTGGCCGATAGTTTGGGTTGTGCCGATGGGGGTAGACAGGGGTCGTCGGCGGCAAAAGTGCCGACAGGAGTTTACTAAGCCGACGAATATATAAACCATAGTGGCCGACTTGAACGGGTGCATGTGGGACTAAAAGTTCTCATGAATGCGAAAGTCAATAGAATGCATATCGACAGGGGAAGAATATGATCGGTGCGACAAAGAATCTGTCTTGCCGATGGGAAAGCATAAGCATGTTTCGATGAGACATCTGTGTTATCTTGCCGATAGCACAAAGCTGAATCAACAGTTGGAATACCAACCGTTCTGGAATTGGAACCGTCCTGTAACGGACATGGAATACTTATAAAATGCAGCATTCTTTCTGTATGAGGGGTGGAGCAGAAGAAACGAGAAAAAGATTTCAATTTGAGAAGAATTCTGATGTAAAGGCAATTTTTGAATAAGAATCAAATTCAGTAGTTCGATCATTTGAGTATTTCTTTTCTGTTTTCAGTTTACTATTCTGAAGTAGATTAGTCCTTTCTGTTTCTATAGTTTTGTTCTCTTTTGCAAACCATGACTCTATATTGATGATGCCTCAAGTTCCATTGTACAGTATGGAGGCCATCTTGCAGAGCCATGCTTTTTGTTTGTTTTTCTTTTGTGTGGTGGTCGGATTGCCGGCTAGAGGAAATGCATGCTTGTTCTAGGCGAGCTCAGTGAGGAGTCCGGCTAGATAGACAAGTAGGATAAATAGATTTGCAGGGGTGGAAAAGTAGAGAAAAAGAAAGTGAGCACCAAGCAGTCCAGACCCTTGAACAGAGTGAGAAGGGTGGGCAACGGGCTCAGAAAGTTATGTGCCATTGAGGCAGTATCTGGGAAGCAGTGAGGACAATGTATGTGTCCCACACCAAGCAGAGAAGTAGAGTTTTCCATCTCTGCAAGGAGTATGTCTTTTAGCACTTTGAATTGGTAGGAAGGCTAGTGTTGTCAACAGTCTTGTACACCTACAGGATGCAGAGCAGGCAGCCTAGAGTCCTCCCTATCAAATTGGTATCAGAGCAGTAAGATTTGGGTTATTCCTAGATAGGAATAGAAGAGTTGTATGTCATCACCGAGTTCAAGTGAGTCTGTTAGTTCATCCAAGAAAATGGTGACTAATGTAGAGTTAGCAAAGAAGGTTGAAGATCAAGAAGAGGAGAATAGACTCCTACAAGAAAGACTACTAGAAATGGAGAGTAAGCTAGGTGTAATGTTGCAAAAGACTGAAGAAGTCAGCCAGAGAGTTAAAAATTCTGAGGATAAGGGAAAAGGTGTATCTGTAGAAGATGAAGAGCCCACACCTGATCCTAAATTGGAAGAAGAACCATTCTTGAAAGCTTTGAAAGCAATGAGTGGTAAAACATTGGAAGGAGTACCACTTTTCAGTGGGAAAATGGACCCAGATTTGGTCATGGAGTGGATAGAAGGACTTGAAAATCACTTTGAATGTGATGGTGTAAGCGAGGCACAGAAGTAAAGGTGGCCAAATCCAGACTTAGGGGAGCTGCCTTAACTTGGTGGAAATTTGTACAGACTAAAAGAGCAAAAGAAGATAAGAAGCCCATAGCTACTTGGAACAGAATGGTAGCTAAAATCAAAGAAGCATATATGCCAGAAGATTATGAAATACAGTTGCACAGGAAGAGACAGAATCTGAGACAAAAGGAATTAGATGTCAGTGCATACACTGAAGAATTCCAAAAGCTATGCTTAAGGTCCAAAGTAATGGAGGATGAAAGCATAAGGTAGCAAGGTACCTTAATGGTCTGAGGTGGAATATACAAGAAGAAATCAGTTTATTGTGCCCTACCACAGTGCAAAAATGCTATCAGCTAGCACTGAAAGTGGAGGAAAAGAATAAGAGGAAACAAGACTCAAATAGCAGAGGAAGAGGAAGAGGCAAAGATAACAGAGGACACAGAGGAGGTTTTGGTGGAAGAAATACTGACAATAGATCCCAAGCAGAATCCAAACTCACAGAGCAGAGTGGGGAGTCAAGTGGTAGAGGAAACCACAGAGGAAGAGGGTCTAACAGAGGAAGGTCAGGAGGATCAGGCAGAGGATCCTATTTCACCAACATGAAGTGTTACAACTGTGGCAATCTAGGTCATCCAGCATATAGGTGTCCAGAAAAGGCCACATCCTCTTCTCAAGGAGGTGATAAGAGAAATCACTATGTCCAAGATAATGCATCCAGCAGCCAGTCACCTGAGGTCAATCTGAACTCAAAAGATGGAGAGAACCTGATGATAAGGAGAACATTGATCAAAGAACCAGTGAAATTTGAACCAAGCCAGAGGAGAGCACTATTCAGAATCAAGTGCAAGATTTTGAATAAGGTATGTAAAATTATCATAGACTCAGGATCCACTGATAACATTATTTCTGATGAGGCAGTTAAGAAACTGAATTTGAAAAGAATTACTCATGCAAACCCATATAGAGTCACATGGTTGAATAAGGGTCAACATGTGGTAGTAAATGAACAAAGTTGGGTAGAGTTTAGTATAGGTGGCTACAAGGATAAGGTATTATGTGATATACTACCCATGGATGCATGCCATCTCTTATTGGGCAGACCATGGCAGTATGACCGAAAAGCAGTACATGATGGTGAGAAGAATGCCTATTCTTTTCAGAAGGATGGTGTCACCTATAAGATTCAGTCATTGGAGGATGAAGATGCAGTTCAGACAAAGAGTCCTAATATCTTGGTTGTGAGTGGAAAAGAGTTTCTGAATACTCTTAAGGAAGATGGTATTGGTTATGCCATCATAGTGAAACCAAAAGAAGGACAGCAGGGTAAGAAGACAGAGATTCCCAAAGAAGTGCAGCCTATACTGGAGAAGTATAAAGGCATAATCAGTGACGGTACACCAACCACATTGCCTCCACAGAGAGCAATAAGCCATCAGATAGACCTGATTCCAGGAGCATCTTTGCCAAACAAGGCACCTTACAAGATGACTCCAGATCAGCACAAAGAGATTTCCAGGCAAGTGCAGGAATTGCTAGATCAAGGATTGATCAGGAAGAGTATTAGTCCTTGTGCAGTGCCCACAGTGTTGGCACCCAAGAAAGGAGGATCATGGAGATTGTGTACAGATGCCAGAGCCATAAACAAGATAACTATAAGGTATAGATTCCCAATTCCCAGAATTGAAGATCTCATGGACTGTATTGGAAAAGCAAAGTATTTCACCAAGATAGACCTGAAGAGTGGTTACCACCAAATAAGAATCAAGGAAGGTGACGAGTGGAAGACAGCCTTCAAGACCACAGAAGGACTGTATGAATGGCTTGTTATGCCATTTGGTCTATCTAATGCACCCAGCACCTTTATGAGACTCATGAATGAAGTCCTAAAGGATTACATTGGTAAATTTGTTGTTGTTTTTCTAGATGATATTCTAATTTTTAGTCAGACCAAGGAAGAACATCTAGAACATGTAAATACTATTTTGCAAAAATTACATGATGAACAACTAACCATCAATCTGGAGAAGTGTGAATTCATGAAGCAGGAATTGGTATACCTTGGTTTTGTGGTGTCCCAGGGAGAGTTGAAGATGGACAAGTCCAAAGTAGAAGCCATATTGAGCTGGCCTACTCTGAGAGCAGCCACAGAGGTGAGAAGTTTTCATGGCTTAGCCTAGTTTTACAGAAAGTTTATCAAAAATTTCAGTGGAATATGTGCACCTATGTTGGATACAATTAAGGGTGGAATGAAAGCAAAATTCAGATGGACACCAACTGCAGATAGAAGTTTTGAAAGGTTGAAGAAAGAGGTAGCAACACAACCTATTTTGTTGTTGCCTAGTTTTGATAAGCTATTTACTATTGAATGTGATGCAAGTAATATAGCTGTAGGAGCAGTGCTAAATCAAGAAAACAGACCTGTAGCCTTTTTCAATGAGAGGCTGAATGAAGCAAAGAGTAAGTACTCTTCATATGACTTAGAGTTGTATGCTCTAGTCCAAGCATTGAGGAAGTGGAGACATTATCTCCTACCTAAAGAATTTGTGGTCTACACAGATAACCAAGCTTTGAGTTTTCTGAACTCACAAGATAAGTTAAGCAGCAGGCATATCAAATGGATGGAGTACCTGCAGTCTTATACCTTTACAATTAAGCATAAGAAGGGGTAGCTGAACAGAGTTGCAGATGCTTTGAGCAGAAGATTGCTCACAGTGCAGGAAGTGCAATTGAAGAGCATTGGGATTGAAGATTTCAAGAATCTTTACCAAGATGATGAAGATTTTGCTGAGGCATACAAGGTATGTCAAGATTTTGAGAATCACTTTCACAGTGAATTTGCAGATTTCACCTTACAACAGGGATTGCTATTCAAAGGTGGACAATTATGTGTGCCAAGAGGATCTATGAGAGAAAATCTCATACAGGAGAAGCATAATGGCAGTCTGAGCGGCCATTTTGGTCTGAACAAGACACTGGAGCTAGTCCAAAGGTTCTATCATTGGCCAAGGATGCACAGAGACATCAGAAGGTATGTAGAGCAGTGTACCGTATGTCAGAAGGCCAAGGGAACCACTTCTAATGCAGGACTATACCAACCCTTACCCATTCCTTCCAGGCCATGGGAATGTGTAAGCATGGATTTTGTAGTTGGTTTGCCTAAGACTAAGACTGGTTATGACAGCATATATGTAGTTGTGGACAGGTTTAGCAAGATGAGTCATTTCATTCCCTGCAAAGTGACTCATGATGCCAGTCATATAGCACACTTGTTTTTCAGAGAAGTGATCAGAATTCATGGACTTCCAGCAAGCATTGTGTCTGATAGAGATGTTAAATTCATGGGGCATTTCTGGAAAACATTGTGGCAGAGATTGGGAACAAATTTATCTTTCAGTTCAGCATATCACCCACAGATAGATGGTCAAACAGAGGTGGTAAACAGGACATTGGGCAACCTGTTAAGGTGTATAACCAAAGAATATGGACAGAGTTGGGATCTTGTCATTCATCAGGCAGAATTTGCCTATAATGACAGTGTGAATAGGACTACTGGTAAGAGTCCATTCGAAATAGTCTATGGAATGCATCCCAGAGGTATATGTGAGCTCAGGATTATGGGAAACATGGAGAACAGAAGTGGACATGCAGAGGATTTTGCACAATCCATGAAAGAAGTGCATGAGCAGGTGAAGAAAACCTTGACAGAGAACACACAGAAGATCAAGGACAGAGTAGATGCCCACAGAAGGGATATTCAGTTTGAGGTTGGTGATCTGGTTATGGTACACTTGAACAAAGCTAGAATGCCGAAAGGCACGCCAACCAAACTGCAGATGAGGAGAATTGGTCCTTGCAGAATCCTGAACAAGTATGGTAACAATGCATACAGAATTGAATTGCCAGAAGATTTGGCAATCTCACCAGTGTTTAATGTCCAAGACCTGGTGCAATACAGGGGTCCTCAGTCAGCAGCAGATGGATCCATTTCAGAGAAGGAACAGACAACAAAAGATGTGACTTTGCCATTAAAACCCAAACTGTAGGCAGAGAGAATACTGGATTCAAGAGTACAGAAGCAAACCAGACATGGTGTCTACATGGAGCATTTGATCAAATGGAAGCAGTTGCCTAAAGCAGAAGCTACCTGGGTTGCAGAGTCAGAATTTAAAAAGAGGGGCATTGATTTTGCCTCATTGTCACTGGAGGCGACTTGACTTCTTCCGCACAGGGGGAGTCTGGTGCAGGAGCACCAAGGGCTCGGAGCCCATGTATATACTGCACATTTTTGGTGTGATGTGAAATTTTCTTATAATTGCATTTTGGCGTGATAAGCCTTGGCGGGAAGAAGTTTTTGCTTATCTAAAGTGGGTCATCGGTGTGAGCCTTGGCATCGGGCTGAGGAAATAATCGTGAGCCGACAGTGTATCATCTCACCGATCGGGGTGATAAACATCGAGTTTCACCGATGTGGAGTTGGCCGAAGACATCGGCGTGAGTATAAGTATCGGGCTGAGGATTTGATCGTAGGCCGAAGGATGAAGGTCTTACCGATGTGTGATGTCCATCGGCATGAGGGTGGTCATCGGCGAAGCCTATGGTTGTGTCTCTGATCACTTGGTGTTACCCCGATGGAGTGGTAAAGGTTGGTGAAGGCCATCGGCATGAGAATCACTATCGGTGAAGGATGTGGGTGTCACTCTGATATTAATTGTCTGTCCGATGAAGTGTTGCCGAGGCTTGTCATCCATATGAGGCTTGCTATCAGCGATGGCTGGGAAAGTCACTCCGACAGCTATGTGTTACTCCGATGGAGTTGGACGTCGGTGCAGGGACTTCTATCAGCGTAGTTTTAAGGCTTTAGGCCGATGCATAGTGGTCACGCCGACGGAGGGTGAAAACTTGGTATCGGTGAGACAAGGGACTATCAGAGTTCATGGTTGAATGTTGGCCGATAGTTTGGGTTGTGCCGATGGGGGTAGATAGGGGTCGTCGGCGGCAAAAGTGCCGACGGGAGGTTACTAAGCTGACGGATATATAAACCATAGTGGCCGACTTGAACGGGTGCATGTGGGACTAAAAGTTCTCATGAATGCGAAAGTCAATAGAATGCATATCGACAGGGGAAGAATATGATCGGTGCGATAAAGAATCTGTCTTGCCGATGGGAAAGCATAAGCATGTTTCAATGAGACATCTGTGTTATCTTGCCGATAGCACAAAGCTGAATCAATAGTTGGAATACCAACCGTTCTGGAATTGGAACCGTCTTGTAACAGACATGGAATACTTATAAAATGCAGCATTCTTTCTGTATGAGGGGTGGAGCAGAAGAAACGAGAAAAAGATTTCAATTTGAGAAGCATTCTGATGTAAAGGCAATTTTTGAATAAGAATCAAATTCAGTAGTTCGATCATTTGAGTATTTCTTTTCTATTTTTAGTTTACTATTCTGAAGTAGATTAGTCCTTTCTGTTTCTATAGTTTTGTTCTCTTTTGCAAACCATGACTCTGTATTGATGATGCCTCAAGTTCCATTGTACAGTATGGAGGCCATCTTGCAAAGCCATGCTTTTTGTTTGTTTTTCTTTTGTGTGGTGGTCGGATTGCCAGCTAGAGGAAATGCATGCTTGTTCTAGGCGAGCTCAGTGAGGAGTCCGGCTAGATAGACAAGTAGGATAAATAGATTTGCAGGGGTGGAAAGTAGAGAAAAAGAAAGTGAGCACCAAGCAGTCCAAACCCTTGAACAAAGTGAGAAGGGTGGGCAACGGGCTCAGAAAGTTATGTGCCATTGAGGCAGTATCTGGGAAGCAGTGAGGACAATGTATGTGTCCCACACCAAGCAGAGAAGTAGAGTTTTCCATCTCTGCAAGGAGTATGTCTTTTAGCACTTTGAATTGGTAGGAAGGCTAGTGTTGTCAATAGTCTTGTACACCTACAGGATGCAGAGCAGGCAGCCTAGAGTCCTCCCTATCAGTAAGCCTTTGATTCTTCACTATAACCCACAAACAAACACTTATGACTCTTTGGTTCTAACTTTTTCCTCTTTTCATCAGGAACATGTGTCCAAGCAATGCATCCAAATACTTTAAAATACCCAATGTGGGGCTTTCTACCACTCCAAGCTTTTTCAGGGGTAATATTTGGGAGGGCTTTAGTTGGAATTCTATTCACAATATATGCAGCACAAGAAATAGCCAAACCCCAAAATTGATTATGCAAACCTTTAAAATGCAACATACAACGAGCCATTTCTAAAAGAGTTCTATTCATTCGTTCAGCCACCCCATTTTGTTGAGTATATGGAACCATTCTTTGCACCTTAATACCACAATTTTCACAAAATGACTCAAATGCATAGTTGCAATATTCACCCCCATTATCAGTCCTTAAACACTTAATTCTTTTTCCACTTTGATTTTCAACTAATGCCTTAAACTTTTGAAAAACTTCAAATACTTAATTTTTCCTTTCAAGAAAATAAACCCATACTCTCCTACTGTAATCATCAATAAAAGTCAGAAGGTACCTAGCACCTGAAAGTGAAGGATATCCTGGTTCACATAGATCACTATGAATGAGCTGTAATGGATGATTAGCTCTCCATGCTTTCCCTGAATCAAAAGGATCTTGATGATGTTTTCCTAACACACATCCTTCACACACACCTTCAGATGCTGAAATTTTTGTCAATCCACTAACCATATCCTTTCTAATCATATCTTGTAATTTTCTATAATTTATATGTCCAAGTCTAGCATGCCAAAGTTTTGACATATAATCAGCTTGAGCAATAAAAGCATGAGAGAGTGTATATTCATCATCAACAAACCTGACAAATTTAAATAAACTCTCTTTATGATCAACTCTACCAATAGCAATTATATTACTTGGGTCTTTTCTATCTCTAACAATAACTTGATCAGCGGTGACAATAAACTCATATCCAGCTTGAACAATTTTATATACTGAAATTAGATTCACCCCTAATCCTTCAACCAGTAGAACATTTTTCAAAGACCCATTCGTTACATTAACAGTCCCCGTTCCTAAAACTGGAAGTCTCATTTTATTGCCAATAGTAATTTCTTGATCTGAATTCTTCCCTTCATAAAAATCAATAAACAAAGATCTATCTCCAGTCATGTGATATGATGCCCCTGAATCTAAAATCCATTCTTTATTAGAATCTGAAGCAAAGTATCCCCCCTTAACACTATTTTCAGGTCTAGCAATTACCTCCTTATTTGATTTCTCTGGCTTTTTTAGAGAGATGGCTACGAAGCTATGCCTATCCTTCTTGCCATCCTTGAACCTTTCTTGTTTGGGCTTGTATTGCTGCCTTTCGTTGTCCCTCTTCTTCAAACAAAATTTCTCCATGTGATTTTCACCTCCACAATACCTGCAAATAATCGATTTCCTTCCAACTTGCTTTTCTGTAGAGTCATTTCTAGAGAAATGGTTAGAACCGTCATTTCAAAATTTATAATTTCCTTTCCAATTCTTCTTTCCATCATATCTAGAAAATTTACTCTTGGCTGAATATGCATGATTCTTCTTAATATGCCCTTCTTTAATAAGCTGATCCTCTTCATCTAAAATAGACTTACAAAATTGATCAAAAGTTTGCTGGGGGGCATTGGGAGTTAGTTGGAGAACCCTTTTCCTTGATTCCTTAAATACCTTGTATGGCTGGGGAAGCTTACTTTCAACCATTGCAATCAACTGAAAATCTTTTTTTGCATATTCAGCACCTATTTTCTTCAGCTGAGCATTTAAAAATGTAACTTCATTAAAGTAATCAGACATTTTTTCAAAATCAGAAGGATCTAAATTCACCAATCTTTCTTCTATGCTAAACATGCTAGCAATATCTGCATCTTTATAATCTTTTTCTAAACTCTCCCATAGCTCTATTGGATTATCAGTATCAACAAATCTTCTATTGAGATTGGGGCTTAAAGCTTTACCAATAATACATCTAGCTTGTTCTAGCTTGCATTTCCATAGCTCCTTTTCTTTTTCACTTTGAGGTTCTCCAATTTCTTTATTCACTATCCTCCATAGAGCCTTTTCTCTCAAAGCATTCTTGACTGCAATCTTCCAATCTGCAAAACCACTTCCATCAAATATTGGCAACACTTCATTTGTAGATCCCATGTTAGCCAAAAAATAAAGAGCCCTGCAGACAAATCACTTCCAACAATATATATGCCCTGCAAACAAATCACTTCAGCATTATACTTCCAACTGAGCCTCTAACTGAATCTCTAGTTGAACCTGGAAAAAAAAATCTAGCTGAACCAGGCTCTGATACCATGTAAAAACAGTCCCAAAATAATGACAACAGAACAGCAACAGCAAAACGGAGAGAAAACAGGGCAAACAGAGTTGAATAAACTCAGAAATATTTATTCATCTAACTTGCATTACATCCAAATGCTTATCTGGCAGCTCTCTCTAAACACATATATATAGCTACAGAAGCTTTGAGGCCTGGAAGCTTCTGGCATTCTAGATAATTCTAAATTCGTAGAATGTTCTTTTCTAGAACAGCTGGAAGTTTCTCTTAGAAAGTTCTTTTCTAGAACAACTAGAAGCTTCTTCCTGGAATGTTCTTTGGAAGACTTCAAGAAACATTCTAGACAATCTTAATAATTCCTAACACCCTAAAGCCTTATGGGAAATCAGTATGAGAACTTAGTTCCAGATTTCTTTAGAAACAACCGTAAGCCCCAATATCCATATACAAAGAAAATACACGCTCCACTACAAACCCGACTGATTATCAAATGAAACCCCCTTTCTATTTGCACACGACTTCTATCATCAAGAAATAAACAATGGAATCTCTGTGATATGTTCAGTTGGAAAAATGGAACCCTAAACTCTCCAAATTTTTCGTTTTCTAATTAACAAAACAAATAAGAAACAATGACAAGTTGCATGATGCTAATAATCATATCAAATCCCTTTCTAAGATCCAAATATAGAACAAAAACCAATCTCACACACTAGAAATAGAACCCTAAAGCCTTATAGGCACTATAGGCTCTCCTTCCCAATCGGGAATAGGTATAAATTCAAAGATAAAAAACAACATCCATTAGATAACCCTGAAATCAAATTAAACTCAACTCAAACAAACCCCCTTAATCACAAAAACCAAAATAATATGCCAAACACACCTAAGAAAGGATTGATTCAAAACTATGCAGGTATTGCAGCCTATATAATCCACCTCTGCTTCATATTAAGCAATAAATAATACATAAAATAACGAGATGGAAAAACAGATATGGATTACCTTGTTACTCAAACAACATTGATCGGATTCTTGCAGGTAAGCTTCTCACCTTGCGATACTGAAACCCCAAACACTAGATGCCCAGCAAGAATAAACATTCCTCCTTTATAGTTTCTATCCAGAAACTTGTAAAATGTCCATTATAATGTAAAAGAGAATCAATAAATTTTCAAAAGCACCCACTAACATATCCTTCTTCATAATCTAAATTTTTACTCCACTATCTTCAAGTTGTAAATAAATATTAATTTCTAAAACTTCTCTTTTTGAAAATGCCTAACTGCCATTCCTTGCATGTGGCATAACATAAAGGAATCTCTGTAAAATATTGTTGACCCTGTTCCTACATTTTAAAATTTAAACTTTTTGTGCTTCCAAAACTACCGATGAGGACAAATTAATGTGGCATCCTTAAGATCATCCTTCAAAACAAATAATTCTTATCTTCTCGGGGATGCAAGTTAGTTTTGAAAGTTTTAATTATCTCCTACAAAGTTTTAAAAGCCATTTAAAATGCCGATAGGAGACAAGGCATCGGTGAAAACAAGTAGTTTTGAAAGCAGTTTGAAACACCGATCACTAAGGGAAGAAGTAGTTAGTATAACCACAAGTAGTTATTATAACTACTTCAAGAAACGAAGGCTATACAAGATCGACTCAACTAATGCAGACATATCTGCAAAATGTGGAAACGTTGCCATTATAAAATGAATGTAACTAGCGGTTGTAAAACCAGATTCCATAGTAGTTGCCAGCATCCTCCCAGCTTGTAGGCTGCCTTGGAGCATGATATGGACACCCAGCAAAGCGTAATGGAAAGTGGATTTTTATCAAATACTATGGTTTGAAATGATCTAGTAGACATGTATTCAAAATGTGTAACCATAAACAAGACTCACGAACAGTTTGATGGCCTGCCTCAAAGAAGTATTTTCTTATTATATACAATGAATGCATAATATGCACAAAATGGGTTTGTTGAGGACGTCACAGGCAAATGCAACTGGTAGGTAAGAAACTAAACTCCATAACCTACTCACAGCCCGGTGCCTGAATGGGAGCTTTGAACGTATTTTTGTTTTAAATGTAAAAGCATAAACATGGCATTTGAAACACTTTCTAGGTCACCTAAAGAAATGGTAGTATAAAATGGAGGCATTTAAACTCTTTTGAAAGCATTTGGATTGTTTTGAAGGCACCTCAATAGAGATATCACTTAATGGAATGCAATTTGCAGGTGTAAATCCAATTCAACAACTTGTACTAGCTTCATCCTTGCTTGTGCCAATAGAAGAGGGTTTGTTAGATGTTGTATTTGCCTCTACACTAGTCACACCTATAACAAAGGCCACAGAAATATAATGATTGCAAGTTATACACAATACCTGGCTGCCATCGTTGCAAGATATGTAGAAAATGGGTTTGCTATAAAGGCTTTAGAAACTTCTCAGTAAATACAATTTGTAGGTGTAAAGCTTGTTAGATTTAGGGCATACAACTGAGGAGGGGGGGTGAATTAGTTGTACGAAACTTTCTCTTTTTAAACACTTGAATCTTCTTTAGTGATTAGCATAATATTAATCATGAACCATAATGCATTCAAATCAAAAGTAGAAACATATCAACACATATGACACCAAGATTTTGATGTGGAAAACCTAGTTAAGGGAAAAACCATGGGGTGATTAACCCAAGAATGTATTCTCTGTTAGAAGAATAGAAAGAACAAAATGGCACATGCTAATTAGGGCTCACTGCCCGAGCACACTACTCACAAGAGGCTCATTGCCTACAAGAGACACACTGCCTACAAAGGAATAAGTATCACCTTTATGAACTGGAGAATAGCATCTTCAGCATGCTTGAATCATTTCCATTTAAGCCCAATACTTCTACTCTGCCTTTTGCACTTCTCTTCGCTACCACACACTCATCACCCCAAGACACACTTCAAAATGAATTCAAAATCCCTTATTTATACAAGGCATCGACTTAGGAACAATCATCTAAGTCGGCAAACACCTACAAGAACATCCGCAAGACGTGTAATACATCCGGTTGGCCAATCTCAAGAAGAACACCAATATCTGTGGTTATTCTTCAAATGCAAACTCTAACTTCAATGCAGACCACCAACATTAACTGGACATGATCCAATGATCATCATAACCTTCCCTGAATGACCAGAAACATCCGCACTTCATCATCCTACTGGAATTCTTCTCTCCTTCATCTGGAGCTACAAGAACATAGTCTATCATCACTGTCACAAATGAATAGGCTCTTCCAGACCTTCAACCCACAAACTAATCTAGTTGATACGTCACAGGGATGTCCTCAACACTCTCTCAGATCCACGGAATGGGATAATACATTACCGGACCTCACCGGACCTATTTATGTCACTCTGTCACCTCTGGACACCTGCCGGAGCCAGTTCTACTTGAACGACCATAACTTCTTTAGATCTTCATGCGGACCTCTAAAAACTTGACTGGAGCATCTCAAGACTTATATCTACAAACCCTTTAAACTACATCCTCTGATCCTCAACCTATCTTGGACTTTTACCTTGTTTTCACCATTGTTCTTCACTGTTCCTAATTGAGACTAATTTTCTCAATATCCTCAGCACACAACTCATCCAATCCTTCTTATTAATACAACATGAGTATGTTGACATCAATGACAACACCGGTTAAACCCATACTTACAACAATCTCCCCCTTTGTCATTGATGGCAACATATGATGTGAAAAACCATCAAGACAAGAACTTCTCCTTACTGGCACAACTCCCCCTGTCAACAACAACCATTCACATGTCTTCTTTCCCTTTACTGCTCTCCCTTTGATCAGCAACCACTTATTTTTCACATGTCTTCTCTCCCCCTTTGACATCAATGGAAAAGGGCTCATACTTGCAAATCACCACCTTAGACTCATACCTGCTGCTCCCCCTGAGTAACAGCTCCCCAACATCAATCTGGATCACAAGATGTGACTGTGATGCTTACCGGATTGATGCACATCAATGCACCTTAGTTCATCATCGGAGGGGCAATAACCCCTAACTTCTCCTTGAGATACTCAAAAGAGTCCTTAGGTAGAGGTTTAGTAAAGTTATCTGTAATCTGATTCTTGGAGGGCACATACTCCAATCTGACTTCATCCTTGTTCACTTGCTCTCTCAGAAAGTGAAACTTGAGAGATATATGCTTAGTCTTAGAATGCAACACTGGATTCTTAGAAATACTTATTGCACTTGAATTATCACAGAAAATTGTGATAGGCTCCTCATATTCTACTTGAATATCTCTTAGCATCTGCTTCATCCACAGAACTTGAGTGCAACTACCTACTACTGCAATGTATTCTACTTCAGTTGTAGACAGGGATATTGCCTCTTGTTTCTTGCTTAGCCAAGAAACCAATCTTTTTCCCAAAAAGAATGCTCCTCCACTTGTACTCTTCCTATCATCCACATATCCTGCCCAATCTGCATCTTTGTTGAAATCAATCATCAAAAGATGTTTGTCCAGTCTTTCATACCAGGGTCTAGGGGCTTGCTTTAGTCCATACAGTGCCTTCTTCAATTTGCAGACCATATCACCATGCTCAGATAATTGAAATCCATCTGGTTGTTCAATGTACAGTTCTTCTAAGCCACCATTCAGGAAAGCAGATTTGACATCCATTTGATACACGTTGAAATCCTTGAAGGCAGCAAATGGAAGAAATAATCTGACTGCTTCAATTCTTGCCACCGGAGGAAAGGTTTCTTCAAAATCAATTCCTTCTATTTGAGAGTAGCCTTTGCAGACCAATCTAGCTCTATTTCTAATTACTTCACCAACTTCATTTAGTTTGTTGCGGAAGACCCATTTGGTTCCAATCACATTCTTGTTTCTAGGTCTGGGAACAAGATCCCAAGTGTGATTTTTCTCAATTTTCATCAATTCTTCCTCCATTGCTTTAGTCCAGTTTTCATCATTGTAGGCTTCATTTATTGTCTTAGGTTCAATCTTTGAAATCAGACAATATTCATCTAAATTTTGAGCAATTTTCCTTCTAGTTTGCACACCTTTGCTTTTGTCACCTATGATCTGATCTTTAGAGTGGTTCAGTCTTACATACTTTGGAACGTTGGGAGTTTCTTGCACTTCTGCTTCTTGATCAGGCTCATTCAGACCTATCTCTTATTCCTGATTTATTGGATCACTTTGAATCTAATTTTTAGAAGAGGATTGAGCTCCTTGAACCAGAACACCATTTTGATCATCTTCATCATACTCATAAAACCTTGAGGGTTTCTCTATTCCCTCATCAACCTTCACATTTGTACTTTTTGTCATCTTTCTTAGTCTCTTGTTATAACACCGGTATGATTTACTTTGAGTAGAGTAACCTAAGAATATTCCCTCATCACTTCTAGCATCAAACTTGCCTAAATCTTCATCTCTTTTGATTTAACACTTGCTACCAAAGACTCTGAAATATCTTACAGTAGGAGTAATGCCAAACCAGAGTTCATAAGGGGTCTTACCGGTATTGCTTCTGATTTGAACTTGATTAAGAGTATAGACTGCAGTGCTGACAGCTTCTCTCCAATAGATCTGAGGAAAATTTGCTTCCATCATCATGGTCCTAGATGCTTCCTGGATGGTCCGGTTCTTTCTCTCCACTACTCCATTCTACTGTGGAGTCCTAGGAGCAGACAACTGTCTCTTGATTCCATGTTTCTCATAGAACTCTATGAACTCACTGGATGTGAATTCTCCACCTCTATCAGACCTCAGACACTTCAACTTTAATCCTATTTCATTTTCTACCATAGCCTTGAATATTTTGAATTTCTCAAGAGCTTCTGATTTCTCCTTTAGAAGGGTTACCCACATCATCTGGGAATAGTCATCAATTAACAGCATGAAGTATCTATCACCTTGAATACTCCTGGTTCTTGCCGGACCACAAAGATCAGTGTGAACTAAATCCAATAATCCGGTAGAAGACAGTTCCTTGCTTTTGAATGTGACTCTGCTCAGCTTACCCAACTGACATTCCTTGCACAAGCTGTTAGTAGGTTTCATCATTTTTGGAAGATCTCTTATAGCCTGAGTATTGCTTATCTTGATGATATTAGCAAAATTCACATGACACATTCTCCTATGCCATAAACAACTCTGATCAACTTGAACAAATAAATAGCTTTTACCAGTACCAACTAAGTGGAAGATATTACCTTTAGTTTGAGCATCAGATGCAATCTATGTTCCGGACCTTTCAAAGATTTTGCATTTTCCATCCTTGAATCAAAGATCATAGCCTTTGTCCACCAACTGTCCAACACTGAGAAGATTGTGCTTCAAACCTTCAACATACAGTACATTACCACTTTTGTTTCTTCCATCAAAAGAAATAGTTCCTCTTCCTCTAATTCTACCAGCAGAATTATCACCAAACTTCACCACTCCTCCTTCATACCTTTCCAAGTCTATGAACTTGTTTTTGTCACCTGTCATGTGGTGAGAGCAACCACTGTCAATGACCCAATCATTCTTTTCATCAACTTGGGCAGCCAGAGCTCTTTCTACAACTTTATGATTGGTAGATACAGAGGATATTGGTTCTTCTTCCTTGATGGCAAGAAACACCCATTCACTTCCAGATCTGTTTCCTATCTCTGATTCATCATC
Organism: Cunninghamia lanceolata; assembly: GCA_027924645.1. Taxonomy (NCBI): domain Eukaryota; kingdom Viridiplantae; phylum Streptophyta; class Pinopsida; order Cupressales; family Cupressaceae; genus Cunninghamia; species Cunninghamia lanceolata. The sequence goes on along the minus strand of BSBN01001925.1, from coordinate 3,931,151 downwards.
CGTTACTCCTTCATTATCATCTTCTTAATGAACATAGTAACAATTCTTTTGGAACCTTGATCTGTTAGGATTTGGTTTTGAAAATCTTTTCGGACATCTTGAGGCAAAATGACCAATCTTATTCTAGTTAAAACACTTAAAAGGTAATTTTCCTTCATACTTACCAGATCCTCTTGGCATTCTCTTTCCAATGAGGGCTTCAAGTTGACCAGTTTCTACTTCTTCTTCTAGGTCTTTTCTTTCTTTTCCATACCATGACAAATTCCTTGATGAGTTCTCTCCCAGATCAAATCCTTGTTTACCTTTCACAGAGGCACTAGCTTTGAATGTAGATTCAATTTTGGGGGGATCATCTCCAAATTCGGCCATTTCAAAGGTAGCCAATTTACCAGCCAATCGGTCTCTTGTGACAGTTGCATGGGATCTGAATTCATCAATGGCAACAACCTTGATTTTGTAAGAGGCGGAAGGGATCTGAGAATCTTACCAACAATCTCATTTTCATCCAAGACTCCACCAGAATTTCTAATTCCACAAACCAGCTCATTCACTCTTGGCATAAAAGTGGTAATATTTTCATCATCTCTCATCTTCAATTTTTCAAATTTTTCTTTTAGACTCTGTAACCTTGCACATTTAACATACTCATCTCCTTCATGCAGAAGTTCCAGTTTAATCCAAATCTCATAGGCAGTTGGTAGGTCAATAACATTTGAGAGCTCTGAGTCAATTAATGTGCTTAGAAGAGCCTCTTTGGTCTGTAGATTGTTTTCAGCATCTGTGATTTCATTTAGGGTTTTCAGACCACCCTATGGAGGTACATACGCTTTTGTGACCATGGACCAGTACGTCATTCCCATACACTGTAAGTGACATTTCATGTGACCTTTCCAAAGAGAAAAGTTGGTTCCATCAAACTTCAGACTATCCTTCTTGTATGACAACATCATGGATCTCCTCAAGCGGTTAAGCTCCTTTTAGAGGAACTTAGCTCTGATACCAATTGTTAGACTTAGGGCATACAACTGAGAGGGGGGGTGAATCAGTTGTACAAAACTTTCTCTTTTTAAACACTTGAATCTTCTTTAGTGATTAGCATAATATTAATCATGAACCATAATGCATTCAAATCAAAAGCAGAAACATATCACCACATATGACACCAAGATTTTCACGTGGAAAACCTGGTTAAGGGAAAAACCATGGGGTGATTAACCCAAGAATGTATTCTCTGTTAGAAGAATAGAAAGAACAAAATGGCACATGCCAATTAGGGCTCACTGCCCAAGCACACTGCTCACAAGAGGCTCATTGCCTACAAGAGACACACTGCCTACAAAGGAATAAGTATCACCTTTATGAACTAGAGAATAGTATCTTCAGCATGCTTGAATTAGTTCCATTTAAGCCCAATACTTCTGCTCTACCTTTTGCACTTCTCTTCGCTACCATGCAGTCATCACCGCAAGACACACTTCAAAATGAATTCACAATCCCTTATTTATACAAGGCATCGACTTAGGAACAATCATCTAAGTCAGAAAACACCTACAAGAACATCTACAAGACGTGTAATACATCCAGTCGTCCAGTCTCAAGAAGAACACCAATATCTGTGGTTATTCTTCAAATGCAAACTCTAACTTCAATATAGACCACCAACATTAACTGGACATGATCCAATGATCATCATAACCTTCCCTGAATCACCAAAAACATCCGTACTTCATCATCCTACTGGAATTCTTCTCTCCTTCATCTAGAGCTACAAGAACACAGTCTGTCATCACTGTCACAAATCAATAGGCTCTTTCGAACCTTCAACCCACGAACTAATCTAGTTGATACTTCACAGGGACATCCTCAACACTCTCTCAGATCCGCAGAATGGGATAATGCATTACCAGACCTCACCAGACCTATCTGTGTCACCCTGTCACCTCTGGACACCTACCGGAGCCAGTTCTACTTGAACGACCATAACTTCTTCAAATCTTCATACAGACCTTTGAAAACTTGACTAGAGCATCTCAAGACTTATATCTACAAACCCTTTAAACTGCATCCTCTGATCCTCAACCTATCTTGGACTTTTACCTTGTTGTCATCACTGTTCTTCACTGTTCCTGATTGAGACTAATTTTCTCAATATCCTCAGCACACAACTCATCCAATCCTTCTTATTAATGCAACATGAGTATGTTGACATCAATGACAACACCAATTAAACCCATACTTGCAACAAAGCTAAGATTGAAGCATTGTCAGTTTCCTCACCTGCGCATATGAGAGCTTTCAAAAAGAGTATATGCATCCATCAAAACATGAAGGATGAAGGATTTTTGTCAAGTGCCATAACCGGACTGCGCGGCCTTTCTCAGCGCTCTCCCAGTGAGCAGATTCACAATAGGGTATAGACATCCATCAAAGAATAATTGAAAGAGGACTTTTGTTTGATATTATAAGTTGGAGATTTTATGGCAAATATATATGTAAAATGTGAAAGCATAGACAACGCACTTGAACTATCTGACATAATGCCTCACAAAAATGCAGTCTCAAGATATTATAGTTAGCAACGTTCCAGTAGACTTGTACATAGAATGTGGACACATTGACATAGGTATATGTGAAATGCAGGTTTTCGAATAAATCTTGGACAACCATCAAAGCTACAAGTGTCGTAGGAGACATAAGTTGCCTGTAGGAGCATAGGCAAGATGATTGCACAAGTTTGTCAACCTGCATATTAAAGACGTGTTTTTGCAGATTGGTATTTTATCATGAGTCTCATATGGAGTTGGTGTGATCCCATATGAGAAACACAGAATACAATCTTTATTGTTCATTACTGTATCTTCCATTGTGGTGAACATTTTTGCAAAAGGTTTACTCATAGCCTCCTCACAAATAGATTGCTCACAAAGTTGATTTGTTGAAAAGGTCTGAGGAACTTTTAGGTAGGTGCAAGAGGTAACTTCAATATAAAACTTGCAAAAAGCCTCATCATGAAGTACAAATCTCAGGATTATGAATATGCTCCAATGATTGACACTATGCTTCCGGAGGTTTTCAACACTAAAATGGGGCACATTGACCTACAAGATATCCAAACATCACTAATAGAAGGAGATCGGTCAAAGTTGTCCCGAAGAATAGTAGAAAGTGGCATAGTGAATGCAGCATGCTTTCCTATAGCAGTCCAGTGCCTGAAGTTGGTGATAGAATGTGCGAAGAGATACAATCTTGAAGCTAGAGAGATCAGAACTATTGACGGGAACCTAATGGCCAATCTTGATGGGATTTCTATTGCCATCATTCTTCGGCTACCATAAAAGAGAAATTCATTTGTGTTGATAAGCAAAAAGCCTACAAATATTTCAGTGATAATAAAAGCAAATGTTTAAACAACTTGGCTAAAGAATGGATGGTGAAGCCAAGAGGTGGGCAATCTCTGCTTCCTAAGACACTTCATCACTCTATTTTCATCAAAGAGATCTTCTATTTGATTGCCCCTACTCCACAGATTGACAGGTAGCCCAGACTCAACTGAGTTTGAGATGTGGATGTATCTTTTCATCATGATCATATCAGTTGGGAAACAATTCATTGATTAGGGTCACCTTATCAGTGATTGCATACATGATCGGTTGATTCACTTCAAGACAAGCCAACGCTTCCACATGTCATCCTACTTGGTATATGCAATTGCTAATTTGAGATCATGGCCAGGTTTAAGTACCACTGGTGTTCTAAATCAGGAGACACAGGTTTATGACTGCTACAAGAAACTACAATTAGAGCAAAGTTTTGTATGTTTCAGACGAGTGAATGATGCTTTCACAATGCTAGTAGTAAGGCTACTTCAAGGGAATACAGCTATCAAGATATCAAAAGAGGCCGCACTATTGATAAAGAAATATGGTAGTTACTTCATTCAGTTTCCAAGATTCACTTACCTTCGAGTAGGAGGATTCAATGGCTATCCTTCTAAGTTGCCAAGATATGTGGATGATAAGCTTGTCCTAATCGAGCTTTGTAGACAACTAGTGTCAGTTCAAAAGAAATGCAGAGATAGGAAGAACAAAGGAGTTGCCTTCCCTATTTGCCTCGATTATTATAGATGTGAGCCTAGTTCAAGGGTAGAAAATATGGAAAAGGCTCTAGGTATGATCAACTTGTATACATATCAGATGAGGTTCCCATTTGATAGCAAAGATTATGTCAAGGACAATCTGAAGCTTGATCCTGGGTATCTTCATTTCCCCAATCTTGAAGATTTTTGGGAAGGCTATGAAGATGAATTTGAAGTCAGAAAAAGAGATTGGACGAGGTTCACCCTAAAGCAAATTCATGATTTCAAGATGGTATGGGTCATTGAAGGTATTGAAGATGATGAATCGAATCTAATTGATCCCTTCTGTTTTGAAGAAATCCAGGCTCAACCTCTTCCTGCTATTAATTGGGCCTCTCCAAAGGTCAGAGATGTTAGAGAAAGAACTAGTTTTGTGATCAAGAAGTCAGAAGCTTGGACCAGGAAAAAGATAGCTCAGATGACTGCTACAAGACTGACAAGTAGGAAAGAGACACCAAGAGGAAGAAGTGATCACCAAGATAGTTCCACCTCATCAGTTCCTTCTCATACACCAGTTATGGATGTTCTTTCTCATCAAAAAACTCAAGGAAGTGATGGAGATGAAGATCCTTTGAGAAGAAGTAATCTCCAAAACACGTGCAGAGATGAACCCAGACAAAAGAAGAAGAAATCAAGATCAAGGGATAAAGAAGTAGGCTCTACTTCAAGAGAAGAGAAAGAACACAAATCAGTAGAAGTCTCGGATGATTCAAGGTTTGATGAGGGCATACCAACTATGTCACCTTCAATTCTCATTGAATCCCCTCATCATGAAGTGCAACATCTTACTTCAATCATGGAACCTTCTTTCTCAAAAGATCCAATATGTCAAATAGAACCATTTGAAGAGAAGGTGACCTCACTGGTACTTGAACAACAAAATCTCCAACAAAGTAATGTACAGAAACTCTCAGAAAATCTTTCCCTCCCATGGTTGGAACAAAGTCTGTTGAAGAAAAGAAAGGTAGAAGAGTTAGTGGTTCCTGAATTTAACACAGTATCTGATCTTTTTAGGAGATATGAGAAGCCAAAAAATATCAAGATGGCTTCAAGAATAAAGACCAATTCAAATGTAGGAAATATGTGCCTCGAGATAGCTCGGCTCATGTCTAAGAAAAATGTAAATGAAGCTACTCCTGTAGGTTTTGTTATGACAAGGATCGATATGGGTCCATCCACTCATGAGTCTGACATACAAAACTTCAATGTGGTAGCCACAAAGCTAGTGGAAAGAACTAAAAAGGAGAAACAATCAAAGGATCAGTTGAAGGAACAAGTGCAGAATTTGTCTTCCTACTTGAAGTCCATAGTTGACACTTCTACCATGCCACTCAATGTTGATCACCAATCAATCATCTTGGGCCAAGAAGGAGAGATTGAAAGAAGTACTATTGATAACCTTCAGAAATATCAAGTTTATGGGAAAGCCATTGAGAGTTGGGTGAACAAAGTCAAGTCCATTGTATTTGATTTCTTTGTTAAGGCAAAAGTTGTTCATGATGAGGCCTTAATCGAAAAGGAGGCCATTGAAAAAGACTTGAAAAGTGTCAGGAAAGAAGAAGCGGCTTGGAAGGATTTTACGAAGATGATGGAGATTGATGTCAACATCATCATAGCAGAGAAGAGCCTACCTGGTACAGAGGAAAACTACTTGGAAATTTGGGTGAAAAGCATAAGTTTGAAATTGGTAATCATTGACCAAGTTTCAATAGAGCAAGAAAAGCTTATACTTGCTTGTGATCAAGTATGTGCAAAACTCCAAGATCAGCTCACCGCCATCCTCGTGAGTGCATCATTGATGGAAGAATCACAAGTAATTCAAAATAATTTTTAGAATATGGTTGATCGACAACTCTTCAACAGATAAGTCTTCAATGAAAATGTAATGGACAAATTGATTGATATCTATACTTCTTTGAAGATTTATGTTTCCCAAATACCGAGTATGGTGTCAGAGTTGAGCAACATCTATAGGAACCTAAAGACCTGGAAGATGAGGAGAGATAACATCCTAATTCCTAAGGGGAAATCTATTACTCCAGCTATTAAACTTTTCATAATGTTCAAAGAAAAAGGATCCGGTCAATAGAATTAGTCTCCAGAATCAGCAGCTCCATCAACAACACCTTCGATAAGCATGGAATAAATGCAAGTTTACATATTGTATAGTTCTCATTTTTGATGTGTTTGTGTGTGACTCAAGTCATGATTTTAGCTTGTTTTGTAAATAATTTTCATAATTGAGTTTCTCTTGTTTGAGGCTAGTTTTCTATCTTTAATTGTAAAGTTAGGTTCATCCTAACTCTTTCTTACAAAGTAGTTATTTTAAGTGCCTAAGTTAGGTAGTTACTCTAAGTGACTATCTTCACAAAAGAAAGTTACTTATTAGAAGTTAGTGCACTTATGAAGGTAGTTATACCGAGTAGTTAGAAAAAGTGGTTAAGGTAGTTACCTTAAGTGGTTACTAACCTCACCTATAAATACAACATTGTAATTCAATCAAGGGGTTGAACTTTTTTGCAAGGCATTGTGTAAAGGACTTGAATAGTATTATTCAAGAAAGAAAGCAATAAAGAAATGTTTTGGATGTGTGTTCAATTCAATTTCACATGTTTTTGTTGATATTCGTATGTTTAATCAATGATAACCATTTTCTTTCCTTTAAATGTTGCATGTGGAAAAGATTATCATGTTAAGTTTTGGTATCTCAACTTGAATGTGTGGAAATTGAATCAATAAGATTACTTTTCATTTTTTTATTAGTTTTTGTTATTTAATTTATTCTTAAAAACCCTAGAAAATCCATATACCCCTATCATACGAGGGAGCTGCCCCTCTCAAATGTAGAGAGAAATCGACATAGTCCTGCGATTCTTCGACTGTTGTAAGCATGTTGTTGTTGATCCAAGGGCGAAACGGAGTCATTCACAGAGGTTATTTAAAAGCAACAAATCTATTTACCAACAGATTTTTGGCAACTCTACTAGGGAAAACTATTCAAACACACTTCTTTTGTTTGGAAAAAGTCACTTTAATGTATTCAAAGAAAATATTTTTGATCAATAAATATGGTGCTACAACATAGAGCTAGACCTGTTTTACAACCTAATGTTAATTGGTTGTGTTAGATTCAGGACAGACAACTAAGAGGGGGGGTGAATCAGTTGTCAAAAACTTTCTTCCAATTAAACACTTAAATCCACTTTGTGATTTAGCAACATGTTAATAAATCAATCATGGATACATAGTGCAATTAAATCAAGAGCAGAAACACATCAACACATAAGACACCAAGATTTTGATGTGGAAAATCCAGTTAAGGGAAAAACCACAGGGTGACTAACCCAAGATTGTATTCTCTGTTAGAAGAATAGAAAGAACAAAATGGCACATGCCAATTAGGGCTCACTGCCTGAACACACTGCTCACAAGAGGCTCACTGCCTACAAGAGACACACTGTCTACAAAATGATAAGTATCACATAATTGAACTGGAGAATAGCATCTTCACCATGCTTGAATCAGTTCCATTTAAGGCCAAAACTTCTGCTCTACCTTTCACTCTCTTCCTCGCTACCACACTCTCATCTCCACAAGACTTTTTGAAATGACTCTACAACTCCTTATTTATACGAGGCATCGAATTAGGAATAATCATCTAAGTCAAAAAACATCTACAAGAACATCTGCAAGATGTATAATACATCCGGTCAGCTAGTCTTCAGGAAGAACACCATCATTTAGAAGTTATTCTTCAATTGCGAGCTCCAACTCTAATGCGGACCACCAACATGAACTGGACATGATCCAAAGACCTCCACAAGATTTCTTGAATCACCAAGAACATCCACACTTCATCTGCTTACTAAAATCCTTCTCTCCTTTATCTGGAACCTCAAGAACACAGTCTGTCATTTGTTGATAACCGAGAGGGGGTGAATCAGTTATCTTAATTATTTCTTCTTTCTAAACTTTCTTTATAACAATGCAACATTAATTCACATAAACAAACATAACCATGAAAAGGAAAATGCACATGACACAATATTTTTGACGTGGAAACCCTATTAAGGGAAAAAACCACGGGGTGATTAACCCAAGATTGTATTCTCTGTTAGAAGAATAAGAAAAAGATGGCACATGCCAATTAGGGCTCACTGCCTGAGCACACTGCTCACAAGAGGCACACTGCCTACAAGAGACTCACTGTATACAAAAAAAGTGTTATACAATACTTGAACTGATTGGGAGCATCTACATATGCTGGAGTTCAGTTCCAGTTAGGCTCAGTATACTGATCTACTGTACTTCATCTTTACTCTTCTCTAATGCTGCTTTCCTTTCACATACTGGACCTTCTTTTCTGCTTTTATTTGGCTCTTCTACTTTTCTACACACTTCCTTTTTCAACAACAATACATCTCATAACCAAAACCATCTTGTATATATATCCGCACAAGTGATTTCATCACCTTTCTAGTCGGCACCCAGAATAGTCAATATTCTTCATAAACTCTGATCTGTCGGCTAAATCCTTGCTTAGCAAGCAATGTGGATCATGGATATACTTGTGGAAATCATTAATCATGTTGTCCAAACATAATTTATACCTTCATAACCTTTACCAACATCAGTAACACATCCGAACAATGTCTGATGTTCTGCCAGTTAGTTCTTCCTCTGTTCATACTGTCACTTAGGAACCTGGTACTCAAGTATTCATATCTTTTTCCTCATTTATCACCGGAGGCTAAATCCTTGGAATCTATCACTCAAGGTAGTCCTCTTGATGTACCCAAATCCATACTTCACCAAGATACTTCCTCTGAGAGATCCGGACCTATCTGTCAGACCTTGCCACATGCTCTGTTCTTGTTTACTGGACCACAATATTCTTCACTCTGACTTCCAGTATAGACACATCATGTCCTGCGGATGTGTGGGATGAACTTTGTTACCATTAATGACAACAATCATGAATCCATATAGTGTATCTTGCCAACAATCCCCCCCTTTGGTATTGATGGCAACACTTAGTGAAAAATGACTAAGTGTTTACACTATGCTCCCCCTTAGATGATGCTCTATTTTTATATACAGTTTCTGGAGCTCCCCCTTAGTTGGATTCCTCATTTTTTACTGCTCCTCACTCCCCCTTTGACATCAATGGCAAAGGTAGGGTCCACATACCAAAATTTTTCAAAAATTTTAACTATACTTAGCCGCATGTTACATACTCACATAAACTGAAGAATGTCTGCAAAAGATGTCTTCAATTGGATGAGTTCTGTAGCCCAACTTTGCTTCATTCTATCCAAAATTGAGATGTGACCACTCAAAAAAAATGCAAAAGCTTCTGCCCTCTTAAGATCTGTCGGATCATTGGTTCGGGCGGTAGTCTGAGCATCACTTATGGCCTCTAACTTAGGGATAATGATTCTTTTGAGTTCACCCATCCGGATAATTATGTTCTTCTTTTGCTTCTCAAAATTCTTTATTGCATTTGTGATTGCAATAGTCTAACACTCTTGATTTATTATGGAGGAAGAGAGAGGATCAAAACTTTGAGACAAACTTAGTAGTTTATCCTCTTGCTCTTTTATTTTCTTCTCAATCTCCACTGTTGCTTTGGACCAGGAAATACAAAATTTGTATACTTCTCTACCATCTTTAAGAGCATTTTCTAAGCTCTTTATCCCAATATTCATATTTCTCCTATCATTAATGATCAACCCTTGTACCTCTGAGAATCTCTTATCCAAAAACTCCTTTCAGACCTTTTCTTTAGCTGACTTCTTTAGAGAATCAAAATGTGTATTAACACTGCTGACTAAAATTTTGAGATTACCGGATGAGGAGGCTGTGGGATCTTTCTGAAACAATGGCATAATCTTTTCTAGCACTCCAAAAGCAGCTTCTATCAACTCACAGTCTTCCATGTGAGACTTTAGGAGTTTTTCTTTAGCCTTTGCATTAGCAAATGAAGCTATCTTCATTGTTTATACCAGAGAAAGAGAATCAAAATTAAATGGTCCTTGTAGAAGCTCTAGTTCATCAATCTCCAATGTTTCTTTGTTCAGGAATTCTTAGATAGTTTGTGCAGTGTCTCTTGCCGGAGATAGATGTTCCTTCTCTTCTACATTCTTAGAGCTGTCCCTTGGAGCTTTCTCTCCTTCTACATTTGTACCACTAGCAGTTGTGGTCTTTTCTGTTGAGGTCTTCTCTCCCTCTACAACCTTGGTATTGTCAATTTCTTTTTCCTTCACTTCTACTTCTTTCTCCTGTATTATGTCTTCCCCTTTAGATCTGGAGGCTATAGGGGAAACCGGAGGAGAGATAGTTGTTTGGTCATGAGCCACCTCTTTCAGAATAGGGGATTCTAAGCCCTTGTCTTTACCAGAGTCCTCTGTGATGGGAATGTTGAACCTTTTAAGAGCATTTTGGAGGATCTCTTAAGTCTCTTTTGCCACTTTGTCAGTTTCACCAAGCATGAGCTGATTCATCCTTGCAATCTTTGAATATCATATTCATTGTTTTAGGATCGATTGAAGGATATAGCTGAATAGCTATCTGTTCCCGGATCTCAAGGTCTTTTTCCATGGCATTGGTCTTTCTCATTTCTAACTCCTTTTCTAGGCTCTTAGGAATAAGAGATATAATTTCAATGAAAGCCTTATTGTATATGTTTAGATACTTGATTGTAGCTTCCTGCAGGATCTTTTAGTGAGCCTCATTGTAATCATCATAGAATTTGCCCATTGGTTGAAGGTTTCCATCCACAGTGACTAATTTGATTACTCTTTTTAAAGATAGGGTGGGCTTTTCAACAAATTCCTCTTGCATTTCTTCCTTGTCTTGGCCTGTGGAAGGTTTACCGGATCCTTTCTTCTTCTGCTTCTTTATTTTCTTTATCCCCTCATCTGATTCAGTTTCCTCTTCATCTCTTTGACTTGCATAAGCCCTTGTGGCTTTTGTCTTTGATCTTTTCTCTCCTTTGTCAGATGCCTGGACTTTTGGTTTTGATGTTCTTGAGCTTTTGGTTGTGACAGGTGTAGATCTCTTTGATGATCTGGTCCGAGTTGAGGTTTCTACCAGAGCACTTTCCTTGCTTCCCTTTTCTACCTCTTTCTTCTCTTCCTCAGTCTTTTGCCTCTTTTCCTTGTTGGCATCAAGTGCCTCCTTTGAGATGCCAAGTCCTTTGGCAATATTTTCTACTTCTTTTCTCACCTTCCTCTTGATCTCTGGTTCTCTGAGTTCCACATGAATCTTTACACTTAGCTCCTCAAAGGTTCCAAATCTTTCTGCCTTTGGATCCTTTGGCTGACTTAGCATGTGTTGAACATGCATCTCCACAATTTGTTCAACCTCATACCCCATGGGCATGATCCACACAGTTCTTGGTTCTACTACCTCCATTAGGCACTGATCAATCTCTACCATAAAACAAACTGTGTCTTTGTATTTCTCAACAAGAGACTGGGGAATCCTTTCTTTTGCTTGCAGCATGTTTTGAAAGTTCTTGAAATATCCCCACAGGGCTGTATTTTGTGCTTTGTTGTCACCAAGTCCATGCAAATAGTCTCTGATTTGGATAGCTACTGGTTTATCATTCTCCCACACCTAGCCACTAGATCTGGGGAGCTCATTCATAAAGTAGAATAATAAGCACAATATCAATCCACCATACTTGAATGAATTATTTTTATCTTTCTTAATTTTCTGTAGATTCTCCAAGAGTTGGTTCAAGAGAAGCTAACAAAGATCGTAGTCTGCATCCTTTCTCAGCATTTCATAAGCAGTGTAGATGGCAGTTCCAGGTACTGAATTTTCCCTGCTAGAATGGTATATTTTATATCCAATGATCATGGAGGCAAACTTGACATCTGGATCAGAGATGTCATCTACTGTCATTGCTCTTTTGTCAAACTTGGATCCGGTAGCCTCACTCACAGTTTGATTTTTCACAGATTTACTAACAGGAATCCCACCGGATGAGTATAATCTGGTAACTGCCCTAATGGCATCTTTTGTGATTTTGAATGGTCCATTTAACCACATGAAGTTGTCATGTATTCTACTCAAAATGTACCTGACCTATTCATCCTCAGTAAAATAGGGGAAATGTATGTATTGTGCAAAGTGCTTATTCTGGAGGCCCTTGTATTGGGGTTTGAGTTCAAATGAATCATCTAACAATTGTTTGTAATAGATATCTCTTAGTTTGAATTCCCCAAACTCTTCAACATTTGTGTGTATGTAAACCCTAATATCTTCGGTGTGCAAAATGCTCCTAGGGGATCTACCTCCAAGGATTTGTATGGATGTTTCTTAAATGTGGGGCGAGGTCTATCAAAAATCTTTACTATATTCAGAGTAGCCATCATCAAACAATCTTACTGAAGGATATCAAGAACGAAAAATACCTTTTACGCAGGTTAGGGCACACGATGAAATCCGAATAGAGTTGTATGAAAAATTGTCTTGATCTTTTGGGAGAAGTTGTTTGCAGAGCTCCTTTTCTTTCTTATTTGCATGTGAGTGTACAAGTGTGTAAATGACAAACAAATGAACTCTTTTATTCCAAGAAGCCCTAATTTTCACCTTGCAAAAAATGTGCAACCTAATTCATTCTGGTTTGCCTTGTTTTTCTTGTTCAAGGAGGAAGAAACTCATCCGGATCATTATGATGCCTTTATGATTGATGTTAGTGATGAATCATAATGTCCACTTCTTCTTCTGATCATCTCATGTGAACGCAGATCAAGCTGTTTCAATTTGGATCCATACCGGGCCAATCTTGTGAGAAACCTATTTTCCCGAAAGACTTGTTTAACTAGACCAATTCTAAAGGAATTAAACTTTTTAAATTTTCTTGCAGATCTCTCAAGTCTTTACCTGACCGATGTTTCTCTAGAAACCATTTGATCTGCAGCTTTTCATGTGCCAATTTCAGGCACCAATTGACTGGCTGGGGGAACAAGCTTTTCTTTGTGTCTCCCCCTAAGCCAGAGCTCATCTCTTAATTTCTGGAAGGAATATCAGCACCAGAGTCTGGTGCAGATCCAACCTCTACATTCTCTATACTTTTCTTCACCCAAATCTTGTTCATCTCTCTTTTAACTTCATTCGCATTCACCTTTTGTTTACCCTTATCTTGATTCTGATTATGATATACCGGACCTCTTTTGTCCTAATTCTTGCTTCTACAGAATTCTGCACTATGACTGGATCTATTGCAGATTTGGCAAACAACATTTCTTTGCATATTTGACTGATATCCTCTTGATCTGCATTGACTAGCCATATGACCTATTCTATTGCATGCAAAGCATCTACCATTGAATGATTTGTTCATTTGCATATTTCTGCATTCATGAGATTTATGACCATACCTTTTATAGTTAAAACACTGTCCGGAGAAGGATGAATTGGTCTGATTCATTTTCTTTCTGCGCTGATTAGCTTTATGACCAAAGTTATTGCAGTTGTGGTAGTATCCATTGAAGGATGGATATCTTTGAGCATTAGGCTATCTTACCGAAGGTCTTCTAAGCCTGTTCCTTGGATTTTCTGATCCAAAATTCTTCTAACCGGATCCGAAACTTTCTCCTTTCTCATATCTCAAACCACTCTTGTCATCTACCTTCTTTTGACTTTCAAGAAGAACTTCAAGTTGAGCAGAACTTATCTTGAATTTCTCTTTATATTAATTTGCTGTTTGAAGATCCCTTTTGAGAGAGACAATTTGATCCTCAAGTTTTTCTTCATTAATTTTAGCATCTTCAAGATCAAATTCAAGGTGTTTGATAATTCTATCCATCTGGTGGCAATCTTCTGATTTCTCCTTGAGAGATTGTCTTAGATTATCTTTAATTTTTCTTTTCTCTTCAACTTCTTAGGTGAACATCATAACTCCTGATTCCATTTCAGGTCTTACCATAATGATTTCTTTTGATAACTTTTCACATAACTTGGTTTTCTCATTCAGCTCTTCATTTGCATCATTTGCTTCACCTTGTCTTGCCAATTGCTGAAGTAGATCCTTTCTCTTTTTCATAGAGAGACTTAATTTGTCTTTTAGTTCTCTCATGAAATCATCAGCCTGCTTGAGTCTTTCCTTTAATTCATTGACTTCAGAGTTTGACTGTTCAAGATCATCAAGGGTAGTCTTGAGTTGCTCCCTTAAACCATATGCATCCATTTGGATTCCTAGATCTTCCTCAAGCTGTTAGACTTAGTTAGGAGGAACTTAGCTTTGATACCAATTGTTGATAACTGAGAGGGGGGGTGAATCAATTATCCTAATTATTTCTTCTTTTTGAACTTTCTTTATAACAATGCAGCATTAATTCACATAAGCAAACATAACCATGAAAAGGAAAATGCACATGACACAATATTTTTGACGTGGAAACCCTGTTAAGGGAAAAAACCATGGCGTGATTAACCCAAGATTGTATTCTCTATTAGAAGAATAAGAAAAAGATGGCACATGCCAATTAGGGCTCACTACCCGAGCACACTGCTCACAAGAGGCACACTGCCTACAAGAGACTCACTGTATACAAAAAGAGTGTTATACAATACTTGAACTAATTGGGAGCATCTACATATGTTGGAGTTCAGTTTTGGTTAGGCTCAGTATACTGATCTACTGCACTTCATCTTTACTCTTCTCTTATGCTACTTTCCTTTCACATACTGGACCTTCTTTTCTGCTTTTATTCAGCTCTTCTACTTTTCTATGCACTTCCTTTTTCAACAACACATCTCATAACCAAAACCATCTTGTATATATATCCACACAAGTGATTTCATCACCTTTCTAGTCGGCACCCAGAATAGTCAATATTCTTCATAAACTCTGATCTGTCGGCTGAATCCTTGCTTACCAAGCAATGCGGATCATGGATATACTTGTGGAAATCATTAATCATGTTGGCCAAATATAATTTATGCCTTCATAACCTTTACCAACATCAGTAACACATCCGAAACAATGTCTGATGTTCTACCAGTCAGTTCTTCCTCTGTTCATACTGTCACTTAGGAACCCGGTACTCAAGTATTCATATCTTTTTCCTCATTTATCACCGGAGGCTAAATCCTTGGAATCTATCACTCAAGGTAGTCCTCTTGACATACCCAAATCTATACTTCACCAAGATACTTCCTCTGAGAGATCCGGACCTATCTGTTAGACCTTGCCACATGCTCTGTTCTTGTTTACCGGACCACAATATTCTTCACTCTGACTTTCGGTATAGACACATCATGTCCTGCGGATGTGTGGGATGAACTTTGTTGCTATCAATGACAACAATCATGAATCTATATAGTGTCTCTTGCCAACAATCCTCTAAATCAGAAAACATCTACAAGAACATCCGTAAGATGTGTAATACATCCGATCGGCCAGTCTTCAGGAAGTACACCATCATTTAGAAGTTATTCTTCAATTGTGAGCTCCAACTCTAATGCGGACCACCAACATGAACTGGACATGATCCAAAGACCCCCACAAGATTTCTTGAATCACTAAGAACATCCGTACTTCATCTCCTTACTAAAATCCTTCTCTCCTTTATCCAAAACCTCAAGAACACAGTCTGTCATCACTGTCACAAAGGAATAGATGCTTGCGGACCTTCAAACCATGAACCAATTGAGTTGAAACTTCACAAAAACTTCCTCAACACTCCCTCAAATCCACAAAATAGGATAATGTATTTCCGGATCTCACCGAACCTATCTGTGTCACTCTGTCACCTCTAAACACCTGCCGGAACCAATTTTACTTGGGTGGCCACAACTCCTTCAGATCTTCATACGGACCTCTAAAATCTTTACTAGATCATCTTAAGACTCATATATACAAACCCTTTGAACCACATCCTCTGATAGTCATCTTAACTTGGATCTTTACCTTACTGTCTTCACTGTTCTTCTTTGTTCTTGATTAGGACTAATTTTCTCAATATCCTCAGCACTCAGCTCATCCAATCCTTTTCATCAATGTAACAGGAGTATGTTGACATTAATAACAACACTGGTTAGGCCCATACTTGTAATAATCTCCCCCTTTATCAATGATGGCAACATATGATGTGAAAAACTATTTTAACCATCAAGACAAAAACTTGTCCTTACTGTCACAACTCCCCCTATCAGCAACAACCATTCACGTGTCTTCTCTTCCTTTACTACTCCCCCTTTGATCATCAACCACTTGTTTTTCACATGTCTTCTCTCCCCCTTTGATATCAATGGCAAAGGGCTCATACTTGCAACTCCAACACTTCATAATCATACCAGTGGCTCCCCCTGAGTGGCAGCTCCCTATCATCAATCAGAATCACAAGATATGATTCTGATGTCTACCAGACTGATGCACTCCAGTGCACCTTAGTTCATCACCGGAGGGGCAATAACCCCTAACTTCTCCCTAAGATACTCAAAAGAGTCCTTAGGTAGAGGTTTAGTAAAGATGTTTGCAATCTAATCCTTGGATGGCACAAACTCCAATCTGACTTCATTCTTGTTCACTTGTTCTCTCAAAAAGTGAAACTTGATGGCTATGTGTTTAGTCTTTGAATGCAACACCGGATTCTTAGATATATTTATTGCACTTGAATTATCATAGAAGATTGTGATATGCTCCTCATACTCCACTCTTATGTCTCTTAGCATTTGCTTCATCCACAAAACTTGAGTACAACTACCTGCTGCTGCAATATATTCTGTTTCTGCAGTGGATAGAGATATTGCCTCTTGTTTCTTGCTCAGCCAAGAAACCAATCTCTTCCCCAAAAAGAATGCTCCACCACTGATACTCTTCTGGTTATCCACATCTCCTGCCCAATCCGCATCTGTATATGTATGAAGAGAGAAATCATGATCTTTGGGATACCACAATCCATACTCAATTGTCCCTTTTAGATATCTAAAAATCCTCTTGATTGCCATGACATGAGATTCTCTAGGATCAGCTTGAAATCTAGCAACAAGACCCACAACATTCATAATATCAGGTCTAGTTTGAGTGAGATACAACAATCCTCCAATCATTGACCTGTACTTTTTCTAATCAGCCTTAGGAGAGTCATCATCTTTGTCTAATTTACATCCAATTGCCATGGGAGTATTCATTGGTTTTGAGTCTTCCATCCCAAATTTCTTTAACAATTCTTTCACATATTTGGTCTGAGAAATGAAGATTCCTTTCTTTGTTTTAGTGATTTGTAGACCCAAGAAGAAATTTATTTCCCCAAGTATGGACATCTCAAATTCACTTTTCATGTGATTTGCAAAAGTTTTACACATACTATCTCTTCCTCCAAAAATGATATCATCGACAAACACTTCAACAATCAAGATGTTTTCATGATCAATTTTGAAATACAAATTACTGTCAGCAGTACCTTTGTTGAAACCAATCTTCAAAATATGCTTATCCAATCTTTCATACCAGGCTCTTGGGACTTGATTTAGTCCATACAGAGCTTTCTTTAACTTGCAGACCATATCACCATGATCAGACAATTGAAATCCATCTGGTTGTTCAATGTATACTTCTTCTTCCAAGTCACCATTCAGGAAGGCAGTCTTGACATCCATCTGATATACTTTGAAGTCCTTGAAGGTAGAAAAAGCAAGAAATAGTCTGACTGGTTCAATTCTTGCCACCAGAACAAAAGTTTCTTCAAAATCAACTCCTATTTGAGAGTAACCCTTGCAGGCCAATCTGGCTTTATTTCTAATTACTTCACCAACTTCAGTTAGTTTGTTTTGGAAGACCCATTTTGTTCCAATCACATTCTTGTTTCTAGGTCTGGGAATAAGATCTCAAGTGTGATTTTTCTCAATTTGCATCAGCTCTTCCTCCATTGCTTTAGTCCAATTTTCATCATTGCAAGCTTCATTTATTGTCTTAGGTTCAATCTTTGAAATCAGACAATACTCATCTAAATCTTGAGCAATTCTCCTTCTTGTTTGTACACCTTTGCTTTTATCACCTATGATCTAATCTTTAGAGTGGTTCAGTCTTACATACCTGGGAATTTTGGGAGTTTCTTGCACTTCTAATTCTTGATCAGGCTCATTATAACTCATCTCTTCTTCTTGATTTACCGGATCAGTTTGAATCTAAATTTTAGAAGGGGCTTGGGCTCCTTGAGTCAGAACACCATTCTGATCATCTTCATCATATTCATAAAACCTTGAAGGTTTTTCAATTCCTTCATCAACCTTCACATTTGTACTTTCCATAATCTTTCTCAGTCTCTTGTTATAACACCAGTATGCTTTGCTTTGAGTAGAGTAACCCAAGAATATTCCTTCATCACTTCTAGCATCAAACTTGCCTAGATCTTCATCTCTTTTAATGTAGCATTTGCTACCAAAGACTCTGAAATACCTCACAGTAGGAGTGATGCCAAACCAAAGTTCGTAAGGAGTCTTATCAGTATTGCTTTTGATTTGAACTTGATTGAGAGTATAGACTGCAGTGCTAATAGCTTCTCTCCAATAGATCTGAGGGACATTTGCTTCCATCATCATGGTCCTAGATGCTTCTTGGATGGTCCGGTTCTTTCTCTCCACTACTCCATTATGTTGTGGAGTCCTAGGAGCAAACAATTGTCTCTTTATTCCATGGTTCTCACAGAATTCTATGAACTCACCGGATGTGAATTCTCCACCTCTATCAGACCTCAGACACTTTAATTTTAATATGGTTTCATTCTCTACCATAGCCTTGAATATTTTGAATTTCTCAAAGGCTTTTGATTTCTCTTGTAGAAAAGTTACCCATATCATCCGGGAGTAGTCATCAATTAGTAACATGAAGTATCTATCACCTTGCACACTCCTGATTCTTGCCGGAGCACATAGATCAGTATGAACTAAGTCCAATATTCTGGTAGAAGATTGTTCTTTTCTTTTAAATGAGACTCTGCTTTGTTTTCCCAAGTGACATTCTTTGCACAAACTATTTGTAGGTTTCAAAGTTCACATGACACATCCTCCTATGCCATAGCCAACTCTGATCAATTTGCACAAATAGACAACTTTTACAAGTACCAACTAGATGGAAGATATTACCTTTTGTCTGAGTATCGGATGCAATCTCTGTTCCAGAACTTTCAAAGATCTTGCATTTTCCATTTTTGAATTGGAAATCATAGCCTTTGTCCACCAACTGTCCAACACTGAGAAGATTGTGCTTCAATCCTTCAACATACAGTACATTACCAGTTTTATTCTTTCCATCAAAAGAAATAGTTCCCCTACCTCTAATTCTACCAGCAGAATTATCACCAAACTTTACCACTCCTCCTTCATACCTTTCCAAATCCAAGAACTTATTTTTGTCACCTCTCATATGGTGAGAGCATCCACTGTCAATGACCCAATCATCCTTTTCTTCAACTTGAGTAGCCAGAGCTCTTTCTACAACTTTATGATTGACAGATTCAGAGGGCATTGGATCTTCTTCCTTGATGGAAATAAACACCCAATCACTTCTGAGTTTATTTCCTATCTCTGATTCATCATCTGTTATTCCTTCATTTTCATCCTCTTCATGAACATAATAACAACTCTTTTGGAACCTTGATCTGTTAGGATTTGGCCTTGAAAATCTTTCCGGACACTTTGAGGCAAAATGACCAATCTTATTGCAGTTAAAACACTTAAAAGGCAATTTCCCTTCATACTTAGCAGATCCTCTTGGTAGTCTTTTTGCAATAAGGGCTTCAAGCTGAGCAGTTTTAGTTTCTTCTTCTTCTAGGTCTTTTCTTGCTTTTTCATACCATGATAGTTTCCTTGAAGAGTTCTCTCCCAGATCAAACCTTTGTTTTCTTTTTATAGAAGCACTAGATTTGAATGCAGATTTAGTCTTGGGGGGGCATCTCCAAACTCGGTCATTTCAAATGCAGCCAATTTACCGTCTAATTGATCTCTTGTAACAGTTGTGTGGGCTCTAAATTCTTTAATGGCAGCAACCTTGATTTTATAGGAAGTAGGAAAGGATCTGAGAATTTTGCCAACAATTTCATCATCTAAGACTCCACCAGCACATCTAATTCCACAAACAAGCTCATTTACTCTTGGCATAAAAGTAGTGACATTTTCATCTTCTGTCATCTTCAGATTCTCAAATTTCCCTTTCAGACTCTGTAGCCTTGCACATTTAACATACTTGTCTCCTTCATGCAGAAGTTTTAGTTTTTCCCAAATCTCAAAAGCAGTTGGTAGGTCAACAACATTTGAAATCTCTGAATCAGATAAAGTGCTTAGAAGAGCTTCTATAGTCTGCACATTATTTTCAGCATCTGTGATTTCATTTGGGGCTTTTGGACCACCCTGTGGAGGAGTATACTTCGTTGAAGCCATGGTCCAGTACTGCATTCCCATACATTGCAAGTGACATTTCATACGACTTTTCCAAAGATTAAAATTAGTCCCATCAAACTTCAAACTATCCTTCTTGTAGGATGACATCCTGGATCTCCTCAAGCAGTTAAGCTCTTTTAGAGGAAATTGGCTCTGATACCAATTGTTAGATTCAGGATAGACAACTGAGAGGGGGGGTGAATCAGTTGTCAAAAACTTTCTTCCAATTAAACACTTAAATCCACTTTGTGATTTAATAGCATGTTAATAAATCAATCATGGAAACATAGTGCAATTAAATCAAGAGCAGAAACACATCAACACATAAGACACCAAGGTTTTGATGTGGAAAACCTAGTTAAGGGAAAAACCACAGGGTGATTAACCCAAGATTGTATTCTCTTTTAGAAGAATAGAAAGAACAAAATGACACATGCCAATTAGGGCTCACTATTCGAGCACACTGCTCACAAGAGGCTCACTGCCTACAAGAGACACACTATCTACAAAATGATAAGTATCAGATACTTGAACTGGAGAATAGCATCTTCACCATGCTTGAATCAAATCCATTTAAGCCCAAAACTTCTGCTCTGCCTTTCACTCTCTTCCTCGCTACCACACTCTTATCTCCACAAGACACTTTGAAATGACTTTACAACTCCTTATTTATACAAGGCATCGACTTAGGAATAATCATCTAAGTTGGCAAACATTTACAAGAACATCCGCAAGATGTGTAATACATCCGGTCAGCCAGTCTTCAAGAAGAACACCATCATTCAGAAGTTATTCTTCAATTGCAAGCTCCAACTCCAATGCAGACCATCAACACGAACTGGACATGATCCAAAGACCTCTACAAGATTTCCTGAATAAACAAGAACATCTGCACTTCATCTGCTTACTGAAATCCTTCTCTCCTTCATCTAGAACCTCAAGAACACAGTCTGTCATCACTTTCACAAAGGAATAGATGTTTGCGGACCTTCAAACCATGAACCAATTGAGTTGACACTTCACAAAGACTTCCTCAACACTCCCTCAAATCTGTAGAATAGGATAATACATTTCTAGATCTCACCGGACCTATCTGTGTCACTCTATCACCTCCGAACACCTGCCGGAACCAGTTTTACTTGGGTGGCCACAACTCCTTCAGATCTTCATGTAGACCTCTGAAATCTTTATTGGATCATCTTTAGACTCATATCTACAAACCCTTTGAACCACATCCTCTGATAGTCATCTTATCTTAGATCTTTACCTTACTGTCTTCACTATTCTTCTCTGTTCCTGATTAGGACTAATTTTCTCAATATCCTCAGCACTCAGCTCATCCAATCCTTTTCATCAATGCAACAAGAGTATGTTGACATCAATGACAACACTGGTTAGGCCCATACTTGCAATAGGTTGGACCTTGAGCAAGAAGATATAATTACTGACTTACAAGTACTAGCTTGGAGATATAGGAGATCAAATTGCCAATATCAAGAAATAGACGCGGTACTTGATGAAGAAGAAGATATAGGAACATAAATTCGTGTTCGTGCTAGGTTAATAGCTCAAGGCATCATAGAAGAAGAATTAGAAATAGCTCCAAGAAGGGATAGACAAGTTGGTCCACCTATTTGACCTATTCAAGAGTATCGCCTTGTGCATCCTGCTCAAAATCAACCTAGCCACCAAGAGATATACCAGAGGAGACTGTGAAAAGGGTATCCTAGATCTCGATTTTGAAAAGCTAGCAAGTCTTAATTTTTCTCAATCTTTTATTCCCCCTAGAAGGAATATTAAATCTTTTAGTAGACCTCCTTCACCCAGAAGAAGTCCCACCAGAACCTCTATCTCCTCTTCCACTTGCCAAGCATTGACCTTGCATGGGATTGTAGTTCCTATTGTCATAAATCTTCAACCAACTCCATCACTACACATGGATCAACCTGTGCCTTGGGGAGCAACTATTGGCCACCTCGCCTTGGGTAATCAATTGCATGACTTACCACATGGATCTAGAAAAGTTTTACCCAAATTCACTAGAGATGAAAAAGTTTCTATAGACGAGCACATTAACGCCTTCTTTGCCACATGTAGTGTTCTAGGTATTATGCACGAAGGTGTTTTTGTCTGGTTGTTTGTAGAATCTTTGATCAAAGGAGCTGCAAAATGGTTTCACAATTTGCTTGTCGAAACTATAAACTCATGGGCGACTATGCGCCAAAAGTTTGAAGACCATTTCAAAAGCGCTAAAGATGAGCATACACTATTAGTGCAACTTACTCAAATGAAGAAAGAGATTCATGAGTTGATGCGGGAGTTTGTGGCTCATTTTAACAAGTTGGTGAATAGAATTGAAAATGCTAAAAGACCAACTGCACAGAATCAAAAGTGTTTCTCTCTCAATGCACAACCTCCAGATATAAGTTTTCATTTAAGAAGAGCACGAGTGGCTGATTTGGAGGCTGCACAGACCATGACCATTGAAATTGAAGATGATTTATTGATTGCTGGAAAATGGAATAAAGAATTGCAGAAAGGGAAGGCACAGTACTCTAATCTATCCACTACAGACTAGATGATTCAGAAGCTAGCCAATGATTTGCTCCTGCTTAAGAAATAACTTCCGCATAATCCACCTCTGCTATATCAAGATATACCCAGGAGAAATTATGTACCATATCAACAGAACAAGCCACCTAGGCTTCCTCCACCAGCACAAAGGCTAGCTATTGAACACCCTTCTTCCAGTTAGAAACAAACTGTGACTATGTGTGATTTTCATCTAACTACTGACCATGTGATGGTAGCACTTGTCCTAAAATGGCAAGGTTCATGCAGATGAATCTATCAAGTGAGAAAATAGAAGAGTATGTCTCTCAAAAAGATAAGATAAATGAGACCTATGGCCAACCCACAATTAGCTTTCTTGAGTATGAGTCTGATAATGAAAGAGAAGAGGTTCATGATATTAACAATCATTCTTGTAATGTCTCCATAAGAAATCAGTATCAGAAGAATGAAGGAAAAGCCAAAGTTGAATCTGCCCATAAAGTTCTAGAAAATACTCTGAAAATTCTAACAAGAAAACATCGTTTAGAGAATCAACCTCTTACAGCCACGAAAGGTAAAGATACACAAAGTCCCTCTCTTAGTGATTCATCTTCCTTGCCTGATGATGCATTTGATTTCATAGAGCATTGCAAGAAAACAAAGGTGCAAATTTCTTAACTTGATTACTTAAAGTTCAATCCTTATTAGTTGGAGAGATTATTACATATTGTTAAAGGAAAACCTGATCCTTCTTCTTCAATACATCAATAGTTAAACGAATCATAGCATGAAGAACTTTCACATGATGATCTCTTCAGTGAATCTCCACAAAAAGAAGCCCCGCTGGTAAATGTTGTTCTCCCAGATAAGCCTGACCCATTTTATGTCTTGCTATATATAAATGGTTGTAAACTAAGCAACTGCATAATAGATTCTGGTGCTTCTGATAATGTTATGCCTGCTAAAGTTGCTCATGCTCTCAGTTTGTCATTAAATAAACCCTCAGGCAAAGTCTACTCAATGGAGTCTAAAATGGTCCCATTAGTAGGTCAACTGAAAGATGCACAAGTCACTTTAGATGCTTTCCCCCAAAAGAAACTAAAACTTACAATCCTAGTTGCTGACATTCCTGTGAGTTATGGCATGTTGCTTAGTAGAAGTTTCTGTAAGGATCTAAGTGGAGAAATGCAGCTAGATTGGTCCCACACTTTGATCCCAATCAATGGGAAGAAAGTCAGGTTGAATCCAGAACCCAAGGCAAAGTATACAGTCCTAAAATCAGATGACCCAAGGGCAGAGATACTATATGAAGAAACAGGACCAGGCACATATATGCTCATGCAGGAAAAAGAGGTAGCCCCTGAAGTTATCTCTCATGACATGTCTTCTGGCCTTTGGACTATGGAATTCAATGGTAGTTGTTCTTCTTTTGGCTTAGGGGCTGGAATTGTTCTTATTTCACCTACAAGGGAGAAGTTTCCTATGGCTTTCAAATTGGTTTTCAACAACACTAATAATACGACAGAATATGAGGCGCTCCTTCTAGGCCTTGAGACTGCCGAAGAAAAAGGAATCAAAATGTTGAGAGTGCTCTGAGATGCAGAATTGGTCGTTAATCAAATAAGAAATCAGTTTCAAACAAAGAATGGCAAGTCAAGAAAATATCGAAACTTAGTATGGGATCAAATAGAGTTCTTTGACGCATTCTCCATAGAAGTGATTCCTTGAACTCTCAATTCTAAAGCTTACTTCCTTTCTATTTTTGCAGCTCTATTACTTCCACATCCAGAGTTCAATAAAGATCAATATAAAATTGAATTGGTGTATCGACCAAGTGTACCTGATAATGATAAACATTGGCAGGGTTTTGATGATGATAAACAGATTGTGTCTTTTTTGGAGAAGGCTTTGTCAATTTGTTATTTGAAGGAAGTGAGACTTCTGCAAAAGATGAAGTGTTGCAATTAAAGGGGAATACCATCCCAAGGGGGTTGCTTACTTTAGAGAGCCTATTTGATAAACAGGATCATTATTTGAAGAATAAGACTCAAGAAAACAATCCCAATCTTTCTCGGTATGATAAAGTGGACATAGGCACTAAAGATTATCCTAAAATTGTGTGCATCAGCAAACCATGTTCGCTAGATGAAAGAAAGAAGCTCATCACCCTACTGGTCAAATACAAGGACGTGTTCGCATGGTGTTATGATGATTTGAAAAATTTCATGAGTGGGAAATTTCAGCATTATATCACTCTTAAACCTAGGGCTGCTCCTTTTAGGCAAAAGCAGAGGTAATTCAATCCTAAAGTTGCTGGTGTTGTCTTTGCAGAGATTGATAAGATGTTAAAGGAAGAATTATATATCATATTGATCATTCAACTTGGGTAGCAAACATAGTGCCTGTGAGGAAAAAGAATTGCGAAATAAGGATTTGCGTCAATTTTCACAGTCTTAACCAAGCGTCTTTTAAAGACAACTACCCTCTACCCATGATGGACCATGTTTTACAAACCATTGTTGGATCTGAGATGATGTCATTACTTGATGGGTTTTTTGGGTATAATCAAATACAAGTTGCCCTAGAGGATCAACATAAAACTACTTTTACAATGCCCTAGGGAACTTTGGCTTATAATCGAATGCCATTCGGATTGATTAATGCCGGCACAACATTCCAACGTCCAATGGACCTCTACTTTGGTGACATGAAAAATAACATTATTGTAGTGTATTTGGATGATCTCACTGTCTTTTCAAGAAAAAGAGAAAACCATATTCAACATCCAGAGATGGTTTTACAGCATTGCCATAAACAAGGAATCTCTCTAAACCCCAAGAAGTCCATTTTTGGGGTTATTGAAGGAAAACTACTAGGGCACATTGTATCTAAAGATGGTATTCAAATTGACCCTAAATGAGTTGAAGCTATCTAGAAGTTGCCATTACCATCAAGCAAACTTAGAGTAAGGTCCTTCTTTGGCCAGATTAATTTCTTGAGGAGGTTCGTACTAGATTTCTCTGAATTAACTCACTGCATTGTAGACATTATGAGAGATAAAGTGGTCTTCAAATGGATTGAACAAGGCAAAAGGGCATTCCAAGATATTAAAACTGCAATTGCAAATGCTCCAGTTTTAGTTCATCCTAATTTTTCCAAAGACTTCATTATATATTGTTATGCTTCAGAACACACTTTATCTGCTATCTTGACACAACAAAATGATGATCATATAGAAGCACCTATTGCATTTATGAGTGTTCCTCTGAAAAAGCACGAACTGAATTACTCTCTAGTAGAGAAGCATGCTTATGCAGTGGTCAAGGCAGTAAAACATTTTAGGTTTTATATCCTCAATTCATATTCCAAGGTTTTCATATCAGACACTTCAATCAAAACCATTCTTACCCAGCAAGAAATAGGTGTCAATAAAAGGGCTTCATAGATTGCCAAAGTTCAAGAATATGATATTGATATTAAGCCAACCAAATTGGTACAAGGGAGAGGCGTATGTAAGCTCATAGCTGAAAATGGCACAGTTGGAGAATCTCCAAAAAAGAATGTTGAGCTACCTCAAGTGTTGTTTGTAGGATTGATAGATGAATGGTTCTCGAATAAAGCATATTTTCTTACATATGGAGAATGCTTGACTCATCTAACTCCAAAAGAGAAAAGAACTATCAAGTTAAAAGCTGCCAAATATATCATTTGGGGTAATATTCTCTATAAGAAAGGGATCGATGGCACGTTCTTGAGATATGTAGATAAAGAGCAACAGAAGAAGTTACTCCAGAGTTTCCACAATGAAGCATGTGGGGGACATTTCTCCTCTTCAGTCACCGCATTTAAAATTCTGAGGAATTGCTATTACTAGCCCGGCATGTTCCATGATGCAGATGAATGGGTCAAGAAATGTGAGTCATGTCAACAGTTTAAAGGGAAAGTACAACTTGCAGCTATGCCACTCAAACCAATGGTCATTGAAGAACCATTCCAGCAATGGGGTCTTGATTTTATAGGTCCTATTAATTCTCACTCTAGTACAGGCCACACTCATATTCTTGTGGCAACAAATTATTTTACTAAATGGATTGAAGCCATCCCAGTAAATCAAACCACCTCTGAAGTGGTCTGTGATTTTATCAAACAAAACATTTTGGTGAGATTTGGGGTACCAAATAAGATTGTCATCGACAATGCCACTAACTTCTCTTCTCATTAGATATCATCTTTTTGTTATAAATATGGGATCATCCTTTCTCATGTGTCAGATTATTATTCTCAGGGGAATGGTCAAGCTAAGGCTAGTAATAAGAATATTGTCACCATTCTTCAAAAATTAGTTAATGAAAATCAGAGGACTTGGCATAAACATTTGTATGAAGCATTGTAGGCTAATCACATGACCAAGAAGAGATCCACTGGATTGTCACCATTTGAGCTACTTTTTGGTATATAAGCCAAATTGCCAAATACCCTTGGACTTATCTGCACTAAAACTACAAGATATACTGGAGAACCATGAGTTCAGAGACACACTGGAGAAAAGGATCGCTTATCTCACTAAGTTAGAAGAACAAAGAGAAGAAGTGGTTGATAAAATCAAAGAGCACCAAACTCGGGAGAAAGAGCTATTTGATAAAAAGACCAAAGTAAGACCATTCAATATTGGTGATCTTGTGTTACTATGGGACAAGAAAAAGGAGCTGAAGGGTCTTCATGGTAAATTTGATTCTCTTTGGAGAGGACCATTCTGAATCAGAGGAGCATGTGGAGAGAACTCTTTCTATCTTGCATACATGGATGGAATGCCGTTGCACCTTCCCTACAATGGGAAACATCTAAAACATTTTAATCAGTGAGACAAATTGTTTTCTATCTTTGTATATAGGTTAATTAGGAGTTTTTGGGTGTGTTTGTTTTCCTACAGTTTTGTTCCTCTCTTTGTTTCATTTTTGGCTTGTTCGTGCCCTTTGAGTTGTTCCAGTATTCTCTCCCTTTCATTGACTCTATTGGCCAATAGATCATGCACTGATATTTACTGGTTATGATTCTGGGTTCGTCCTGCGTCCATAGGGTCCTTGTCCCCAGTTAGAGCCAGTTGTTGACCCTATTCCTACATTTTAAAATTTAAAATTTTTGTGCTTCCAAAACTACCAATGAGGACAAATTAATGTGGCATCCTTAAGATCATCCTTCAAAACAAATAATTCTTATCTTCTCGGGGATGCAAGTTAGTTTTGAAAGTTTTAATTATCTCCTACAAAGTTTTAAAAGCCATTTAAAATGCCGATAGGAGACAAGGCATCGGTGAAAACAACAATTTTTGAAAGCAATTTGAAACACCGATCACTAAGGGAAGAAGTAGTTATTATAACTACTTCAAGAAATGAAGGCTATACAAGATCGACTCAATTAATGTTCACAAATATATCTGCAAAATGTGGAAACATTGCCATTATAAAATGGATGTAACTGGCGGTTGTAAAACCAAATTCCATGGTAATTGCCAGCATCCTCCTAGCCCGTAGCCTGCCTTGGAGCGTGATGTGGACACCTAGCAAAGCGTAATGGAAAGGGGATTTTTATCAGATACTACGGTTTGAAATGCTCTGGTCGACATGTATGCAAAATGTGTAACCATAAACAAGACTCACGAACAGTTTGACGGCCTGCCTCAAAGAAGTATTTTCTTATTATATACAATGAATGCATAATATGCACAAAATGGGTTTGTTGAGGGAATCACGGGAAAATGCACCTGGCAGGTAAGAAACTAAACTCCATAACCTACTTGCAGCCCGGTGCCTGAATGGGAGCTTTGAACATATTTTTGTTGTAAATGTAGAAGCATAAACATGGCATTTGAAACGCTTTCTAGGTCACCTACAGAAATGACAGTATAAAAAGGAGGCATTTGGACTATTTTGAAGGCACATCAATAGAGATATCACTTAATGGAATACAATTTGCAAGTATAAATCCAATTCAACAACTTGTACTAGCTTCATCCTTGCCTGTGCCAACAGAAGAGGGTTTGTTAGATGTTGTATTTGCCTCTACACTAGTTGCACCTATAATAAAGGCCACAGAAATATGATGATTGTAAGTTATACACAATACCTGGCTGCCATTGTTGCAAGATATGTAAAAAATGGGTTTGCTGTAAAGGCTTTAGAAACTTCTGAGTAAATGCAACTCATAGGTGTAAAGCGAAGATTGAAGCATTGTCATTTTCCTCACCTGTGCATATGAGAGCTTTCAAAAAGAGTATATGCATCCATCAAAACATGAAGGATGGAGGATTTTTGTCAAGTGCCATAACCGGATCCCACGGCATTTCTCAACGCTCTCCCAGCCAGCAGATTCACAACAAGGTATAGACATCTATCAAAGAATAATTAAAAGAGGACTTTTGTTTGATATTGTAAGTTGGAGATTTTCAGGAAGATATATATGCAAAATGTGAAAGCATAGACAACACACTTGAACTATTTGACATAATGCCTCACAAAAATGTAGTCTCAAGATATTATAGTTGGCAACGTTCCGATAGACTTGTATGTAGAATGTGGACACATTGACATAGGTATATGTGAAATGCAGGTTTTCGAATAAAGCTTGGACAACCATCAAAGCTACAAGTGCCATAGGAGACATAAGTTTCTTGTAGGAGCATAGGCAAGATCATTGCACAACTTTGTCAACCTACATATTAAAGACATGTTTTTGCAGATTGGTATTTTATCATAAGTCTCATATGGAGTTGGTGTGATCCCTTCTGAGAAACACAGAATAAAATCTTTATTGTTCATTATTGTATCTTCCATTGTGGTGAACATTTTTGCAAAAGGTATAACATAGCCTCCTCACAAATAGATTTCTCACGAAGTTGATTTGTTGAAAACATTCGAGGAGCTTTTAGGCAGGTGCAAGAGGTAACTTCAATATAAAACTTGCAAAAATCCTCATCATGAAGTACAAATCTCAGGATTATGAATATGCTCCAATGATTGACACTATGCTTCTGAAGGTTTTCGATACTAAAATGGGGCACATTAACCTGCAAGATATCTGAACATCACTACTATAAGGAGATTGGTCAAAGTTGTCCCAAAGAATAGTAGAAAGTGACCTAGTGAATTCAACATGCTTTCGTATAGCAGTCCAGTACCTAGAGTTGGTGATATAATGTGTGAAGAGATACAATCCTGAAGCTAAAGAGATCAGAACTATTGATGGGCACATGATGGCCAAGGTCGATGGGATTTCTATCGCCATCATTCTCCAACTGCCATACAAAGAGAAATTTATTTGTGTTGATAAGAAAAAAGCCTACAAATATTTTAGTGACAACAGAAGCAAATGTTTAAACAACTTGGCTAAAGAATGGATGGTGAAACCAAGAGGTGGGCAATCTAATCTTCCCAAGACACTTCATCGCTCTCTTTTCATCAAAGAGATCTTCTATTTGATTGCCCTACTCCACAGATTGACAGGTAGCCCAGACTCAACTAATTTCGAGATGTGGATGTATCTTTTCATCATGATCATATCAATTGGGAAATAGTTCATTGATTGGGGCAATCTTATTAGTGATTGCATACATGATTAGTTGGTTCACTTCAAGACAAGCCAACACTTCCACATGTCAACCTACTTGGTATATGAAATTGCTAATTTGAGATCATGGCCAGGTTTAAGTAGATCATGGCTAGGTTTAAGTACCACTAGTGTTCTAAATCGGGAGACACAGGTTTATGACTGCTACATGCGGCTACAATTAGAGAAAAGTTTTGTATGTTTCATATGAGTAAATGATGCTTTCATAATGCTAGTAGTAAGGCTACTTCAAGGGAATATAGCTATCATGATATCAAAAGAGGATGCACTATTGATAAAGAAATATGGTAGTTACTTCATTTAGTTTCCAAGATTCACCTACCTTCTAGTAGGAGGCTTCGATGGCTATCCTTCTAAGTTGGCAAGATATGTGGACAATAAGCTTTTCCTGATCGAGCTTTGTAGAAAATTGGTGTTAGTTCAAAAGAAATGCAAAGATAGGAAGAACAAAGGAGTTACCTTCCTTATTTGCCTCAGTTATTATAGATGCAAGTCTAGTTCAAGGGCAAAAAATATGGAAAAGGCTTTAGCTATGATCAGCTTGTATACATATCAGATGAGGTTCCCATTTGATAGCAAATATTATGTCAAGGACAATTTGAAGCTTGGTGCTGGGTATCTTCATTTCCCCAATCTTGAAGATTTTTGGAAAGACTGTGAAGATGAATTTGAAGTTAGGAAAAAAGATTGGACGAGGTTCACCCTAAAGCAAATTCATGATTTCAAGATGGAATGGGTCATTGAAGGTATTGAAGATGATTAATCGGATCTGATTGATCCTTCTATTTTAAATAAATCTAGGGTCAACCTCTTCCTGCTATTAATTGGGTCGATCTAGAGGTTAGAGATGTCAAAGAAAGAACCAGTTTTGTGATCAAGAAGTCAGAAGCTTAGATCAGGAAAAAGATAGCTCAGATGACTGCTACAAGACCGACAAGTAGGAAAGAGACACCAAGAGGAAGAAGTGATCACCAAGATAGTTCCACCTCATTAGGTCCTTCTCATACACCAGTTATGGATGTTCTTTCTCATCAGAAAACTCAAGGAAGTGATGGAGATGAAGATCCTCTGAGAAGAAGTAATCTCCAAAACACATACAGAGATGAACCCAAACAAAAGAAGAAGAAATCAATATCAAAGGATAAAGAAGTAGGCTCTACTTCAAGAGAAGAGAAAGAACAAGAATCAGTAGAAGTCCTGGATGATTCAAGGTTCAATGATGAGGGCATACCAACTATGTCACCTTCAATTCTCATTGAATCCCCTCATCATGAAGTACAACATCTTACTTCAATCATGGAACCTTCTTCCTCAAAAGATCCAATATGTCAAACAAAACCAATTGAAGAGAAGGTGACCTCACCAGTACTTGACCAACAAAGTAATGTATAGAAACTCTCAGAAAATCTTTCCCTCCCATGGTTGGAACAAAATCTATTGAAGAAAAGAAAGGTAGAAGGGTTAGTGGTTCCCTAATTTAACACAGTATCTAATCTTTCCAGGAGATCTGAGAAGCCGAAAAAGATCAAGATGGCTTCAAGAATAAGGACTAATTTGAATTCAGGAAATATGTGCCTCGAGATAGCTCAGCCCATCTCCAAGAAGAATGTAAATGAAGCTACTCTTGTAGATTTTGTTATGACAAGGATCGATATGGGTCCATCCACTCATGAGGCTAACATACAAAACTTCAATGTGGTAGCCACAAAGCTAGTGGAAAGGACTGAAAAGGAGAAACAGTCAAAGGATCAGCTGAAGCAACAAGTGCAGAATTTGTTTTCCTACTTGAAGTCCATAGTTGACACTTCTACCATGCCACTCAATGTTGATCACCAATCAATCATCTTGGGCCAAGGAGAGATTGAAAGAAGTACTATTGATAACCTCCAGTAATATCATGTTTATGGGAAAGCCACTGAGAGTTGGGTGAACAAAGTCAAGTCCATTGCATTTGATTTATTTGTTAAGGCAAAATCTGTTCATGATGAGGCCTTAATAAAAAAGGAGGCCATCGAAAAAGACTTGAAAAGTGTTAGGAAAGAAGAAGCGGCTTCAAAGGATATCATGAAGGATTTCATGAAGATGATGGAGATTAATGTCAACATCCTCGTACCAGGGAAGATCCTACCTGGTACAGAGGAAAACTACTTGGAAATTTGGGTGGAAAGCATAAGTTGGAAATTGGTAATCATTGACCAAGTTTCAATAGAACAAGAAAAGCTTATACTTGCTTGTGATCAAGTATATGTAAAACTCTAGGATCATCTCACCGCCATCCCCCCGAGTGCATCATTGATGGAAGATTCACAAGTAATTCAAAATAATTTTCAGAACATGGTTGATCGACAACTCTTCAATAGAGAAGTCTTCAATGAAAATGCAATTGACAAATTGATTGATATCTATACTTCTTTGAAGATTTATATTTCCCAAATATCAAGTATGGTGTCAAAGTTGAGCAACATCTATAGGAACCTAAAGCCCTGGAAGATGAGGATAGATAACATCTTAATTCCTAAGGGGAAATCTATTACTCAAGCTATCAAATTTTTTAGAATGTTCAAAGAAAAAGGATCTGGTCAACAGAATCAGTCTCCAGAATCAACAGCTCCATCAACAACACCTTCGACAAGCATGGAATAAATGCAAGTTTGCATATTGTATAGTTCTCATTTTTGATGTGTTTGTGTGTGGCTCAAGTCATGATTTTGGCTTGTTTTGTAAATAATTTTTATGATTGAGTTTCTCTTGTTTGAGTCTAGTTTTCTATCTTTAATTGTAAAGTTAGGTTCATCCTAACTCTTTCTTACAAAGTAGTTATTTTAAGTGCCTAAGTTAGGTAGTTACTCTAAGTGACTATCTTCACAAAAGAAAGTTAGTTATTCAAAGTTAGTGCACTTATGAAGGTAGTTTTACCAAGTAGTTACAAAAAGTGGTTAAGGTAGTTACCTTAAGTGGTTACTAACCTCACCTATAAATACAACATTATAATTCAATCAAGGGTTTCCACTTTTTTGCAAAGCATTGTGTAAAGGACTTGAAGTATTATTCAAGAAAGAAAGCAATAAAGAAACATTTTGGATGTGTGTTCAATTTGATTTCACATGTTGTTGATATTTGTATGTTTAATCAATGATAACCATTTGCTTTCGTTTAAACGTTGCATGTGGAAAAGATTATCATGTTAAGGTTTGGTATCTCAACTTGAATGTGTGGAACTTGAATCAATAAGATTACTTCTCATTTTTTGATTAGTTTTTGTTATTCAATTTATTCTTAAAAACCCCAAAAAATCTATATACCCCTATCATACAAGGTAGATGCCCCTCTCAAACGCAGATAGGAATCGACATAGTCATGCGATTCTTCAACTATTGTAAGCAAGTTGTTGCTGATCCAAGGGCAAAACAAAGTCATTCATGAAGGTTATTTAAAAACAACAAATCTGTTTACCAGCAAATATGTAGTTGGAAAAACATATAATAACAATACATGAATTTCTTTCATAATCAATATTAAATTATTTAAATAATTATTTCGAAGAAATATAACTAACTAGTTATTTTCAATAAAATATCATAATTAATGAATAGGTTTCAGATATGCCTTACATAATTAAATAAATATCATTTATTTAATTAGCTACCATACCCTACCTAGCCCCCAGACCCAAATTATTTAAGTAAACCCTTAATTAATTTATGTCACTAATTAACACATCTCTTAATTTCTAACAACCATATTAATTAAGTTAATCACTTAATTAATTAACTTAAACCCTCATTATCCCATCTCTCCACACTTGATTAAATAATTAACATTATTTAATTAAGGGGAGTCACATGTGTCTCCACCCCATATTTTCTCATTCATGAAAGAGCATTATTTAATTAATAAAGCTCACACATGTCCCCACCTCACCTTTCCAAATCCAAGCATTTGTCAATTCTCATTTCATTCATCCATAAAATCCAATTTATAAATACACCCTCTCCCACATAAATGAATTTTTAATTCATTCATGGGTCATTATCTTAATTAATGCAAAGTCTTACCAAGATTTAATTTAAAATTCTAAAATATTGTGAGCCCTCCAATATTGATGATGCAACCCTAGCCCTTGATTTCACTATGAAATCTCCACCCTTGGATCTCTATTTCAAACCTCCACCATTGATAAACATTCCTTCAAAATTCTATAAATACAAGGCCTCTCCAAGCATTTTCATAACATGTTTTCAAGCATCCAATTTATGCCAAGATCTTGGCCAATTTTCCTCATATCATTGCCAAATCCTTGCCTCCATTTGTGTGGGTTTGAATAGAGAAATCCACATTTATACACATTGGGTATAGCTAGGAATTATTTCTTAGGTGCATGCATTACTCCACTTTATCAAGGAGAATGGAATGTTTGAAGGTTTGAGATAAAATCACTTGTTTTGTACTTTCCTTGTGTTCTTATGTCTTCTCACATTTCTTCATCTTCAAAAGGTTCTCCATCAAACTAAAGATTGATCTTCCTAGGAAATGAGGTACAAAATCAAGTGCCAATAGATTTGAAGGCTTATCAATTGTTTGATCCAACCACTAGAGATGTCTATTTTCAACAAGATGTCTAGTTTGATGAGTCCTTCCCACAGATGGATCCTCCACCCACTTCTTTCTCCTCACTACCTACTTCATTTTCTTCATCACATGAAGATACCTTAGCACTTGAGGATACTTCAAATGATGGTCCCATTCTTCCACCACCACTGCATCCACCTCCTCGTACTTGTGTTTTTCCTTTGACACCAATGGAAACACAAAAATTCTAAACTTGTTAACATGTAAGCTCCATGATGTTGCATATGCAAGAGCTATAGTGAACATGCAAAAATATTATAAATTTTATTGTTAATGGCTCTAGATCATGCTCTATTGCATAGTGTAGGTTCACAACCAAACTCAACAATGTTTTTTAACATCCTCCCAATGCAAGTCAAAATGTTGAATCATGAAATTATAAATGCACCGCTGGGATTTTACATATTTAAAGATAATGAATATAACCGATCCTTAAAATTCTTGGCCATCCAACTCTTGGTACATTTATAATTTCACGATTGAAGTTTAATCTCATATCGAGCAATGTTAATAGATGTTAATGAAAACATGTTTTAAATTTTATCTCGTATGGAGGAATTTTAACAATATATAAGTTTTTAAAATTAAATGTCAATGAAAGCATATTTTATTGAGATAAAATCGACCCCCACTTGTGTGAACATGTGTGAGAAATAGAGATTCATGTTTCTTTTAATTTTAATTTTAATTCTAAATCTATGTATAATTGTATTGTAGCAAAAACAATGACACATAATTGTTAAATAGTATGATTAGTATTGAACTAAGAAGATTATACATGTCATTTCATTAGAATGATGTCAAATTTAAGTAGGGTGTATGGTAGTTATTATATTTCAGATTAGGAAATATAATATGAAGAATTAGCTCTCAATTAATCTCCCTACCTAGTTAATATGATATGCCTTCTAAAACAATGAATACTAAAAGTAATTATTAGACCCTTAATTTACAAAGTAGCAATAAAAATTTAAATTAAATTAAAAAATTAAATGTTCAAGAAATAAAAGTATAAAATATATTGAAAAACTAATTAATTTTAATTAGTTTAGAGAGAGTAATAATTCATGTATTGGTTGGAGGTTGGGAGTGGAGCCTAAATTTGAGGACCATATGATTGTATTTAGAATTTTTTTACCATAAAATACAATTAAAATTTTGGAAAAATTGTATTATATGAAAGGGAAGGTTTTGTACAAACTATTAAAAATTATATTTATTAAATATAAATCTAATTTATGATATATATTTTTAAAATAAAATATCTCTTTTAACACTTGAAGAACAACTTTAAATAATTTTAAATAGATAACTGTCCAAAAAAGTTTGCTTGACAGGCAGGGTCCACCGTCAAATTTACCTCCATACAGTAATAAAGGCTGTGATTCATATACATTCTTCCCCAGATATTGCTTACTTTTTGGCCGAAAGCTAGGTTAAATGAAGTTTGTGGGACCGGTATCTGAAACTATCGCCATTCATTTTATCTCGAAGCTCCACGTACTTGCGTTGGTTTTATTCCATGTCTGGATAAAATACAAGAAACCTGTGCTTATCCCATGGAATCAGAGTTTATTCCATACTTAGAATCCAATAAACCCAGTCGTTATAGTCATCAAGTATGGCTGCGTTTCTTCTAACGCTTGGCTTTATTCCGACCGACTCTGACGACTATAAATATTTCCTTCAATGCAATCAGTTGTTTATCGACGATTTATTTGTTTGAAACACGCGCAGTAGATTTAATTAATAGCTCTGTTAAATGCTTATGAAAATGATTGCAGTGCTTCTTGTGTTCAACGTTATATTGGTGCATGGCCTGGCGACGTACAAGCTGTATACGGAGGGAGTTTCTCCACGTAATTTCTTTGAAAGTGATACAAAATCTTGTGCTTCGCATGCCAACTGCGGAGGCACAGTTCCAGATCTTAGATGCTGCTCACACTCCAACAAGGCTGCCATAACTGATGAAAATGGGACATAAATTTTCTCTTTCATTCAACACACAGTCCAAAACATGTCAATCCATACGAATTGATTTGTAATCAGCTTTGTGGTCTAGTTGCGCTTTTTGTTTTGCTTGGAAATGGACTGCCTACTTTGTATGAACTGAAAGTATCTTGTTTTTGTTTTT
This sequence comes from Cunninghamia lanceolata, assembly GCA_027924645.1. NCBI lineage: Eukaryota > Viridiplantae > Streptophyta > Pinopsida > Cupressales > Cupressaceae > Cunninghamia > Cunninghamia lanceolata. The sequence continues at coordinate 3,893,682 of BSBN01001925.1, read as the reverse complement.
GTTGTAATGGTTTAGGGTTTTCTATTCTCACTCATCTCCAGTGGTTGATCCTTCTTTGTACTACTGCATTGCTCAAATAAAATGAGTTCCCCTGCATTGTTCAAATAAAATGAGTTCCCAGATCACCTGAGTTTTGTTCACATACTTTTCTTTGGGTATATGTGCTTAATTTTCTATCCCTGTTGCATTGCTATCTATTTTTTCTATTAGGTGTTTGAGATGTTTATATAATTTTCCGTAATCCTGAATTCCTTTGACAACACATTGAAAAATATTGGCACAAAGACAAAAGATCAGCCAAGAGGCTTCATAAGATCATGTGAAGGAACGAATTCTAAAAGATCTACCCGTTATGAAAACTCTTTTCAGTTGGGAGACTAAAAAATTCAATGCATGGATGTTCTGTGTGATAGAATGTTGTACACATTACCAAAACAATCCTGCTCATTCTTGTCGCTTGTATCAATTAATATTAATCGACATCAATTAACATTAACATCAATTAACATTGTTTCAGTCATTTGGAATGTCGATCAGTCTTATTTTGTGATCTCGATTGTTTGGAAAGTGGATCCCCTCCAAAAGCCTGCTTGACTTTCAAGCCAAGTAACGTTTGACCATTTTTTTATTGTGAAGGAGGTGTAAAATTTCCATTGACTGTTTGACCATTGAAATGGATGATATTTAAGTAGAGTGATGGGACATTTTACACTTAAAAAATTATCCTATTTAGATAATTTAATTTTTTTCTTAAAATCTGTTTTAAAATTGAAAACATTAATCCTTTTTAAAATTACAACACAAAACACTTTCTTCATTCTTTCTAAATTTTTCCCAGTTCAGTTCTTCTTCCATTACAATTGAACTTCTTCCATTACAATCATTTAGAGCTTGGAAATTTCAAAAGTTGTTATTTGTATTTATATTGCAACTAAAGAAATGAGGAATTTTTTGTATTACTAAGAGAATCGGAAATCAGAAATATTATTCCAAACTCATGGATCGGGTTGATTGATTAGGTTCCCAAGCCAACCCTGTATCTAAAGTGTGAGATTCTGGGATCCATCTTCCCGCCCCATCGGAATGGCAATATTCTTTCTTTTCTAGCAAAAAGAAAGATAGAGATCTCCCCCGTATAGATAGGCTCCCATGTATAGAGATCTTTTCTATATTTGCTTGTGTTGAAAACGAATATCTAGGCACCTGCATTTTTGCTTTTTGCTTTATTCACCTTTGTAGTTTTTCCCATATCTGATATACTTGGGCGAAGGAAGGGATCAACTAGAGTTGACTTCACCGTCAAAGCGGTCTATTATTTTTTATGAATAATTGTCTATATGACTATTTAGGTAATATTACATATATTCATTAAAAAAAATTGGTGGAACCGTGGAATACGTCCTCTGTTACCATAAACGCAACGGCAAGGATCCGTTTCCAGTTTTAATCTCGAAGCGTCGTTTGAAATTTGAGGACTTAAATTTGACAGTCGACCTTGATTGTCAAGAAAATTTTTCCCTACAGTTTAGTCTTTATTATTGTTTTTCATATGATAATTATTATTTTTTTAATGCAAGTTAAATTTTATATAAGAAATTAAAAAAAAATATAAACGAGATACTTATGCAAACATTTCTTTCTATTTTTTATAACTGCCAAGCTTTTAATACAAAATTTAATTGTTTGATGTGTTGCAAAAGTTTAGAATGAATATAAAATATTATATAAAAAAACTCAAAGAATATTAAAGATTTTTTTAAAAAATTTAAAAATTTGGAAGTTCTTTTAAATAGAAAAAGTTTATATATATATATAAACACATACATATAGTTAGATTTTTATATTAATTGTTTTTTCTATAGTTTTTAAAATAAATTACATGTATGTTAATACAGTCAAATATTTATTTTAACAATATTTTACAATTAAAATTTTTAAATATAGCTATACAATTGTCAAATTTAAGTCTTATGAGTTGTTTAAACTTCAAAAGGGTTTAGCGATTGCTTTTTTTTTTTCATTCTTCTTTTGTTTTTCATTCTTCCTTGTTAAATATTTTTGGAAAGATCAAAGGGAAATCCTCACACATTTTTGGTAGGTAAGTAGTGTTTGTTTTTAGAAACTCCAAAACTTCAATAACAAAAATCTATGGCACTTTTTTTTAAGTTAATTTCGTTTTAGGAAAGAAGACTTCTTTTTTTTTGCTTTTTTAATATGATTTAATTTTTCATTTTATATAGATGCTCTTTGTTTCTTAATGCTTCTTTTCTTTTTTTTTTCAATGATATTTTAAAAATTTTAAAATATATAATTATTTTTTATATTTTTTTTAAGTTAATTTAGAAACTTTTAAATTTATATATCTTTTAATTTTTATAATTATACTATTTAAATTAAATATATAATTAATTTAATAATTTATTTTTAATTTGTAAGTTTAAATATTTTTCAATTAAATAATTTTGATATAATTAATATAATGATATAATTTTTATAATATTAATAATAAATATAATTAAATTGTATATAAAAATTATGTTATATATTTTGGAAAAGAGGTTTAAATACCAATCTCAATAGAATTACTAGTCCTAAGTATAATCTTCTAATTAGAAATTGATGATAATGGGGCAATGACATGAAGACTAGATACAATCTTGTGACTAGAAGAACTAAGAACTACCAATCAAAACGAAATGAGCATACACCAAAGCACAATGAAGAGGTGGTTTGATAAGTAGGTCATGGCTAAAGAATTTAAGGTGGGTTACTTCATGCTCAAATGGGATGAGAACAAGGAAAATCGAGGACACCATGACAAGCTAAACTCCCTCTTGAGTGGACTATATATCATAGTTGTTTGCAAGTAGGCCAATGCATTTAAATTGGGAACACTTGGTAGAACTATATTATGCATCTTGGTAAATGAGATTCATTTGAAGCCATACATGTAAGTTATCTCCCCCCTATACATAACTTTTGTATCATAATTCTCCTGCGTAGTTTTTCTTCCTTGCTATCATGATCATCCCGCAATGGATTCTATGTATATAATTTCCTGTGTGAATAATCCGATACACTGATAGGAGATTAGCTAAAATAGAAGGTACATTTAGAACATTTGTGAATGTTCCACCTTCAACTTCAACAAACCCTCTCCCTGAAACTAGAATTGGAGTGTCATCACGCAAAATGATAGAAGACATACTATAAGGCTTTGAGGAAGAAAACTCAACTTGTGAAGAACCCATGTGGTGTGAAGCCCCTGAGTCAATGATCCAAGATGGAGATGATGAAGATGCTACTACAACTAGTGCCTTGACCTTATATTTTTCTTTTTCTTTTGCCTTAAAAATTTATTAGGTTGATGAGGACTCTTTGATAGATTCAGGGACCCTTATGTTGGTCTTATTAAGAAGATGTGAGAGGTGGTCAATCTACTTCTTCATACATTTATGCTCATTGTGTCCAAGTTTCTTGCAATAGGCACACTTAACTTTTCTTTCTTAGGTTTCCCTTGACTTGAAAATCTTGCAGTGTTGGTTTTGGAGGGCTCAAATTTTTAATCTTTCTTGGTCTCTTTATCCTTTTGAGTGTTTTGATTCTTCCCTTCATTGTTTGAAGCCTTGTATTTCCCATTCCCAACAATAAGGGTTTGAGGTTTTGAATACTTCAATGTGCCCATCTATATCAACTTATCTTGCTCCCTAGTCAAGTCGGCAATAAAGTCATCTAAAGAAGGCATTTTCCACGAGGCTCCAAGAGCCCTTTTGGTGGAGTAAAAGGTAGAGACAAACACAGAGTAATTAGGACCCAATTTGGAGAGTATAGAAAGAACAAGTTGATCCTCCTTTTTCTTTATTCCACATTCTTTCAACTACAACCTTAATGATTTGAACTTAGCAAAATAATCTTCTAGGGTGTAGAAGGAGCTAGGGCTCAAACTTATGATCTCATTCTCTAACTCATGACTTCTCATATCATCTACCTTAACAAAAAGTCTTTCTAAGGAAAGATAAACTTCATGAGGTGTTTTCAAGGCCTTTACATGAAAGAGGAGTTTAGAAGAAAGATTAAGACACAAAAACCTGAAGGCCTTATCACATTTGTTAAACCTTTTTTCTTTATCTTTAGTAGCAATAGGTTCTTTTTGGGTACCCATTGTTACCATATGCAACCCTTTATTCTTTAGCATATGGTGTACATTAAGTTTCCAATCATGATAATTAAAGGGTGTGAGAGGCTTAATAGTCTAATTTCAATCCATTGCTTAAAGTAATTTTGTTGCAGAAATTAGAAGTGTGAAAGGAAAATATGGAAGGAAATATGGAAGTGTATAAGACATGACACAAGAACATCGCCCCTTGATTCAATATTTTGGTTCCCCCTGGATTGTGGCACTTTATATTTTTAGTGCATAGGCATATCCAATTGGAATGAAAAATGGAACTTTATAATGATAGTTTGAAAACATTTCCAATGGATCATGCTCGAAAAAATAATCACTTTAAAAAAATGGCACTCAATTTCAAGTTACTAGTCAAAAGTTGTGTCAATTTTTCTATTTTCCCTATCTAACCTATTTTTGCACTAAATAAAAGAAAATTTTCCAATGCATTTCTAGAGAAGAACAAAAAAGAAAAAAGGAGGCTAGCTAGAGTTAAGCCATCACTAGTTGGGCACAACCACACCATATGACTAGGGGGCTAATAATTTGGTGGGTCTCCCCCATTCCTTTTGATGATGAAATTTTGGGGTGAATGTTGAGGTCAACAATTCTCCTCTTTCCATAGTGAATAGTGCACCCCTCTTCTACAATAAAATTAATGCCTTGCTCAGGTTCAAACACCTTAAAAATTTCTCAAGTTCCAACACCTTCCAAATAGAGGTGCTCTACCTTATGGGTTCCTTTTCCATGAGCAAGGTAGGGCCTCCATGCTCAACCACGACCCTTCAAGATCAAGACGTGGGTGTGGGTCTACTTTCCGTAGGCTGCAATCCTTTTAGACCAGGTCATGAGCCTCAAAAATAAGGCATAGGTTGCAAGCCTTCTAAGCTAGGTCATGGGCCTCAACAATAGTGCACAGACCTATTTTCCTTCTCTCTACACATAGATTAAAAAAAATGGCCTTTGTCTACTTGCAACTCAACCACAAATCACCCTCTTCTACAAATTGACCTCATAGAAGATAGAGAAAATATATGTGCTTGAATGGGAAGAAACATTTTAAAAATAACTAGTAATTTACTAGACCACCATTCGAACCAGAACAAGCTCTAATACCATGTGAGAACTAAGATCTTCTAGAGGAATGATGGCACTTGGATGAGCCACGAGAGATAAACAATCGAACGCTCCTACAAGAGTTAGAAAATGATAGTATGCAATACAAACAAGAAGGGATGAAGGCAATAGATGAATAAATTAACTTGCAATGAGATGTACATATATAGTGTAGAGGAAAAGCAATTGCTTCTTAGAATAGTGGTGTTGATGGCCAAATTGACATAATGCAACACAGGTAAGATGAGTTTCAACTTACCTCTCCTGAAAAGGCAACTAATCCTAAAATCAATTATCTCCAAGGTCTTGGGAGTTGGGTCTCAACCGCACTGTGTAAATAAAGAGTTCAATATGGACTGTTGAACAAGGGGTTGGGTTTTCAATTAAGTCAAACTATATATCTTATCTAATCCTAATATACTATTGGTAAAGAAAGATCAAAAGATTGCTCAGGAATGTAAGAAAATGATACATTACTTCTATGTTAGCCTTTAATTGATGATTTTATCCCAAAGAACTTGATTAAACTGCAATATTTAGATTAGTTAAATTTAAACCCTATCAGTCGTATTGATAGTGCAAGATTCCAAGAATTTTAATTAAGATAAATGAATTTCATCTTCAACTACTGTACTCCACATGCAAATCAAAGACAAATTTAGATTGTTATTGAAAGGAAGAAAGGTATGCGGAAACGCTTGCTACATTGATCTACTAAGGAAATATTTATGCAAATTTTAACTTTTCTAGTTACAGATTAAGATGCACATTAACTGAAAGGTAACAACATCCAAATGCAAATACAAAATTCACAACACAAGACATATGTGGCGAAAACCCTTTCAGGTAAAAAACCCCACACTCCAAAACCTGCTTAATGTAATATAAAATCAAAAGATGATTACAACACACTTGCAATGCAACTTCTTTCAAGAGTACACAATGTTGATTCTCATTCGCATCCCATGACCTTTCATATTCTCCAGTTGCTTATTTATCAAGCCTCTTCGGCAGTTATCCATTGTCGATTTATCCATGGCAACCAATAACCAAATAACTGTCAACACCTTTATTAAATATAGGGCATTTTTTGCTTCAGGGGTGCTGCCCCCAAGGTCTTGGTTGGAGGCACTACCCCTAGCAACTCCCCTACACTCCTCCATCAATTATTCTGGGGGGAAACTGTGGCTGACAAAGCCACCAAAATTTATCTTGCTACATGTACACAAGGTGCCAACACATGGCAAAACTATGCCAAGTCAACATGGGATCCTACAACATAGTGGTGAATAAATAAATAAAACATTAGGAACTTGAAAAGGTTGAGACGCCTTAATTCCCAACAATTATGCTCAAATTCAATATTCTTTAGATAAAATGATCAAACAAAGATTCAAGTTTAGGCACTACACTATCTGCAAGAAGATAGACCCAAGAAACAACGACTAACTTTTGTACATTAATTTCTTTAGTTTATGTATACATCTCCAAGAAGAAAACTATATTAGATTACATGTTCTGTTCTTCAAGATTTCTCTTCCTAATCTAAAAATGTTGTGAAAACTATACTATGCTAATTGAAAATGATGTAAAATTGACTAAGTATGGATCGGTAGCCTAATTCATCAACTCACAAACATTTTGAATGAGATAGGTCCTTCCCTTTTACAAACAAAAAGAAAGCAAAACTACTTCTAGAAGAAATCACATGCAATGCTTTAACTCTGTCCTTCCAAAAAAGGCAAACATGCAACTGGAAGAAAGCAAATCTACAAAAAGATTCACCAAATTGCATGCAAATCAAGAATTTTGACTTGCAAAAGTCAACATGCAGAGAAACCAAATACTCCAAGAAGAGTTCATACCATGCAAAGAATGTAGGGTCCACTTTTTAGAATAGCAAATCCCTTTTACAATAAATAAAGAATTAAAGAATCTTTATAAAGAGTATTCTAAAGACCAAAAATAGAAGTATCAACTGAGCACACTGTTGGAGGCTTTGTTCTATTTGTACTCCTTAAAATTGGACAACATGTGTTCTATGCTATCTTCAACCAAGCCATCCAGCCATTCCAACCCTAATTTTGAAAGTATTGAATCCTTCTATTACATAGCTAATCATCTTCTTTAATTTTGTAACATCAGCCTGGATGACCTTGAAACGAACTCTAGTATCTACAAATCTGTCCAACACTTCCTCATTCATTCTAGGTGGATCTTTCAACATGTCCTCCATTTTCTTCCTGAAAGAAGCTTTAATCTTATCCAAAGTGTCCAATCTCTTCTTATCACCCAAAATCAGTTCTAGACTAGCTACATTTCCCACAAAAATTTCAATGTTAGAATAAATTTCATACAACTCTCTAGTCATAGTTATCATTAGAGGACAATATTCAGCGAACTATTCAATTTTATAATTTATAATCTCTATATTCTTCTTGACAAAATGTGGCTATTCTTCTTCAAGGATTTCTTTTGGATTCAATTTCTTCAACTCTTTGAGGAGTTTTAAATGTTGCCCCAGCTTATTTTCTTCCTCCATATTATCCAAAAAATAATTAATTTGTCCTAATTGATAAGCCTACTCATAAAATTCATAGCTGAGATCAAAATATTTATCTGCCTCTATCATAAACTTGGACACCCATCTATCTATTATGGTTGATCTTTCCTTTATTGCTTGTAAAGCATCAACCTCCTGCTTAGTCATCAAAATTGCTCTTTCAACTGGGGCAGCCTGCGGCTGAGATATTAGAGTGAGTAATTCCTTCACATGATACACGTGGCAACTTTGGCAGTGTGGGCCTACGCTTTCCAACCATGTGGAACACACTATTCTAAAGGCTTTGTAAGTACTTGATTGACTAGATACACGTGGTAACAAACCGCAATAGCATGGTGCTGACTCAGCTCTGACAACCCATCCTCTACGTTAGAGCGTGACCAATCAAAAAACGCATAGCTGGACCTACTTTACTTTTGGCTTTAGTGAGATCGTGGGCCCGTTTGACAGATGGAAGCATCCCACAGTAGCGCGGCTCTGACAAGGTACATATTTCAGAGGCTCATGGACTCGCACGGAGATGCCAAGTGTCCCCACCACATTCGCCCCTTCGTACTATGGACTCATACATTTTAGTATTTCCATTTTTGACAGACAAAAACACCCTATAGCTTAGGACAAAGGGGCCGGTAAGATAGACATATGAAGGCTCATATTGCAACTTAAACGACTGGCGACTGGGGCCGAAGGGTCAACGAAAAACATAAGATTAAAACGCATAGAAAAATGGCTTAGGGTTTTAGACTTAGGATAATATTTTGAAGAAATGATACTCAAACCCTAGAAAATGGCAGTTCTAACAAGTTGCTTTGATGGTGAAGTCAACTCTAGTTGATCCCTTCCTTCGCCATAGTATATCAGATGGTAAAATCTGCAAAGACCCTTTCTGTAGTGGGGGACTCGGCGGCAGCAGTTTCATTGGGGAGAAGTGCATGTAGTTTCAACAAAGGTGAATAAAGCAAAATGCAAAAATGCAGGTGCTTAGATATTCATTTTCAACAGAAGGAAATCATGATGCGTATATCCAACATTTAAGCTTCAGGTCCCCTACTAAACATAATAGGGCAGCTCGCCGCAAGAGATTGGTGGATCCTCATCCAATTCCAGAACCACACGCACAGAGGGAAAGTAGCTCAAACAATAGCTCCTCACCCGCATATTAGAGTCTCCTTCCATCTATAACAGACAATTCTATATAAGGGAGGCATAAGGGGCCCTCGCACCGACATTTCTAGTTCCACTTGGGTTCAGATCTCTATAGATGGGAGCCTATCTATATCTCTATCTTTCTTCCTCTCCGGGTCCAGCCACTTCTAGAAAATAATATTGCCATTCCGATGGGGTGCGAAGATGGAGCCGAGAATCTCACACTTAAGATACAGGGTTGGCTTGGTAACCTAATCAATCAATCTGATCCTTGAGTTTGGAATAATATTTCTGATTTCTGATTCTCTTAGTAATAGAAATAATTCCTGATTTCTTTAGTTGCAAGATAAACACAAATAACAACTTTTGAAATTTTCAAGCTCCAAATGATTGTAATGGAAGAAGTTCAATTATAATGGAAGAAGAACTGAACTTGAAAAAAGTCACAAGGAATGAAGAAAGCGTTTTGTGTTTTTGTTTTTTTAAGTTTTTGTATGGTAATTTTAAAAAGATTAACATTTTCATATTTTAAAATAGATTTAAAGAAAAAATTAAATTAATTAAACATTTTAAAAGTCTTGTAGTTTTTAAGAGCACAATACGCATACACTTTTTCTTAAATATCATCCACTTTTACAATCAAAAGTTAATCTTAGTCAATAAAAGTAGGACAAATATTTACCACTTTTTGTTGTGGATGAAATGTAAAATTACTATTGACTATTTGACCATTGAAATGGATGATATTTAAGTAGAGTGGCCCCATACACATTGCTTCGCGTGAGTGTCAAGCAGGCCTTTGGACCCGTGCCACCCACTTTGCTTTTAACTTTTTTGAACTTTTACATTTTAATTCTTCAATACTTTTTTCATTTTTCCTTTGTCCTTTTGTTTGGATTTGAATACCCCCAGATCACAATAAGACCAAAAGACATTCCAAATGATTCCAAAAGCTCTACACTTAACGATCATGGACTGTGGAAATATCATGTCTATAATGAACAAAATTGTTTTGGTAGGGATACAACATTCATTTCATAGAACATCCATGGATTGAATTTCCTAACCTCTTATTTCCTTGTATCCCAACTAAAAAAAAGTTATCATAACGGTTAGATATTTTTGAATTCGTTCCTTCACATGATCTTGGGAAGCCTCTTGGCTGCTCTTTTCTCTTTGTACCATTTTTTTTCAATGTATTTTAAAGGATTTCAACATTAGGGAAAATTATTTTAACATTCCCAACACCTAATAGAAAGAATAGATAGCAATGCAACATAGATAAGAAAATTAGACATATATAGTGAAAGAAAAGTACATGAAGGAAACTCAATTGATCTAGGAACACATTTTTGGAACTTGATTATTCAATTCGAATGGATTGACATGTTTTGGACTATGTGTACAATGAAAGAGAGAATTTATGTTCCATTTTCATCAACTATGGAAGCCTTGTTGGACTGTGAGTAGCATCTAAGATCTGGAATTGTGCCTCTGCAATTGGCATGCAAAGCACAAGATTTTGTATCAATTTCAAAGAAATTACGCAGAGAAACTTCCTCCGTATACAACTTGTACCTGGCTAGGCCATGCACCTATTGACCCTTGGCATAGGTTTGGTCATGTTTTGTCATTAATGTCAAAAAGGTTCATGGACAAGGCAAGTACAAGGTATGATCATCAAGATGAAGATGAAAGTGATGAGGTGAGTGTTAACAAACAAGGTATGCATAAATGTTGTGAATCATGCATACAAGGTCTAAACATTGTGATTGGTTGGTATGAGTTTAGTAAGGTGGTTCAGTTTTGAAATAACAGTTGGAATCTCACAAGTCCACATTTGTTTTGAGTTCATAAGTTAATGATTACTCTCATTGGAACTAAAACTACTATGGTTGCATTAGAGTTAAATGATGAATTGATATTCATTTTGATATCTCCATTTTATATGGGCTACAAAGGTCATCATTTGATACATTACATTAAGATGACTATTGGTCACTAAAGGTATTTCCTTGTCATTTGATTTATTCAAAATGTGACCTTTGATTTGTTTGTGCAAGGAATAATGTTTGTTAATTTAAAAAATGACTTAGTGCATCTATGATGTATTACCATGCTAAGTTCATATTTTATTGACCGAGGTCATTGAAGGGCATCTTTTGGATTAATATTTGTTTTAAAATCATGTGGAAATTGAGACATTCAATGGTCATTTAAATGATAACTTGTCTAGCAGTTTTCAATTACACTTGGCAGGTAAAAATATGGTAGTTTGGTTTTATTGTTACTGGCCCCTTTTAGGGCACATGGGACCATCCAGTAGCAAGTGTAAAATGAGTAAAAGCAACCTTATGGCTTAATATGCACATTTTAACTTTGCTACATATGATAGCTCAACCTAGCGTTTGAACTTTGTCGAGAGATTCTGTGAAATCATAAGTTTTTTTTAGAGAGAATCTGTGAAAATCAAGTGATCTGACAAAGTTGGGTTAAGTGGAAAGTAATTGAGGGAGCTTGATGGAACTACAAGGCTCAAGAGCATTGCAAACTTTTGTTGTTTTTTAGTAGCTATAGGTGATTTCTTTCTTTTTTTGCATTACTATGTGGCATTGGTTGTTTAAAAGCCTATTGATAGTTTTTGAAACAAACTGTATATGTAGTTGCTGTTGGAAGTAAGCCACACCCAGACCGACAATGGGCTGGCCACAAGGGGCCAGTAGCTTAGTTGGTAGAGCACTCCAGCAGCAAATGGAAGGTCCTAGGTTCGAGTCCTAGCTGGTCCATATGAGCTGTAGCTCAACAAATGGTATCAGAGCCAAGCTAGGAGCCCCAAGCACCTGTAGTGTGGCTTAAGGGGGGGTGTTGGAAGTAAGCCACACCCGGACCGACGATGGGCTAGCCACAAGGGGCCAGTAGCTCAGTTGGTAGAGCACTCCAGCAGCAAATGGAAGGTCCTAGGTTCGAGTCCTACCTGGTCCATATGAGCTGTAGCTCAACAGTTGCTACTGTGTTTTGGCTTCTAGAACCGTTGATCATGTAGCAGTTAGAAGATTTCTCTTTAAGGGTTTTGATTATGAAAGTTAATGATGAAGTTAAAGCTTTGGTTAAGGGTTTCTGTTTGGTAAACTTTTGAAGTTTCTTTGACAATTTTTTGGTTACATTAAATAGCTTGATGAGATCTTGTGATCAATGCAGATTAATCATGATTTGGTGTAGTCTTTATATCATTCTTTATCCTTGCACGATAGAGAACCATGGTTAATATGATTTCAGTTAAAAATGTTTTGATGAAACCTTGTGATAACATTGTGGAAATCATGACAAATACTATTTGGGGTTCGACCCTAACCATAACTAGTTACCTAGACTATTTCAAATAGTTACAACAAAATAGTTATGTCTTCAAACTATTCAGTGAAAGAAAGAAAGACATTTTTCTGAGGAAGTATAAAAGAGGTTATACTCTATTGCGTTTGTTCAGTTTTTGTAGTTATTGTAAAATCAAACAAAAGCAATAGATTATGATTAAACATCTTCCTATATTCAATTGTATATGTGCACAAATTGTTGTATCTCTTGGAGTCTCAAAAATTCAATGAGACATTCAAGAATAGAGCATTAAGAGAAACAAAGTAACCCTCTGTAATTTGTAATTATCTTTCTGGGCTAGGGGTTGGTGCTCCTTGAAGTTAGTGCTTCTAAATGTATTAGGGGTTGGTGCTCCTTGAGGTTGGTGCTTCTAAACATTGTTGTCAGTGAGGCAAGATAAAAAGCCAGTGAGGCAATAAAAATTGACAGTGGGACAAAAGAAGTCAGTTAGACTGTATGATTGGGATTTTGATATTAAGCCAGTGAGGCATCTTTCCCAAGTGGTTTTTATTCCCCAAGAGGGTTTTCCACTGATGCAATTTTCTGTGTTATGATCTCTCTCTGTGTGATCCATTGATGTCTTATGTCTAATCTTTCCATTACATTTATTGTTATGTGTTTCATTTTCTGTCTTGCAAATTATTCAAATCAGCATTGCAATTTAGTATTTCATATCTAAAAGGAGGTGAAAAGAAGTGAAAATTTATCTGTGTTTGTCTCCAACACTGATTCACCACAATCTCAGTATTGGTTGTACTCTAACAAGTGGTATCAGAGCTAGACCCTTGTTCAATAGGTCTAATCAGCGTTAGGGTTTCCTAGTAAGAGTACTTGTCATGGCTAAGTGCAAAAGAAATAGAGGTCAAAAGAAAAACACTAGTGTCAAGCAAAAGAATAATCAAACAATTTTTGTCAAGTCTGATGAAGTCTTGTCTCAAGAAAAGTTCTTGTCAGTTGATTCAAAAAGTGATAATAAGAGCAATCTTGTAGAAGAAAGGATGTGTAATTTAGAACTAGATGAATTCATGGTAAATATGAATGAATCAGATATAGAAGAGTGTGTTAGTGACCCTAAAGGAGTTGTTGATTTTGGAGGAGGGCTTATTTCTACTCTAAATGTGATTAGGGATCTTGAAAGAGAAAATCAGAAACTTAAGATACAAATTGAAGAAAGAGAAATAATTGAAAAGGAAAGGGAAGTCAACTTGAAAGAAAAAGAAGAAATGTGTAAAAAGTTAGAGGATGAACTTGATTCTTTGGAAAATAGTGTAAAACAAAATTCTCTGTTAAAAGTTGATTCAGATAACTTGATCTTAAATTTGAAAATAGAGATTGAGGAAACTAAATATATCTTAGATGCCAAAACCTTTGAGTGCCATAAAATTGAAGAAGAGTTTGTTGCTTTAAGGAAAAATCTTGAAGATCATAAGATTTAGTTAGAGAGATATAAGAAGTTTGAGAAAAGTATTAATGCACTGGATGATATGCTATGTAGACAAAAATATTCCAGTGATCTTACTGGCTTAGGGTATGAGGTAGGACAAGCATCTTCAAGTGGAACATAATAAAAAATTAAAACAGATTTTATATCTGCAAATGGGAAAGGATAGAGTTTTAAAGTCAAAAATACTTCTAGAATGAAGATAGAATTGGATCATCATGCTGCTGCTCCTACAGATAAGACTGAAGATAAATGTGTTGAAGGAAGAAGGACAAGTAGGTTCTCAAGATCTTCACTTTTTAGATGAAATCAATCAACAAGGTATAATTTCATTTTTGGCTATTGCTATGCATGTTATGGGTATGGTCATAAAGCAACTGATTGTTGGAATCATTCAATGAAAATTAGACGGAATAAGGATCCTCATGAATTGTCAAATAGTGGTCAATGTTATAAATTTGGTCATACTACAAAGTTTTGTAATGTTCAAGCAAGACATGATCCTTCTAGGTTTTCAAGAAGATATAAGTTCTTTACTCCTTTTGGAAACAATGTCACCTGTTTTAAACGTCATAAACTTGGCCATAGAGCATATTTTTGTAGAAGTGCTTTTGTGAAGTCACCTGGACATGACAAGAAGGTAGATACCTTGGACAAGAAGAAGAGAGACTGAGAAAGTATGGAGAAGAAAATAAGATCTAGGAGATGAAAAACCAAAATCAATTCATGTTACTCAAAAGACATTATACTTTGCATGAGAACTGGCTTAAAGTTAGGGGGAGATGCTTATTGTTTTATCTCTCATCCCCAAGAAGTAAGCTAAACAAAGAGTTTGTAAAGGATAGTAAAGTCTGCTGATAGGACATAATTTCATTCTCTGTATAAATGAGCAACTTGTTTCATATCTGACATGTTAATCAATGTGATCTTGTTGTGCTTGATAAGAGTCAGGGAAAACATCAATTTCATAAGCATGATTTAAAAATTTGTGCAAGATAATCCAAAGATAGTCTCACTGTCATAACAGTCACTGTTGAAGTGTTTGATATTCTTGTTCTGCAGTATTGACAGTGGTGGTTTGAAATCTGAGTTTGATTTGTTATGCAAGATAAAATGGAACAAAAAATAGTATTTGTAAGACCTTGAGTGTTTGTGGGTCGTTGGAGAGGTAAAGGTGTAGTGATTTAGTGCATTTTTGTAGTGACATGAACTTTCATGATATATGTTGTGTATAGTATTCATCAAAAATTGCAAGTGTGCATGTTGCAGGTTGAGGTTCTTTGGGATGAAGGACTTCATCAGTGGGTACTTCATCAATGGTTTCTTATGATTGGTGTAGTTCAATGGTGTTGTTCTGGTTCATATCATGGTTTTATTTGTACTGTTGGTATAGTTTTTGGAATAGTTCATAGCATGATATTATATAGATTGGTTCAAGACACATTGGTTCCTTGTATTTGACATGGTCTTTGTCTGGGTTTGATTATGGTGATTTCATGGTGTTCAAACTCTCATTTGTTGATAGTGCTCAATGTCTTATCTTTTATTCCCAAGTAGCAAATCATAAAAGTGTAGCGCTTGTGTAGCAAGGTGAGGAAGTGTTTCTAGAGTGGTGATTTGATGTCTCATTGACAGAGGTATAAAATAGTTTTAAATCTTTTGATAGCATTCTTGTACTTGTGATGTAAATAAAGGACTGTTTGACAACATTGTAGATAGTGAAATTGAAATCAAGTTTTTGCAGTATTGAAGGAATTTTATCATTGATTTATTCATTGTATGATGCTTTATTTTCATGGAGATAGTCTTAGCAAAATAGTCAGGACATAACAATCTTTGCCTTGGTTGGGTTCATATTGACATTTGGTGTATTTTATGCTACAAAGTGATAGTACTACTCTTGTTGTGTTTGATGTTATGGAACAGAATATGATATCCATTCGAGAGGCTTGCTAATTCCATTGCATAGATGAAAAGGTTTTAGAGTCATTTGATATTTGGAAGTTTACATTTGAATTTGTAAGGATGCAGGACAACTTTATCAAAAAGGTAGTCTAGTACTATTAATCTGGTACAATTACAAGACATGATGCAAGGTAAGTTGACAATACTTTATTCAATTGCCTTGAGAAAATCTTGCTTTGGACTTTCGATAAAGAATAGGTTAAAGCAGAAATTTTTTTTGGCTGTGTTGACAATATAGTGTGGATCTTTGATGGTCAGTGTGGTATAGTGGTCTTGTTGTGCAAATGGTATTCCGGTGCTCTTATTAGCTTATAAATAATCTGTCAAAACTTTAAGGAGTAATTGAACAGTTTACTGAGTCTTCTTGCACAATCTCTTCTTGCATATATATAGTGGAGTGGAGAGTAGAGAATCATTTTACATATGCCTAATAGTGTGGTGATGTATAATAACAAGATGCACAGAGTTATTTTTTTGTCTTGACTGTTTCTTCTTGCAAGTGCACAATGCAATGTTTTTTTTGTTGAAGGCATAACAAGGTGGTTGGTGTTTTGGTTTACTCTTTGTGATAGTGACATAGTGATTTTACACAATCATGCCATGTAGTAAGTTTATAGTGAATTTGTCACTTTTACATGCCTTGACAATGCAATTTGACAGTATCTATGGATGACTTTTGGTCCTCTTTTGCACTAGACTCTTTGCATAACAATGACTGAATGTTTGTCTAATAATTTCCTCATAATGATTGTGTAGTGAGTAAGCAGTTTGCACAGCTTGGATGCTTTCGATTGCAAGGACAATGCTGATGGGCAAGTCTCAGTAATAATAGGCAGTACATGACAAATATGTGCAGACAGACATGGCAGTGTTTTTGCCAGGACAAGATTATATGATAATGCTTGTTGAATGCAGAGTTAAATGATTTGATGTATTCAAAGTGTGTTTCAAGTTTGTAAGGTGATCTAGGTACTTTGTGTTATGATGCTGATCAAGTACATAAGTGTGGTCAAGATTTCTTAATGAGACAACAATCAAGACTTCTTGGTGTTGACTAGGTGACAACATTGATGCTTTATCTATGATTATGTGACATAATAAATTGACATTGATTGATATCAACCAAGTGATCTTGGTACATATTTGCTTAAATAGTGTGGAGTTTCCCTTTTCAACAGTAAAGCATTTGACAATCTTTGGTACATTCACTGTGTATTTGTAATGCATAAACTAGTAGCAGTTGTTTTTTCTTGATGCTTGAATAGTGTTCTTGCAATCCTTAATAGTGGAAATTGTTTTGGTCAATGAAAGCCTTGCTTTGTGATGCTAGTACTTTATTCTGTAGTTGGATTGCAGTGGTTACATAGATATTTTAAATTTTTGATAGCAACTTTGACACTGTTTTGAACATTGATGACTGGTTAAGTAAGAGGAAAGTGTGAACCAAAGTCACATCAATCAAGGTTGTGAAAAGAAGTATGCTTCCTAATGGATAGTGATGGGTTTTATTCTTCTTCTCTGATAAGACATCTTTCAATCTTAGTTTCAAGGTATCCTTTGTCATTTCTATCAAAAAGGGGGAGAAAGAGTGTATGCAGATGGTTTTGACATCAATGCCAAAGGGGGAGTTTGTTGACCCTTGGCATAGGTTTTGTCATGTTTTGTCATCGATGTCAAAAAGGTTGATGGACAAGGAAAGTACAAGGTATGATCATTGAGATGAAGATGAAGGTGATGAGGTGAGTGTTAACAAACAAGGTATACATACAAGGTCTGAACATTGTGATTGGTTGGTATGAGTTTAGTAAGGTGGTTCAGTTTTGAAATAACTAGTTTTGAAAAAATAGATGGAATCTCAAAAGTCCACATTTGTTTTAAGTTCATAAGTTATTGATTACTCTCCTTGGAACTAAAACTGCTATGGTTGCATTAGAGTTGAATGATGAACTGATATTCATTTTGATATCTTCATTTTATATGGGCTATAAAGGTCATCATTTGATACATTACATTAAGATAACTATGGGTCACTAAAGGTATTTCCTTGTCATTTGATTTATTCAAAATGTGACCTTTGATTTGTTTGTGCAACGAATAATGTTTGTTAAGTAAAAAAATGACTTAGTGCATCTATGATGTATTGCCATCCTAAGTTCATATTTTATTGACCGAGGTCATTGAAGGGCATCTCTTGGATTAATATTTGTTTTAAAATAATGTGGAAATTGAGGCATTTGATGGTCATTTAAATGATAACTTGTCTAGTAGGTTTCAATTACACTTGGCAGGTAAAAATATGGTAGTTTGGTTTTATTGTCACCAGCCCCTTTTAGGGCACACAGGACCATCTGGTAGCAAGTGTAAAATGAGTAAAAGCAACCTTATGGTTCAATATGCTCAGTTTAACTTTGCTACATATGATAGCTCGACCTAGGGTTTGAACTTTGTCGAGAGATTTTGTGAAATCATAAGTTTTTTTAGAGAGAATATGTGAAAATCTAAGTGATCTGACAAAGTTGGGTTAAGTGGAAAGCAGTTGAGGGAGCTCAATGGTTACAAGGCTCAAGAGCATTGTAAACTTTTGTTGTTTTTCGGCAGCTACAGGTGATTTCTTTCTTTTTTTGGATTACTATGTGGAATTGGTTGTTTAAAAGCATGTTGATAGTTTTTGAAACAAATTGTATATGCAGTTGCTACCGTGTTTTGACTTCTAGAACCATTGATCATGCAGCAGTTAGAATATTTCTCTTTAAGGGTTTTGATTATGAAAGTTAATGATGAAGTTAAAGCTTCGGTTAAGGGTTTCTGTTTAGTAAACTTTTGAAGTTTCTTTGATATTTTTTTGTTACATTAAACAACTTGATGAGATCCTGTGATCAATGCAGATTAATCATGATTTGGTGTAGTCTTTATATCATTCTTTATCCTTGCACAATAGAGAACCATGGTTAATATGATTTCAGTTACAAAAGTTTTGATGAAACCTTGTGATAACATTCTGGAAATCATGACAAATACTATTTGGGGTTCGACCCTAACCATAAATGGTTACCTAGACTATTTCAAACAGTTACAGAAAAATAGTTATGTCTTCAAACTGTTCAGTGATAGAAAGAAAGACATTTTTCTGAGGAAGTATAAAAGAGGTTATACTCTATTATGTTTGCTGGGTTTTTGTATTTATTGCAAAATCAAACAAAAGCAATAGATTATGATTGAGCATCTTTCTGTATTTAGTTGTATATGTGCACAAACTATTGTATCTCTTGGAGTCTCAAAAATTCAATGAGACATTCAAGAATAGAGCATTAAGAGAAGGGTCATCCAACAATAATGGGTTACACTTTTTAGCCAAACTTGACATTGAAATCAATATTTTGAACTAAATCTTCATGTTCTGACACCTATAGCTGCTAAACCAATAAGATTTGAAGATAATACGAACTAGTGATTTGTGAGATTTTGTTTCTAGATTCTAAATATTTTTTTTTAAAAAAAATGGAGTTAAATTGTAAAATTTTTTGCATCTCCTTTGATAACTTATTTTTAATAGTAAACAACACTTTTTAAAAGTGATGTGTATTCTGTAGCACATAACATTTTTTCTACAAAGGATAAAATTTTGATTCTTTTTAATTTAGATTGGTAACACTGATATATAGTGTAAGCATTTTGTTTCATAATGTTTTGTTGAATTTATATTTTTTAATTAATTTTTGAAGTCAAACCAATTATAATTTAGACATAGGCATATTCCGTAAAACATAACTTTTTCTGTATGTATCAAAATTCAATTTTTTTTCTTTTGTTGAAACAAGGACATAAATACCTAGTGCATAGACATTTTTTAGAATTTTTTTTAGTTATTTACTAATTTTCCATGTGTGCAGAATAGAGAACTTGATGTTTGGTGACAAACATACATTGACAAGAAATAAAAAATAAATATAATAATCAAATTAAATATATTGAAAATTATATTTTTTGGGAAACTTATAATAAGGAATACATACTTACAAAGCATAAATTTTAAATGAATTCATTTGATCCCTCAAAAGATAAATCAAAAGTGGTTTTTTATCAGCATTTTGATAGGTGTAGAGGAGACTCCATTATAAGTATGGTTTAAAACTAGCGGGGTTCTATCCAAGGGGGTTTGAATCTAAGGGGGTTTGATCAAACCCTCTTCAATTAAAATCCTTTAAATGAAACCTTTCAAGTCTTAAATCATTATATTTTCTAAAAATATGTGATTTTAAAAAAAATTGGGATGTCCTAGAAAGTGTAACCCATTATTGTGGCAACACCCAGAAACAGATTAACCCTCTATAATTTGTAATTATCTTTTTGGGCTAGGAGTTGGTGCTTCTAAACATTGTTGCCAGTGAGGTAGGATAAAAAGCTAGTGAGGCAAAGTTGTATAAAGCCAGTGAGTTAATAAAAATTGTCAATGAGACAAAAGAAGTCAGTGAGACTGTATGATTGGGATTTTGATATTAAGCCAGTGAGGCATCTTTCCTGAGTAGTTTTTATTTCCCAAGAGGCTTTTCCACTCATGCAATTTTCTATGTTATGATCTCTCTATGTGTGATCCATTGATGTCTTATGTCTAATCTTTCCATTACATTTATTGTTCAGTGTTTCATTTTCTGTCTTGCAAATTATTCAAATCAGCATTGCAATTTAGTATTTCAAATCTATAAGGAGGTGAAAAGAAGTGAAAATTCATCTGTGTTTGTCTCCAACACTGATTCACCCCTCTCAGTGTTGGTTGTACTCTAACAACACCAACATAACATTGAACACAAGAAGCAGAAGCAGTGCAATCATTTTCATAAGCATTAAACAAAGCTATTAATTAATTCTACTGCGCATCTTTGAAACAAATAAATCATCAATAAAGAATTATACATAGATTTAGTTATTACACAATGTAGACTATCTTAGTTATTGATTTAAAATTAAAAGAAACATGAATATCTATTTCTCACACATGTTCACACAAGTAGAGGTCAATTTTATCTAAATAAAATATGCTTTCATTAACATTTAATTTAAAAAACTTATATATTGTTAAAATTCCTCCATACAAGATAAAATTTAAAACATGTTTGCATTAACATCTATTAACATTGCTTGATATGAGATTAAACTTCAATCGTGAAATTATAAATGTACCAAGAGTTGGATGGCTGAGAATTTGAAGAATTGGTTATATTTACTATACTTAAATATGTAAAATCCCAGCTCTTGGTGCATTTATATTTTCATGATTCAACATTTTGACTTGCATTGGGAGGATGTTAACAAACATTGTTGAGTTTGGTTGTGAACCTATGCTATGAAATAGAGCATGATCTGGAGTCATTAATAATAAAATTTATAATATTTTTGCATGTTCACTATAGCTCTTGCATATGCAACATCATGGAACTTACATGTTAACAAGTTTAAAAACAAAAGTAGGAAGAGGTGGATTTGGTGGTGGTGGAAGAATTGGACCATCATTTGAAGTATCCTCTCTCTCTCACTTCTCTACATCTTTCTCCCTCCCCTCTTCACCTGCTACCCTCTCTCTCTCTCACCTATCTACCTCCCTCCCCTCTCTACCTCCTCTCTCTATCTCTCCCTCTCCCTCCCCTCTTTACCTCCAACCCTCTCTGATGAAGGGGGTAAATCATAAAACACAGAACAACAGAAATGGCACACAGAGAATAGAATATTTCTTTATTGATTTGGACAACTCATTACAATACAAAAGCTCAATTACAATTAGAGGAATCAATCATCCAGAGGTTACAACACACTACAGCTACACATCACCAAGCTCTAGAATCTTTTACTTTCTGTAACCCCAAATTAGCTAGGGCTTCTATTTTCCTACCTATTCTTGACTGTACACTTTCCCTCTTATCTCTACTACCCCCATGGTTCCCAAAAATAGCCATATATAACACTTTTTGACGGCCTCCAGCTAAATTTCAAAATTTGCAACTCCCTCCAAAAGTAGGTCAACTTCTGGGAAGCATAATGTTTGATCCAGGTGTCTGATTGACAAACCTTTTTAAGTGCCAGAAAGCTTATGATGTGAACTATCATGCTGGAAATCTGTAAATAGATTTCCATCAACTTTTGGGACATTATGAGACATTTTAGGGCCTCATATCTCATTCTAGAAATTTTCAGGGGCTTTTCGAAAAAAAAACTTTAATATCTTTCATCTCACAGATGATCTTTGCCTGATTCCTTCACCAAAGGTCTTATATTTCATTTAGGAAGATTCCTACAAATTTTTACTTCCATTCGTGCCCAAATGCAAACTTTCCTAAAATAGTAGTTTGCTATCTTTAGCAGTTTCAAAAAACTAAAAGTCCTACATCATTATTCAAGAGATTATGGAACCAAAAATACTAATTATGGAAAGAAATGAAAAGAACTGCAATGATTTTGAATCAACATCTTTTTGGGTGATGCAAGATTGCCCTTACACCACTGGATGCTCCTGCATCAGACACCCATGGTAATTTGAGAAGTGACCCTATCATGTCTCAGGTGTTTGTTTGAGGAAAACCCAAATGGTCAACCTCTACCTTAGACAACCAAGAAGAATCTTCAACATGTCTTCCTTTCTATTTCACCAGATATTCTTCATATTGCCTGTTCTAAGTACTTCTTCCCACACGGCTATCCAAGATCTCTTCTATCTCCTCTATTGAAGTAGATGCCGGAATACTCTAGTGTTCTTCTATTGGTCTGTCCTCTATTCCACCTTCATGATATTCTGTTAAATCAACAATGTTAAAGACTGGGGAAATATTGATCCCACTCGGCAACTCTACCTCATATGCATTTCTTGAATCATGCTTCTTCAAGATTGTGCACGGTCCAAATTTCTTCATTTTTAGCTTATTGTATGTTCCAATTGGGAATCTTTCTTTTCTCAAGTGAACCATAACTTCATCTCCTACCTAGAACTCCATATATGTTCTCTTTTGATCTGCCTTAGCCTTGTACTGAATATTTATCTTATTAATGTGCTTTCTCACCTCTTAATGCAAATTCTTCAGGTGTTCTACAAAGTCTTCAGCTTCAATATTTGTCTTTTCTCCCTTGTCCAGTGTCCTTAATTCTAAAGCATTTCTTGGACTATTGCCATATACAATCTAGAATGGTGATTTACCAGTACTCCTATTGATAGAATTGTTGTAGGCAAATTCTACCTGTGGTAAAATCAAATCACATCCCTTGGGCTTATCCCCTACTAAGCATTGTAGTAGGTTACCCAAACTCCTATTCACCACTTCGGTCTGTCCATCAGTCTGTGGATGGTGTACAGAACTGAACTTCAAATATGTCTTCAACTTCTTCCATAATTTCTTCCAAAAATAACCAACAAACTTGGTATCTCAATCTGAAACTATGCTCTTAGGTAGACCATGTAATCTCACCACCTCCCTGAAAAATAACTTAGCAATATGAACATCATCATTAGTCTTCTTGCAAGGAATGAAATGTGCCATCTTTGAGAATCTGTCCACCACCACAAAAATGGAATCATGTCCTCTCAGTGTCCTTGGTAAACCAAGAACAAAATCCATACTAATATCATCCCATGGCTTCTCTGGTATAGGTAATGGCTGATATAGCCCTGTATTCTAACTTACTCCTTTTGCCATTTGACACACTCTGCAACTCTACACAAATTTCCTCACATCCTGCTACAACTGTGGCCAATAATAATGCTCACCAACAATAGTAATGGTCTTATCTTGACCAAAGTGTCCAACTAATCCTCCACTATGCTTATCCTTAATCAGGTTCTCCCTCATGGAACTCCTCAGAATGCACAATTGGCTTCCTCTAAACAACATGCCATCTTGGATTATGAAATCCAACCATTTTGTCCTGTCCAAAGTAACAGGTTCCAAACAAGCTTTCCAAGCCCCTACAAAATCTAGATCTTCAGGATACAAACTTTTGAGCTCATCAAACCCAACAACCTCTATCTTCATTTCTGTCAACAAATTTTGTCTTCTGCTTAAGGCATCCACAACTCTATTGGACTTCCCACTCCTGTACTTCAAAACAAAAGTATAACTCTGCAGAAACTCAACCCATTTTAAGTGCCTTTGGTTCAACTTTCCTTGACTATTAAGATACTGCAAAGCCGGATGATCAGTATATAAAACAAACTCTTTTAGCAACAAATAATGTCTCCATTTCTTCAAAGCCTGAACTATTGCATAAAATTCCTGATCATAACCAAAATACTTTTTCTTGGCATCATTAAGCTTCTCACTAAAATAGGCAATGGGCTTACCTTCTTGGCTCAAAACAGCTCCTATAGCACTACCACTAGCATCACAATCTACCTAAAATACCTTATTAAAATCTAGAAGTACCAAAATAGGTTGCTCTGTGACTTTCTACTTCAATGTATCAAAGCTTTTGTCTTCTCCTTTAGTCCATCTAAACTCTTTTCTATCCCCTCTCATTCTCTCAGTTAGGGATGTACAAATGCTACTAAAATTCTTGATAAACTTTCTATAAAAACTTGCTAAACCATGAAAAAATCTTACCTCTATAGCACTTCTTGGTGTAGGCCATTCCATGATAGCTCTCACCTTCTCTGGGTCCATCTTAAAACCTTCCTCTAAGACAATAAATCCCAGGTATACCAACTCCTTTGTAAAACTACATTTCTTCAGATTAATCAACAACTTCTCCCTTAGCTTCTCTAAAACTCTTCTGATATGCATCAGGTGCTCATCCCAAGTCTTTACTAAAAATCAAAATATCATCTAAATAAACAATAACAAAACTTTCCAAAAATTCTTTCAATACCTTGTTCATGAGCCGCATGAATGTGCTCGATGCATTGGTTAGACCAAATGGCATGACTAACCACTCATACAAACCTTCTTTAGTTTTAAAGGCTATCTTCCATTCATCTCCTTCTCTGATTTGGATCTGGTGATACCCACTCTTCAGGTCAATCTTCATGAAATACTTGGTTCCACTCAAACAATCCATTATGTCATCCATTTTTGACAATGGAAATCTGAACTTGATCATGATCTTATTGATGGCCTGAGAATCTGTACACATTCTCCACTCTCCATCTTTCTTCAGTGCTAGTACTGCAGGTACCACACATGGACTTAAGCTCTCCCTTATCAATCCCTTCCTCAGCAACTCCTAAACTTGTTTGTTCATCTCTTCATTCTCTACAGGGGTCATTCTATGGGTTGCCTTATTCGGCAAACTGGCTCCTGGTATCAAATCCATTTGATGACTTATCTTCCTTGCTAGTGGTAAACCTTCTGGTACATTATCAGAGACAATGTCTTGAAATTCTTCCAACATATCTGAAACTTTTGCTGGTACATCTTCACATTTCTTTTGAATAATCTTAGGAATCAATGCAAAGCAATGACACTCATGCTTCATACACTCCAAAAAATTTCTACTATCTACCAAGCAAATTCTAGCAGTACTGCATACCTTTTCTTCCACCTCCTTCAAGGGCTTCAACTTATGACGAACTCCATCCTTTGTTAGGGAATATGTGTTTACACGACCATCATGGACAACGCTCCTATCATATTGCCACGGCCTCCCTAATAACATATGACATGCATCCATCGGTATGATGTCACATAGCACCTCATCATGGTAGTCACCAATCTTGAACTTAACTAAACACTGCTTATTGACCAAAGCTCTATGGTCCTTCTGCAACCATGTAATCCGATATGGATGTGGATGCTTTCTTCTTGTCAATTTCAACTTGTCAACCATCTCCTCTTAAACAAGATTGTCAGTGTTTCCACTATCAATAATAATATCACAACACTTACCTTCACATTTGCACCTTGTGCAGAATAAACTCTTCCTCTGATTGGGTTCATTCTCCTCATTCAACAAAGTTCTTCTGACAACTAGGGTTTCTCCCCTTTCAACATCTTCAGAATGCTCAAACTGCGCATCTTCATCTACATGTGAAACTCATGCATTACCTTCAGGTCTTCTATTTGTCCTTCCTTGATGTTGCAGACACTCATGTGCTCGATGCCCTTCTTCTCCACATTGGAAACAAGTTCCTCTGAAACTTCCTCTTCCAGGTCCTTGCCCAGGTCAGCCTCTTCCACTTCCTCTTTGCTCACCATTGTTCTGGTCATGAGGGTAGTAGGCATTATCTCCTCTTTGATTCTGACTGGTTGCAACTTCTTCACTTTTCTTTTGATCTTCATTACGGCCTCCATAGGATTTTCCACTAGTCCTTCCACCTTGACATCTTCCCCTTTGCTTTCTTTCAAATCTTTTGTTCAACTTCTCTTCTACCTTCAGGAAAAATTGGTATGCATCTTCTATGGTGGTCATTCTGACCAGGCTCAGCTCCTTTGAATACTTGGCCTTAACCCATTAATGTAATGGGATACCTTCTCCTTGTTGGCCTCTACATGGCCTGTCCTGATAGTAATCTTATAAAACTCTTTTGTATACTCCTTAACAAACTTGTCACCTTGCTTCACTCCTTGCAGCTTCTTCAGAAACTCCATCTCATAGTCCACAGGACTGAACTACCAATCTCATCTCATGATCTTTCCTTTTCCTCTTATGTTCCTCTCTAACTGGACCTCCTTCAACCAAATACTGGCATGGCCCTTCAACTTTGTTTTTACAAACTTGACCCGATTTGGGCCTTCCACATCTTCATACTCAAAATACTCCTCCATGTCATTGATCTAATCAATAAGCTGATCTGGATTCAAATCTCTAGAATACATAGAAACTTCAATCTTGGGCCTCTTTCCAATCTTAGAAATGACCCTCAACTACCTAACTTCTGTAGGATCTCCTGCAGCTTCTTGTTCTTCCTCAGATAGCTCTTCTTCAGCTTCATCCTCGCTTTCTTCTCTTGTTCTCATCTCAAACCCTCTTTGCAGTTCCTCTTCCAATGCATCAATTTGCCTTTGTATGGCTCTAAAACCCTCTTCCGTCAAAGCATTCCTCCCAATATGATTTCTTCGTGGAGGTATCTTGATCTTCGTAGAAAACCTACAACCTCAAGTCCTGGTACAAACTGCCTCATGATCAGTGATTTGTCTACACACTCAGGAACCCTTGCTTTAATACCACTTGATGAAGGGGGTAAATCATAAAACACAACAAAAAAAATGACACATATAAAATAGAATATTTCTTTATTGATTTGGACAACTCATTACATTATAGAAGCTCAATTACAATCAGAGGAATCAATCCTCCACAGGCTGCAACACACTACAGCTACACATCACCACGTTCTGGAATCTTTTGCCTTTTGTAACCCCAAATCAGCTAGGGTTTCTATTTTCTTGCCTATTCTTGACTCTACACTTTCCCCCTTATCTCTACTAGCCCCAGGGTTCCCAAAATAGTCATATATAGCACTTTTTGGTGGCCTCCAACTAAATTTTAAAATTTGCAACTCCCTCCAAAAGTAGGTCAACTTCCAGGAAGCATAACTTTTGATCTAAGTGTTTGATTGACAAACCGTTTAAGTGCCAAAAATCTTGCGATGTGAACTAGCATGCCAAAAATTAAAAAATAGATTTCCATCAGCTTTTTAGGGCATTATGGGATGTTTTAGTGCCTCATATCTCATTCTAGAAAATTTTAGGGGCTTTTCAGAAAACAAAAATTTTAATATCTTTCATCTCACAGATGATCTTTGCCTAATTCCTTCACCAAAGGTCTTATATTTCATTTACAAAGCTTCCTACAAATTTTTACTTCCATCCATGCCCAAATGCAAACTTTCCTAAAATGGTAGTTAAACTTTCCTAAAATAGTAGTTTGCTATCTTTAGCAGTTTGGAAAAACTAAAAGTTCTACATCATTATTCAAGAGATTATGGAACCAAAAATACTAACTATGGAAAGAAATGAAAACCACTGCAATGATTTTAAATCAACATATTTTTGGGTGATGCAAGATTGCCCTTACACCAATGGATGCTCCTGCATCACTCTCTCTCACCTATCTACCTCCCTCCCCTCTCTACCTCCTCTCTCTCTATCTCTCCCTCCCCTCTTTACCTCCTACCCCCTCTCTCTCACCTATTTACCTCCCTCCCTTCTCTACCTCCTACCCACTCTCTCTCACCCCTCTCTCTCTATTTATTGTCACTGCCCCTACGTATCTCAATGGTAGTTTAGATCAAGAACAATAGGATTTTCCTTCCTACCTTGATCGGGGTACCAATTTAGCAGGGAGCTTTGAGCACAATCTTGGTCAAGGAAATCTTTGAAATAGACTATGATAACATGGAGGTTATTTTTTGAACTATTCCTGGTTATTATCTCTTTCAGCCTATGGACAGAGAAATCAAAGGGTCAGAAGTTGTTGCTACGTTAATCTCTAATGTGATCATGGATATTGTTCAAGACCTTGAGTATGTGGAGTCAATTGGATTCAGTCTAGTGCACATTTCTTTCTTCAATGATGACAAATGGAGGATAGCTCTTGAGGGCTACAACTTTTGAACCAATGCTACACTAGTGGGAGACATCTTCCATTTGGATCTCCTGCGCACTTCTCATCATGCTTCTTGCATTTACAATGTCATGCAAAGAAGTCTCCGAGGCAACTGTGTCAATCTTCTCAACTGGGCTCTTAATGTCCACAAGTTTCAACTATCGGCTGACATTGTAGATAGGGTTAAGGAGGTCTTCAATGCTATTCAATTCCTTCCCCATCATTCCCTTAATCTTGCTTCTAGACCTCCACATGCTCCTAGTGCACCTACAATTGCTCTCTATTTTGCCATCATTTTGTTTGAGGACAATCATGATTCCAATTCAGACCAAGGTTTTATGTCATGCTTTTGGTTCTATTTGATTGTTTGCTTTGCTCTATTTCCTATTTGTTTTTCTAGCCTCTTTGTTCCTAGTCCCTCTCCCAAATTTTGGATGCACTTCTCTGTATGGTTTTCATCTCGCCTGGTGCTCCGTTTGTCTTTTTGTAATAATTTTCGTTCTTTTAATATATTATAGGTGTTTCGCTACCTTTCTTTCAAAAACACGTAATAGACAACTCAACAAGAGGGTTTTCATATAATATCAAGAATATTCATAGAGAAACTAACAAACTCTCAAGCATCATTTCAACAACAAGCAACAATAATTTGCACTCTAAAGTGGCTTAAGAGTCTATTTCAATACTTCAACAAATTTTAAGAATCTCTTGATCCAATTTATTTTATCCATCTTCTTCTCCAAAGCTCTCCATACTTTTCCATATTTCTCTTTTCCAAGCAGCTTGAAAACAAAATGTGATAAATCAAAATATAGATCCAACCTTAATAAATTCAAAAAATTTTAAATAAAGAATAAATGTCTAGATATAATAAATCTATGGAAAAGTTTGACTTTGCCACTCAAATCAGATTTGTCTCCAAATCTCATCACTTATCTTTTAAGATATTTTTAAAGCTCTAGACTCTTCTAAAACACATTTTAAACATTCCAACATTTACCCATTTCATAGGTCATCACTTAGACATTTAATTTGACTCAAATAATAAGAAAAATAATATTAAAATACTTATAAAATTTTGTCTAAAGTTTAAATATGAGATTTAACACTTAAAAAGACGTAATCAGACCCTAACTTAACAATAATGAAAATAATATTAATTAACAAAATTTCACACACAACACATTTACACAAGAAGACTTCGATCCCTCTTAGGATAAGACCTAGGTATATTGGAGAATCACACTAGTGATTTCTTAATAACCTCTATAATTTTATACTGGTCATGAAAATTAACCTACACACTTGCACCCAAATGTCCATATATCCAAGATAGTAGTCAAAGTGAAATTTACAATTAAATCAATATACACACCATAGATAAATCATAATTAACCAACATTATCATGATTCAATAAAAATCTAATGATAAGTTTAATCTACCATTGAAATCATATTTACACAGTCACATAAAACACATATCATCTATCCAATTACATTGAGATTCATCATTGCACAATTAAATCTATTCTAAAATTAGTCCATAACTACAATATAAATATGAATAGATATACTTGGATATAGATAATGTAAACAAGCCCATAGTCATTAATTAACTAATTCATCATCCAAAAAAATAATCATCTACTATTCTAAACACAGTATCAGAACACAGTGTCAGTTTCCACATAGTCTATGATCATAACAAAGTATAATAGCATATCCATAAGTGTTGTAAGCATAACACATCTTGTCAAAATAAGATATGATCATGAGGAGAAGTGGGCCTCACAATTTCATTTTGATTGAGCATAAATAAAACTCTCTAAAAAGGGGAGTATCATGAAAATGTCATGGACATAGTAATGTTGATCTAGAAATGACAAAACAAAGAGATACTATTTGATTGCTCATGATTGCTGGAGCAAAGAGTTTAACATCAGTTACACTCTAGAAATGATGAATGAAGATGAGAAGTGAATAATATATGAATGGTTTCCAACTAAATTATAGATTTTGATTACACCTATAAGATAAGATTTCATGATTAAATGCTTGAGTATTGTATGTAAAGAAACAAGTATCCAAATTAACAACAATCATAATACAAAGCTTGTAATTATTGGTAATTTACATTTAGTAAATAAAATATTCATAGAAAAATTTAATTAATATGACAACTTTGCATATCTAGTATAACAATCTCATCACACGTAAAAAAAACTTGAACAATAAAATTTACATGAATTGTAGCAAAACTTACCATTAGCTTATCTCCAATACAATACCCACTAGTATATTTATATTTAAAAAAATATATCTATAGTACGCCGAGAGATATCTTCCAATTTGTTGGTATTTATAAATTATTTGCAGTTAGAATATTTGATATGCTTACATGAGTTAATTTAAAGAAAGATTTCACTCCATAACTGCGCAAGTTTTTCTATTTTTCTATCCATTTGGCTTCCACGAATTTATTGATTTTTTGTTTAACGTAATAAAGATTTCACTCCATAACTGCCAAGTTTTTCTATTTTTCTATCCATTTGGCTTCTACAAATTTATTTATTTACACATTTGATGAATTTTGTTTACTTGGGAATCTGAATCTTAATTGTTTACAGGAATCTAAATCTTTTAGCCCTTGCTGTGAGTGTAGAACGCCTCTCAGCGTAATAATAAGATTTTTGAAAGGAAATTTGTAGAAAAATAAACCATTTCCACATAACCTTCATGAGAGAAAAAAATTCAAAACAAGTATTTATAATCTACAATGCAAAAGAATAACAAAGCATGCCACAAGATAACACTAAATGTATGTTGGGAAAACCTTGTTAAAGAAAAAACCCCACCTCCAAAAGTACCCACAAAACTCAATGTATTATTTCAAGAACAATATTCCAATATGGTTGCAGAGTCTACATGTAAGGATTTTAAAATATTAAGCACCCTAGTTGCATTCCTCCATGTGAACATATAGATGTAAACCATTTCTAGTCACACATCTTAATCCATACTTCCACATATGCAACCTATAAGAGATACTCAATACAAACTTAGCCAACAAGCCGACCTCAATAACTACTCATGTGTTTACTTTTAGAACATCGACAAGCTTACATAAAACCACTGAGTGGTATTACATAATCCATTTGTCTCAAAACCTTGAGTTTGCATAAGTATGGCCTCAAAAATGAATATTTTTCTTAATTGACTCTAATAATAAATATTTTCCCAATGTGACACTCACATTAAATATTTATTCCAATGCCACATACAAGATACAAGTATCTCCAAGAATGCCTAACCCATATAGTATCCACATCTCTAAGATGCATCACAATTAAATATTGTTTTTATATTATTAACATTATTATTATTATATAACACACCTTTCCCAACAATTTTAAATGATCATTTTCATAATTTCATGTCCTCTAAACATAAAACTACTTTAAAAATAAAAGTCGAATGATAATTAAGAATAGATTTGTCTTAAATAATATAGCATCATTCTAGAAATAAAATTCATTTCATTTTTTGACATATTTTAAAGCCCCATTCTAGAAGAGACTGTTAAGTGCAAAGAATACTGAGAGGGGAGGGGGGGTGAATCAGTATTCTTAAAAAATTTTCATTTATACATTCACTTATCCTTTTACCAAAATCAATAACATGAAAGTAAAGTAAACATGAGAAAAGCAACCACAAATTCATAACACATAGACACCAAGATTTTACGTGGAAAACCCAAAAAGGGAAAAACCATGGTGAGTGTTATCTCACAATATATTATGATAACAATACCGAATTACATGAAGGCTCACTACCTTAGGGCTAACTACCATGGGACTCACTGTCTAAGAAACGCTCACTACAATAGGCTCACTACCAAGAAAATGAAAGGAGGATAGAAGAAGGATTGGCTCACTACTAGGAGATGACTGCTACAAATGCATCTATAGAATGGTCCAGGATGCAATTTCATTTACAGCTCAGTATACAAACTCAAATGTCTTCATAATGTCTTCTCTGCTTTACATGAACTCTGCTCTTCTACCCTTACTATCTATTTCTGGTCACAACTCTGCTATAAATCGCACATACATTGAATTCACACACATCACCTCATATTTTTCCCCTTCAACACTGAAATCCATCGAGTATATATATTCTCTACAAGATTTATCTCATAATTAGGTTGACAATTCAACCATGAACCATGTATACAAACGTTATATCTTGTCGGCTTGAACTTGTGTACAATCTGTAATGCAGACCCAAACAATAATTCAATAGTCTTCATATAGTTTGGTACAAATCATTCAACCACTTAGATTGATTGTACAAACAATACATCTTCTCCACATAAAGATCTATCAAGCCTATCAGCTTTATCCCTTAAGAACACACTTGACCAATTCAATTGTCATATTATAACTTCCACTAAGTACCACATGAGACTTTAAAAATCATATCCAACATCCATCATTGACCTCTTAGCATACATTTAGAACCACAAGACATCATAGACCTTTATAGTAAAATGCGAATCTTGGAACTGTCACTCTGTCATAGTGGAAAATTGTTAGACTGGAAGCCGATACTGGAAAACTTGTGGAAAATGATTTGTTGAGCTTCAGAAGCTATAAATCTAGATTTAGGTAGTCATGGTATGTATATTCTCTGCCTAAGAATTGTAAGACAAACTATGCCACAACAGAGGAATGTGGACCCTTTTTCTCTGGTACTGTGCATTATTTCTGACTTAAGTCTGTTTACCCAGACTTAGCTATTTCATCATATGACTTCTAAAGGAGGTTAGGACTTGAACATTGGAACATATCATCACAAAATAGCTATGATTAACATATCTAAACTGCATGTAATGATCTTCAATTACAAAGGCATACTAACCCAATCTCTGACACTTACTCTGCATACTGCCCATACATAGTCATTTTAGGCTTCTGGATCTAAATCCTTTTATGGCTTGTTGTCAACCCAAGTTGATCAACCAGAGTAAGGTCTCTTTGTCTTATTGGTAGAATCACTTGTGCTTTCATGAATGCCTAGATCTTGGGTGGCTACCATCATAGCCAACTCTTACAAAGGATAGGCGACATACCGACTTGCTAGCCTACATAGGACATTGGTACTCTTGGACCCTCTTAGCTTGGTGTGCCTCATGTGGAATCCCTCTCTATGCCATCGCTATCATTATTTTCTCTCTCCTAGTCAGCAAGCTTAGATGTGCAAATATGGCATGATGGGCCCCCCATAGCCTATCTATACTTTCCACGTAATCCCTAACCCTACCTTTTCACCCCTAGGCCACAAAACATATATATTTTCACCCATTGTTTCTCATATTGACCTTGTTTTTCATCCTGAACCCATTTTTTTATCATTGTTTCCTCATTTTCAAGAGTTTGCCTAGAAAAATTTATTTATCGTTCAATCTCTTAAGGGGGCATCACTCATCCATTCTTCCTCTCCCCATTAGCTAGGGTAAATATTTAAATTTCTTTGATCTAACGCCACTCCCACTTGGTTGAATGATGCCACATCAAAGAGGGGCAAAATATAGATATATGAAAATGACATAACCCATCTTACCATTTCTCGACACGCTTGCACTAATTTATCCCCTTTTTCCTGTAATTAATGAAATAAAATCAATTTATTTAATTAATTTAATAATTCTCCATAGTCCATTGTCCATAAGTGATTAAATAAATATTACAATTTATTTAATTGATTATCTTATCCTTTGCCACTAACCTAAATTAATTAAATAAAGTCCATTTATTTAAATAATCCACCTAGCCCATGACTAAACCAAGGCTAATTAAATAACTATCATTTATTTAATTAGTTACCTTACCCTACCTAGCCCCTAGACCCAACCCTTGATTAATTTATGCCACTAATTAACCCATCTCTTAATTTCCAACATCCATATTAATTAAATTAATCATTTAATTAATTAACTTAAACCCTCATTATCCTATCTCCTCACACTTGATTAAATAATTAACATTATTTAATTAAGGGGAGTCACAAGTGTTTCCACCTCATATTTCCTCATTCATGAAAAATCATTATTTAATTAATAAAGCTCACACATGTCTCCACCTCACCTTTCCAAATCCATGTATTTGTCACTTCTCGTCTCATTCATCCATAAAATCCAATTTTTAAATACACCTTCTCCCACATAAATGCATTTTAAATTCATTCATGGGTCATTATCTTAATTAATGCAAAGTCTTCCCAAGGTTTAATTTAAAATTCCAAAATATTGTGAGCCCTCCAATATTGATGATGAAACCCTAGCCCTAGATTTCACTATGAAATCTCCAACCTTAGATCTCCATTTCAAACCTCCACCATTAATAAAAAATCCTCTGAAAATCTATAAATACAAGGCCTCTCCAAGCATTTCCATAACAAGTTTTCAAGCATCCAATTTATGCCAAAATCTTAGCCAGTTTTCCTCATGTCATTGTCAAATCCTTTCCTCCATTTGTGATGGGTAGAATAGAACAATCCACATTTATTCACATTTGGTATAGCTAGGAATTGCGTCTTGGTTGCATGCATTCCTCCACCTTATCGAGGAGAATGGAATGTTTGAAGATTTGAGGTAAAATCACTCATTTTGTGCTTTCCTTATGCTCTTATGTCTTCTCACATTTC
This sequence comes from Cunninghamia lanceolata, assembly GCA_027924645.1. Classification (NCBI taxonomy): domain Eukaryota; kingdom Viridiplantae; phylum Streptophyta; class Pinopsida; order Cupressales; family Cupressaceae; genus Cunninghamia; species Cunninghamia lanceolata. The sequence continues at coordinate 3,858,684 of BSBN01001925.1, read as the reverse complement.
TTCGTCTTCAGAAGGTTCTCTATCAAACTAAAGATTGATCTTCCTAGGAAATGACGTACAAAATCAAGTGCCAATAGATGTGAAGGCTTATTAATTGTTTGATCCAACCACTAGAGATGTCTAGTTTGATGAGTCTTTCCCACAGATGGATCCTCCACCCACTTCTTTCTCCTCACTACCTACTTCATTTTCTTCATCACATGAAGATACCTTAGTGCTTGAGGATACTTCAAATGAGGGTATTCTTCCATCATCACCACATTCACCTCCTCCTACTTGTGTTTTTCCTTTGACACCAATGGAAACACAAAAAATTCTAAACTTGTTAACATGTAAGCTCCATGATGTTGCCTGTGCAAGAGCTATAGTGAACATGAAAACATATTATAAATTTTATTGTTAATGGCTTCAGATCGTGCTCTATTGCATAGTGTAGGTTCACAACCAAACTCAACAATGTTTGTTAACATGCTCCCAATGCAAGTCAAAATGTTGAATCATGAAATTATTAATGTACCACTGGGATTTTACATATTTAAAGATAGTGAATATAACCAATCCTTAAAATTCTCATCCATCCAACTCTTGGTACATTTATAATTTCACAGTTGAAGTTTAATCTCATATCGAGCAATGTTAATAGATGTTAATGCAAACATGTTTTAAATTTTATCTTGTATGGGGGCATTTTAACAATATATAAGTTTTTTAAATTAAATGTCAATGAAAGCACATTTTATTTAGATAAAATTGATCTATACTTGTGTGAACATGTGTGAGAAATAGAAATTCATGTTTCTTTTAATTTTAAATCAATAACTAAGGTAGTTTACATTGTGTAATAGCTAAATATATGTATAATTGCAGTGTGGCAAAAACAATGACATATAATTGTTAAATAGTATGATTAGTATTGTACACTGGGAAGATTATACATGTCATTTCATTTGAATGATGTCAAATTTAGAGTAGGGTGTATGATGATTATTATATTTCAGATTAGGAAATATAATATGAAGGATTTGTTCTCAATTAATCTCCTTACCTAGTTAATATGATATGCCTTCTAAAACAATAAATACTAAAAGTAATTATTATACCCTTAATTTACATGAAAGTAACAATAAAAATTTAAAATAAATTAAAAAATTAAATCTTCAAGAAATAAAAGTATAAAATATATTGAAAAACTAATTAATTAGTCGATAGGCTTCTATAAGTGAGCATTATAGTGCTCGGAATTGTCTCATGCCATAAAAGAAATTCAAGCCGGAAAATTTTCTAAACTCATCGGTTTTCCTATTGGCATATTCCTTGAACCTCCTATGGGTGCAAGTGCTAGTTTTAATTAGTTTAGAGAGAGTATAATTCATGTCTTGGTTGGGAGTGGGGCCTAAATTTAATACCCATATGGTTGTATTTAGAATTTTTTACCATAAAAAATAATTAAAATTTTGGAAAAATTATATTATATGAAAGAAAAGATTTTGTATAAACTATTAAAAATTATATAAAATTATATTTAAATATAAGTGTAATTTATGATATATATTTTTAAAATAAAATATCTCTTTTAACACTTGAAAACAACTTCAAATAGGCAACTGTCCAAAAAAATTTGCTGGTCCACCGTCAAATTTACGCCCATAAATAATAAAGACTGTGATTCAAATTCATTCTTCCACCGACATTAGTTACTTTTTGACCGAACTTAAAAGCTAGGTTAAATGAAGTTTGTGGGACCGGTATCTGAAACTATCACCATTCATTTTATCTCGAACCTCCACGTACTTGCGTTGGTTTTATTCCATGTCTGGATAAAATACAAGAAACCTGTGCTTATCCCATGGAATCAGAGTTTATTCCATACTTAGAATCCAATAAACCCAGTCGTTATAGTCATCAAGTATGGCTGCGTTTCTTCTCACGTTGGCTTTATTCCAACTGACTCCGACGACTATAAATATTTCCTTCAATGCAATCAATTCTTTATCGACGATTTATTTGTTTGAAAGAAGCGCAGTAGATTTAATTAATAGCTCTGTTTAATGCTTATGAAAATGATTGCACTGCTTCTTGTGTTCAACGTTATGTTGGTGCATGGCCTAGCCAGGTACAAGCTGTATACGGAGGGAGTTTCTCCACGTAATTTCTTTGAAAGTGATACAAAATATTGTGCTTCGCATGCCAACTGCGGAGGCACAGTTCCAGATCCTAGATGCTGCTCACACTCCAACAAGGCTGCCGTAACTGATGAAAATGGGACATAAATTCTCTCTTTCATTCTACAAACAGTCCAAAACATGTCAATCCATACGAATTCATTTGTAATCAGCTTTGTGGTCTAGTTGAGCTTTTTGTTTTGCTTGGAAATGGACTGCCTACTTTGTTAGCAGCTTTGTATGAACTGAAAGTATCTTGTTTTTGTTTTTGTTGTAATGGTTTAGGGTTTTCTATTCTCACTATCTCCAGTGGTTGATCGCTCTTTGTACTACTGCATTGTTCAAATTAAATGAGTTCCCAGATCAATTGAGTTTTGTTCACATACTTTTCTTTGGGTATATATGTTTAATTTTCTATCCCTGTTGCATTGCTATCTATTTTTGCTATTAGGTGTTTGAGATGTTTATATAATTTTCCGTAATCCTGAATGCCTTTGACAACACATTGAGAAATATTGGAACAAAGACAAAAGAGCAGCCAAGAGGCTTCCTCAGATCATGTGAAGGAGCGAATTCAAAAAGATATACCCGTTATGAAAACTGTTTTCAGTTGGGAGACGAGGAAATAAGAGGCTTTAAATTCAATCCATGGATGTTCTGTGTGATGACTGTTTGTACACCTACTAAAACAAGCCTGCTGATCATTCTTGTTGCTTGTATCAATTAAAATTGTTTCAATCATTTGGAATGTTGATCAGTCTTATTTTGTGATATAGGTATATTTAAATTTAAACAAAAGGAAAAAGAAAAAAATACTGAAGAATTAAAATATAAAACTTAAAAAAAATTAAAAGCAAGTGGATGGCCCAAACCCCTGCTTGACTTTCAAGCCAAGCAATATTTGACTACCTTTTATTGTGAAAGAGGTATAAAATTTCTATTGACTGCTTGACCATTGAAGTGAAGAATATTTAAGTAAGGTGATGAGAAATTGTATACTTAAAAAACTATAAAACTTTAAAAAGCTATCCACTATTTAAAATAGATGATGCTTATGTGGATAATTTAATTTTTTTTCTTTAAATCTATTTTAAAATATGAAAACATTAATTTTTTAAAATTACAATACAAAACACTTTATTCATTCCTTCCTCGTGAATTTTTTCAAAGTTCAATTCTTCTTCCATTACAATTGAACTTCTTCCATTACAATCATTTGGAGCTTAGAAATTTCAAAAGTTGTTATTTGTGTTTATCTTGCAACTAAAGAAATGAGGAATTCTTCGTATTACTAAGAGAATCATAAATCAGAAATATTATTCCAAACTGATGGATCGGATTGATTGATTAGGTTCCCGAGCCAACCCTGTATCTTGAAGTCTGAGATTCTCGGATCCATCGGAATGACAATATTCTTTTCTAGAAGCGGCAGAAAGAAAGATAGAGATATCCCACGTATAGATAGGCTCCCATCTGGGGAATCGAGCGAATAAATGAGCCGAGTGGAAGTAAAAATGTTGGCGCGATAGAATTGTCTGTTATAGGTTAAATGTTGGATATACGCATCATGATTTGCTATGTTGAAAACGAATATCTAAGCACCTGCATTATTGCTTTATTCGCCTTTGTTGAAAGTGCATGCACTTCTCCCCCACTGAAACTGTTGCCGCCGGGCCCCCCACTAGAGAAAGGGCCTTTCTAGTTTTTCCATCTGATATACTTGGGCGAAGGAAGGGATGAACTATAGTTGACTTCACCGTCAAAGCGGTCCAATATTCTTCAACACAATTGCAATGATAATGGTGATCGCAAGCTATGGAATGATTTGGTGCCAAAGGCGCTGTAATTCTTATAGAGTAAGTTTATTAAAAGTTTGGATTGACAAAAATGGAGGAATAGGGTTGTACTTATAGACTTGTGAAAGAGAAGATCAATGATATAGAAAGGACCAAAAGATCAACGGTTGAGAAGACTTGAGAAGATGTGCGCAAATAGGAAGAGGACAAGTGTCCTGCTCTATTTTAAATGAGAGGAGTTTATAAAATAGAAGAATGAGTTAACTGAAGAGATTAATCAATTAATAGAATAGATTAATCAGTTAAGAGAATTTGATAGAAGAGTTAACTAATTACAACTGGAAGATGGAAATTGCAGAATTTGATAGAAGAGTTAACTAATTACAACTGGAAGATGGAAATTGCATGAGTGTGAGAAGATATTTTAGCCTAATTAAATATTTGGAATATTCAATTGCATGTGCACACTTGATTAAATTATATTTAGAGATAATTGAATTTTTAGAGGAAATAGACAATTTAAATAAATATTTGGATTTATTTAAATTCAGAGAAGATATTATTGGAATAAACAATTAAATAATTGGTTTTATTTAATTTAGAATGATTTTGGAAGAACTAATTATATAATTGGAATTATTTAATTTGTTGGAGGAATTTGAGGATTTAATTAAATAAATTGATTTTATTTAATTGTTGAAAGACATTAGAAGAATTTAGGGATTTAATTAAATAAATTGATTTTATTTAATTGTTAGAAGAATATGAATCAAATAAATAAATTTGTTTATTTATTTATTGATAAAGGAATTAAATTGAAATAAATATTAAGAATATTTATTTAGAAGAGTTGTGTCATTTTTAGGTGTATACAGAAACAAGTTAATTTTCTTTTCAAGAAAAGATTTTTTTTTGGTTTAATTTTTTATTTTATATGGATGCTCTTTGTTTTTTAATTCTTCTTTCCTTATTGAAATTATTTTTTTCAATGATATTTTTAAAAGTTATATATATATATATATATATTTGTTCTGTAAGATATATTTTATATATTGAAAGATTTAAAAAAATACAGTTTAGAGAGTGTATCTGACATTAATTTGCATCCATAGTCCATTCTAAGAGATCTACCACCCTTTTTTCCATCCAAAAATGATCGCGCAGGGTCCTAAACTAAAAGCTAAAGGCCACACAGGGCCAAACCCAAAACCAGAAAACTTCCATGCAGGGTCCCAAACTAAAAACTAAAGGCCACATAGGGCCAAAGCCAAAATCAAAAATCTTGGCCACGTAGAGCCCATAAACCCGTACCCTTTACTTAACTAGAAGAACATCAAGCCTTACACTGACCAGAGATATATTTACTAACAAAAAACTATTATCTGCCAAAAAAACTTAGAACTGAGAACACAGGATGCACCAGAAGAGGACATAGGCCCCTACATGAAACCTAAATTGAGAGCGAAGGATTGGAACTCCAGAATCCATTCAAACTGACCATTAACAACTTCCAATTGTAGTAACTTCTTGAGGAAGATCACCCCCTTCTCGGCATGTTCTCTGCGTTCCAGAAGAGCCAAACCCCTGAGGTCGAGAAGAAAGGGGTAAAATTTGATGACTTCATCGGGATCTTGTACCAAGAGAAGGTCTCTTGGACGAGGCACTCCCACACCTAGAAAAGCTGCATTGACAATTTCTTTCAGACCAATAAGAAGCTCGGCCTTAAAAGCTTGCTAATCAACATCTTTGTAACCTCCTTGGGGGTTCTGATATCAAGCACCATGGCCAGGAATCTTGAGGTAATACTGATGTCTACTCTGTAGGTTTTGTCTGCCTCCAAAAAACTCCTACCAAGAATAACTTTTACCGCTGCCATTGTTAAGTCATCATTCAAGCGTAAAACCCATTTCAACCTTTGATCAGTTACTCTACCCTTAAATGCCATTTGCCTCATTGCACTTTCCAACTAAATGGGAGTATCTACCCCTAAGTTGACGAGTCCTTCCACTACAATACGCGCCACAAATTTGGAACCTCCTGCCATAGTAGATTAGAAACTAAAGCACTCAATCCTAACTGAATTATGAGTGAGTGATAATGTCGGGTTGTGGGCATATGAATGCCAAATAAATAAGGATGTGCTTAATGCCGCTCATGTCCCGTTGAAGGTCAGAGTGGCACTTAAATGCATCTCAAATATTTCACCAGTCGATTGATCAAACATGATTACATTCCTTCTCTGGACTTGAGCATTGTTCGTGTGATGATTCTTGATCTCTCATTCTCTGACAATCGTTACTTGCCATCTTAACTTCTCCGTAATCTGCATGATGACAGTACTTCGTGTCGCCCGGTGGCTATTACGATCTTCACTGGCACCCCGGACTCTCCTGACAATCCGTGACTAAACCTATCTCCACATCATCAAAGGCTAATAGGTGGTTGTCCACCATGTCAATCCTGCCCATGCTATTTGCCTTAGCTAAAGTTAAAATATATAATTATTTTTTATAATTTTTATGTTTTGAAGTTAATTTAGAAACTTTTAAATTTATATTTTTTTTAATTTTTATAATTATATAGTTTAAATTAAATATATAATTAATTTAATAATTTTTTTAATTTGTAAATTTAAATGTTTTTCAATTAAATAATTTTGACATAATTAATATAATGATATAATTTTTATAATTTAATAATAAATAAAATTAATATAATTAAACTATATATAAAAATTATGTTATATATTTTGGAAAAGAAACTTAAATACCAATCTAAATAGAATTGCCTTAAGTATAATCTTCTAATTAGAAATTGATGATAATGGGGCAATGACATGAAGACTAGATACACTCTTGTGACTAGAAGAACTAAGAACTACCAATCAAAACCAAATGAGAAGACACTAGAGCACAATGAAGAGGTCGTTTGATAAGTAGGTCATGGCTCAAGAATTTAAGGTGGGTTACTTCATGCTCAAATGGGATGAGAACAAGGAAAATCTAAGACACCATGACAAGCTAAACTCCCTCTTGAGTGGACTATATATCATAGTTGTTTGCAAATAGGCTAATGCATTTAAATTGGGAAGACTTGGTAGATCTATATTACGCATCTTGGTAAATGAGATTCATTTGAAGCCATACATTTAAGTTATCTAGAACCCTATACATAACTTTTGTATCATAATTCTTGTGTATAGTTTTTCTTCCTTTCTATCATGATTATGCCGCAATGGATTCTATGAATATAATTTACCTTTTGTCCATGTGCTATCTAATTTTGAGCTAATCATTGAGGAATCCATTATGTCATCTCACCTCTTTAACAAATCCCATGATAAAATTCTCTCCCAATGTCAAAATAATGCACAGGACAAATGAGAGGGGAGGGAATCAATTGTACATTAAAACATTAAACCCCCAATACTATTCCAACCCTTATTAGCCTTCAAACTCTTATCATGCATTAGCAGAATGTAAACATATGAGTCATCAATGCAAACACATCCAAACACATAAGAACAATATATTTACGTGGAAAACCTAAGAAGGAAAAAACCATGGTGAGGATTAGCTCACATATATCTGAATAGCAACATTGAATACAATAGCCTCACTACTAGAAGGACTCCCTGCCCAAAAGAGAAGAAAGGCTCACTACCAAGACTCACTATCGAGAAGAAGGATGAATAGAGAAATACTGTTATAGAGAGATTCACTATCTCACAACAATAGGAGAATTCCACCACTGCAACCTTATGCCATCCACAACCTTTGGCTCACTACCTCCAATAACTTCAAGCAGACTAAAATGTAGACATCTTTTGCTCACTACATCCGGAAGTGATAATCTATTATACTCGCACTCAAATCACCATACTTGATTATATTCACAACTTGCATTGCGTGTGTATTCTAATCAAACTTCACCTTGCATTTATATTATCCGTAACTTGAAAAACATCTTCAAACGTACTATAAAGGGTAAAATTTGGATAGTTGGTTTTTTGGTAGTTTTTGTGTATCCTCCTTTCACCCAAATACATTCAAGGACCTTAGGATCAAGTGGCAATGCACTATCAGGTCCTTGGTCACTTAGGAATGTAGGGAAGATTGGATTTTTATGATTTGATTTCCAATTATGCTCAATTATACCTCAAAACCCTAATTATGCAAATACGACAGTAAACAGATAAATTATTTAGAATGTTGCTACAGAGAGATGTAAAATGATAAATGAAAGTGCACCTATTTTTAGGGTTCAGAAGTAGAATAGTCAGGGACTAAGGAGCGGGCACCCAAGTCCAAGTCCCCGATTTGTGTCGGGATCTGGAAACAAGATCTGCTACCTGTGCCTGTTGTACCAGAGATTTTCCCATTGTGAAACTTTGAGGACTAATGAGTGGGTGCCCTAGTCCAAGGTACTCTTTTCTAAGTTCTATTCTACAATTTTGACACTCTGTTGTACCCTCCTACAACTTCACTTTGTCTATATCTCCAACCTGTAACCTATAATCACAAAAACTTTGGGAGAGGGTTGTGGTGTTTAGAGGCTTGCCTTAGTCAAGCCCCAGAGAGACATTCAAGTCTTTCGAACACCGTTGTTAGATAGAGAGTGCGTGCCCTTGCAAGGCAAAAGAAAAAACTAAATGATAGATGCTCAAAAACATAAATGATGTCACCTTGTAGTGAAGATCTCATGGGAGGAAGAAGCTCTTCGTGCCATGAGGAGATGCTTGCTCAAATCTACATTTATACAAACACATAGACAACACAAATCTGCTCTCGCAACACAATTAAAGCCTTGAATCACCTTTAGAACATAATAGCTTGCTAGTAATCATGTAGTTTACAAATGAATGCCTAAACATGCTTTTATATGTAACTACAAACACTCCCACCAAGAATTTCATAATTCAAACTTGTCATGTCAGCATAGGACCTAATTAACGGTCACAAGCCAACACTAAAAATTTGGGACTGACTCAAAATAGGGCAAGACTAGGACACGGGCACCCAAGTCCTCACCCCTATTTTGGTTAGGGTTAGGTTCAAGGGATCCCCCTAGATCCTATTTGTCATAAAACTTAGGGATCATTTCATTGAAATGTCAAAATATGATGCAAGATGTCCTAAATGCAGATAAAAGACCTGGGAGCTAAACCCTAAGAGGGAAAATCCCTCAAGGGGACATTTTTTGACATTACATTTAGCCCCCACTTTAATGTATGTATAAACACAAGGCCAATACATGAATTAAAGTATGGTCAACAAACACAAAAAACACGCCAAGCACAGAGAAGACACGCCAGACACATTGAAGACAGTGACAAGCACGCAAAACAGGGAGAAGACAATTACAATCACGCAAAACATGGTGAATACACTAAATGCATAGAAGATAGTTAATGCATGGAAGAAAGATATAATTTATTTTATTTTCTTTTTCTTACATATATGAAATGCAAATGCAAGTATAGGAAAGTAAACACACCTCCCATAATGCAGGAAGCACTTATCGTGCTAGTATTTAAACTGCATATATGGGGCAACATACATGCAAGACACACAAAATCTCCCAAAATGTATGAAGCACTCATCACATTGGTCTTTAGATAGCATATGGGGTAACAAACATGCCAAACAAAGCAAGTGCGCCAAACACGCACACTTTAAAGACACGAAGAAAACATGGCAGACAAGTGATGGAGTGTTCCTATTTCTAGGGTCATCACCATCTCAGGCACATTACAAGAACACACCTATGATTGGGCTTCACCACAACAATCACCGAAGACACACTTAAGGGTTGAGTTAGTCACAGAACCTCTCCCTGCCTCCCGATGAAGACTTTTTGAAAATGATAGGATGTGCAATTTGCTTCGAGAAATACACCATCCCCACCTCCGTAGAGGGATTAATATAATTGATTAATTTATTGGTTGCAAATAGACTCAAAGTGCATGAGGGACTCATCGCCACCAATCTTTAAACTGCACCTGAGAACAAGCACATTGCTAACATCTATAATAGACAACTTACCTTATATGCCCCCACCTTAAGGTGGTTGTGTTGATAACTGAGAGGGGGGGGTGAATCAGTTATCCTAATTATTTCTCTATCTGAACTTCCTTATGATTAATGCAGCATTGAATCAAACATAAAGACATAGCCATGAAATAAGAAACACATGACACAGTATTTTTGACGTGGAAACCCTGTTAAGGGAGAAAACCACGGGGTGATTAACCCAAAAATTATTCTCTGTTAGAAGAATAGAAGGTTACAAAATGGCACTTGCCAATTAGGGCTCACTGCCCGAGCACACTGCTCACAAGAGGCTCACTGCCTACAAGAAGACACACTGTCTTACAAAGTGATAAGAATCACAGTCTTGAACTGATTGGAAGCATCTGCATATGCTGGAGTTCAGTTCCGGTTAGGTTCAGTACACTGATCTGCTGCACTTCATCTTTCCTCTGTTCTTTAGTCTGCTATCCTTTCACATACCGGATCTTTCTTGCTCTTCTGCTCTGCTCTGGACTTGTTCGCATATCCCTTCACACATTTCACACCTTTCACAACTAAATCCATCCTCTATATATATCCGCACAAGTAATTTCATCACCTTTCTAGTCGGCATCTGGAACAGTCTAGTTTCTTACAAACTTTGTTCTGTCGGCTGAATCCTTGCTCACCAAGCAATGCGGATCAAGCATATACTTGTAGATATCATCAATTATGTCGGCCAAACATGATTCACGCCTCCACAACCTTTATCATCATCTGTAACACATCCGGAAAGTAGTCTGATACTCTGTCAGTCAGTTCTTCCTCTGTTTTCACTGTCTCTCAGGAATCCGGTACTCAACTATTCATAACTTTTTCCTTGTCCATCTCCGGAGGCTAAATCCTTGGAATATACCACTCAAGATAGTCCTCTTGACTTCCCCAGATCCGCACTGCACCAAGACACTTCCTCTGGGAGATCCGGACCAATCTGTCGGACCTTGCCACATGCTCTGTTCTTGTTCACCGGACCACAACAATCTTCAATCTGACTTCCGGTAGAGACATATCATGACTTGCGGATATGTGGGATGACCTTTGTTGCCATCAATGACAACAACCATGAATCCATATAGTGTCTCTTGCCAACAATCTCCCCCTTTGGCATTGATGGCAACACTTAGTGAAAAATGACTAAGTGTTTACACTATGCTCCCCCTTTGCTGATGCTCTGTCTTTATATACAATTTCCGGAACTCCCCCTTAATTGGATTCCTCATTTTTCACTACTCCTCACTCCCCCTTTGACATCAATGGCAAAGGGTAGGGTCCGCACACCAAAATTTTCAAAAATTTTCTATATATAGCCGCATATTTACATACTCACATATACTGCAGAATGTCTGCAAAGGATGTCTGCAGTTGAACCATTTCAGTAGCCCAACTTAGCTTCATTCTGTCCAAAATTGAAATGTGACCACTCAACAAAAATGCAAAAGCTTCTGCCCGCCTGAGATCTGTCGGATCTTTTGTTTGGGCGGTGGTCTGGGCATCACTGATGGCCTCATGCATAGTTTCCAACTTAGGGATTATAATCCTTCTAAGTTCTCCCATCCGGTTGGTGATGTTCTTCCTTTCCTTCTCAAGATTCTTTATTTCATTTAAGACTGCAATAGTCTGACATTCTTGATTTATTATGGAGGAAGAGAGAGGATCAAAACTTTGAGATAAGCTTTGAAGCTTGTCCTGTTCCTCTTTTATTTTCTTGTCAATTGCTGCTGTTGCCTTTGACCAAGATATACAAAATTTGTAGATGTCACCGCCATCCTTAAGAGCATTCTCTAAGCTCTTTATTCCAATGCTAACAATCTTCCTATCTTTAGAGATTAGTTCTAATATTTCAGAAAATCTCTTATCCAAAAATTCCTTCCGGACCTTCTCTTCAGCTGATTTTTCTAGAGAATCAAAATGTGTATCAACACTGCTGACTAAGGTTTTTAGATTACCGGAAGTGGAGGCTGTCGGATCTATCTGGATTGATGGCATGATCTTTACAAGTACTCCGGAAGCAGCCTCTATCAACTCACAGTCTTCCATATGAGACTTCAGGAGCTTTTCATTTGCCTTGGCATTTGCAAATGAAGCTATCTTCATTGTTTGTACCGGAGAGAGAGAGTCAAAATCAAATGGGCCTTTTAGAAGCTCGGTTCATCAATCTCCAGAGTTTCTTTGCTCAAAAATTGTTGAACAGTTTGTGCAGTGTCTCTTGCCGGAGACAGATGTTTCTTCTCTTCTGCAGTCTTAGAACTGTCAACCTCTTTGTCTTTCACCACTGCTTCCTTCTCCTGTAATTCCTCTTCTTCTTTGGATCCGGAGACTGTAGGAGAAACCGGAGGAGAGATGTTTGTCTGTTCGGGGCCCACTTCTTCCGGAACAGATGATTCCGGATCTGCAGTTGTTTCTGTACCTAAATCCTCTACAACAGGAAGATTGAACCTTTTGAAGGCCTTCCGGAGGATCTCTTCTGTCTCTTGTGCCACTTTGTCAGTCTCACCAAGCATGAGCTGATTCATCCTGGCTTTACTTCTGAACTCATCTTTGCAGTCCTTGAAGATCATGTTCATTGTCTTGGGATCAATTTGAGGATATAGCTGAATAGCTATCTGCTCCCGGATCTCAAGATCTTTGGCATGAGCATTGTTCTTTCTTACTTCCAATTCCTTTTCTAGGCTTTTGGGAATAAGAGATATGATCTCAATGAAAGCCTTATTATATATGTTCAAATATTTGATGGTGGCTTCCTGCAGAGTCTTTTGGTCAGCCTCACTGAAGTCATCATAAGATTTAGTCATTGGTTGAAGGTTTCCATCCACCGTGACCGACTTGATTATGCTCTCTAGAGACAGAGTGGGCTTTTCAACAGATCCTTCTGCCATTTCATCCTTGTCTTGGCCTGTGGAGGGCTTACCGGATCCTTTCTTCTTCTGTTTCTTTATTTCCTTTACACCCTCATCTGATTCTGTTTCCTCTTCATCCTTTTGGCTTTCATAAGCCCTTGATGCTTTTGTCTTGGATCTTTTACCGGATGCCTGGACTTCCAGTTTTGAGCTTTTGGTTGAGGGAGGTGCAGATCTCTTTGATGATCTGGTCCGGGTGGGAGTTTCAACCGGAGCACTTTCTTTGCTTTTCTCTTCTTCCTCAGCCTTTCTCCTCTTTTCCCGGCTGGCATCAAGTGCCTCTTTTGAGATGCCTAGGCCTTGAGCAATGTGCTCTACTTCTTTTCTCACTTTTCTCTTAATCTCAGGTTCCCTGAGTTCTACATGTATTTTCACACTCAGCTCCTCAAAGGTTCCAAACCTTTCTGCCTTAGGATCTTTGGGCTGACTTAGCATGTGTTGAACATGCAGCTCCACTATCTGTTCATCAACTTCATACCCCATGGGCATGATCCAGACAGTCCTTGGCTCCACTGCCTCCATTAGGCACTGATCAGTGTCAACCATAAAGCACACTGAGTCCTTGTATTTCTCAATGAGAGACTGGGGAATTCTCTCTCTTGCTTGCATCATGCTCTGAAAGTTTTTGAAGTATCCCCATAGAGCTGAATTTCTCGCTTTTGCATCCCCAAGTCCATGCAAGTAGTCTCTTATCTGGACTGCAACAGGTTTGTCACTCTGCCATACCCATCCACTTGATCCGGGTAGCTCATTCATGAAGTAGAAGAATAGACATACAATGAGAGTACCATACTTAAAGGAGTTCTTCTTGTCTTTCTTGATTTTCTGTACGTTTTCCATTAATTGGCTTAGCAGTAGTTCACAAAGATCATATTCTGCATTCTTTCTTAGCATTTCATAGGCTGTGTATATTGCAGTTCCGGATACAGAATTCTCCCTGCTGGAGTGATAGATCTTGTATCCTATTATCATTGATGCATATTTGATATCCGGATCCGAAATATCTTCAATGGTCATTGCCCTCTTATCAAATTTTGATCCGGTGGCCTCAGTTACAATGTTGTTCTTGACAGATTTGAGGATAGGTACCCCTCCGGAAGAGTATAGACCAGTTACTGCTCTAATTGCCTCTTTTGTGATCTTGCAGGGTCTATCTAACCATAGAAAGTTGTCATGCATCCTGCTCAGTACATACCGGACCCATTCATCTTCTTCAAAGCTAGGGAAATGAATAAATTGCTCAAATTGTTTCTTCTGGATACCCTTATACTCTGGTTTAAGCTCAAAAGCATTGTCTATCAGTTGCTTGTGATAGAGGTCTCTTAATTTGAATTCCCCAAATTCTTCAATGCTTGCATGTATGTAAACCCTAATGTCTTCGGTATGTAAAACTCCGTGGGGAACACTAGAGAAGGCTCCTAGTGGATCTACCTCCAATGATTTGTAGGGATGTTTCTTGAATGAGGGGAGAGGTCTATCAGAGATCTTAACTATGTTTGGAGTAGCCATTCTTCAAAGATTTGCAGTGAGGTAATGAAAAACGGAGAATACCTTATGCGCCTTCGGTTTGCACGGAGTGGTTGGATTGATTTCTTTATGCAATAGCTTCGGCAGGAGATCCTTGGTGTGCTTGATGAATTTTGTTGCAGAGCTCCACTTTTCGCTTCTTCTTGAGTGTAGAATGAGCAAATGACCTTTGAGAAATCCCTTATATTGCTCCGCAAACCCTAATATCTGTCTGCAATAAATGCTTCACCTGCATTATTCCGGTTTGTCATGTCTGGACAGCTTGGAGTATCCCGGATTAGTCCTGATCAGTGAGTATCATCCGGATCTTTAAATCATGAATAAATCGAGGTAACATATTACAAGAACATCCCAAGCACTCTGTCCAATCCGCAGAACAAGATAATGCACTTCCGGATCTCTCCGGACCTTTTTGTAATCTTTTATCATACCGGAGCATTTCCCTGAACAGGTCTTACTTGATCGATCACAGATTCTTCATAATTCCATGCGGACCTCTGAAAACTTGACTGAAGCATCTTAAGACTCATATCTGCAAACCCTTTAATCCGCATCTTGTGCCATATCCGGCACCACTTGTTTGGCTGGGGGAACAAGATTTTCTTTGAGTCTCCCCCTGAGCCGGAGCTCACTTTTAATTTCTGGAAGAAATATCAGCACCAGAGTCTGGTGCGGATCCAACCTCCACATTCTCTGAACTTTTCTTCACCCAAATCTTGCTCATCTGATTCCTAACTTCATCCGCATTCATCTTTTGTTTACCCTTGTCTTGATTCTGATTATACACCGGACCTCTTTTGTCCTGATTCTTGTTTCTGCAGACTTTAGCATTATGACCGGACCTATTGCAGATTTGGCAAATAACATTTCTATGCATATTTGACTGATATTCCCTTGATCTGCATTGATTAGCCATATGACCTACTCTATTGCATGTAAAGCATCTACCTTTGAATGATTTGTTTACTTGCATAATTCTGCATTCATGGGATTTGTGTCCATACCTTTTGCAGTTGAAGCATTGTCCGGAGAAGGATGAATTAATCTGATTCATTCTTATTCTGCACTGATTAGCTTTGTGACCAAAGTGGTTGCAGCTGTGGCAGTATCCATTGAAGGATGGATATCTTTGAGCATTTGGCTGTCTTACCGGAGGTCTTCTAGGCCTGCTCCTTGGATTTTCTGATCCAAGATTCTTTTGACCGGATCCGGAGCTTTCTCCTTTCTCATATCCCAAACCATACTTGTCATCTGTCCTCTTTTGACTTCCAAGAAGAACTTCAAGTTGAGCAGAACTTATCTTGAATTTCTCTTTATATTCATTTGCTGTTTGAAGGTCTCTTTTGAGAGAGGTGATTTGATCCTCAAGTTTTTCTTCATTATCTTTGGCATCTTCAAGATCAGATTCAAGATGTCTGATAATCCTGTCCATTTGGTGGCATTCTTCTGATTTTTCTTTAAGAGATTGTCTTAGATTGTCTTCAGCCTTTCTTTTTTCTTCAATCTCTTGAGTAAACTTTATAGTTCCTGATTCCATTTCATGTCTTAACATAATGACTTCTTTTGATAACTTTTCACATAACTTGGTTTGCTCAGTCAATTCTTCATTTGTATTGCTTTCTTCACTTTGTCTTGCCAACTGTTGAAGCAGCTCCTTTCTCTTTTTCATAGAGAGACTTAATTTGTCTTTTAATTCTCTCATGAATTCATCAGCCTGTTTGAGTCTTTCCTTTAATTCACTGACTTCAGAATTTGACTGTTCAAGATCCTCAAGAGCAGTCTTGAGTTGCTCTCTTAAACCATATGCATCCATTTGAAATCCCAGATCTTCCTCAAGCTGTTAGGCTCTATTAGGAGGAACTTAGCTCTGATACCAATTGTTGATAACTGAGAGGGGGGGGGGGGTGAATCAGTTATCCTAATTATTTCTCTATCTGAACTTCCTTATGATTAATGCAGCATTGAATCAAACATAAAGACATAGCCATGAAATAAGAAACACATGACACAGTATTTTTGATGTGGAAACCCTGTTAAGGGAGAAAACCACGGGGTGATTAACCCAAAAAATTATTCTCTGTTAGAAGAATAGAAGGTTACAAAATGGCACTTGCCAATTAGGGCTCACTGCCCGAGCACACTGCTCACAAGAGGCTCACTGCCTACAAGAAGACACACTGTCTTACAAAGTGATAAGAATCACAGTCTTGAACTGATTGGAAGCATCTGCATATGCTGGAGTTCAGTTCCGGTTAGGTTCAGTACACTGATCTGCTGCACTTCATCTTTCCTCTGTTCTTTAGTCTGCTATCCTTTCACATACCGGATCTTTCTTGCTCTTCTGCTCTGCTCTGGACTTGTTCGCATATCCCTTCACACATTTCACACCTTTCACAACTAAATCCATCCTCTATATATATCCGCACAAGTAATTTCATCACCTTTCTAGTCGGCATCCGGAACAGTCTAGTTTCTTACAAACTTTGTTCTGTCGGCTGAATCCTTGCTCACCAAGCAATGCGGATCAAGCATATACTTGTAGATATCATCAATTATGTCGGCCAAACATGATTCACGCCTCCACAACCTTTATCATCATCTGTAACACATCCGGAAAGTAGTCTGATACTCTGTCAGTCAGTTCTTCCTCTGTTTTCACTGTCTCTCAGGAATCCGGTACTCAACTATTCATAACTTTTTCCTTGTCCATCTCCGGAGGCTAAATCCTTGGAATATACCACTCAAGATAGTCCTCTTGACTTCCCCAGATCCGCACTGCACCAAGACACTTCCTCTGGGAGATCCGGACCAATCTGTCGGACCTTGCCACATGCTCTGTTCTTGTTCACCGGACCACAACAATCTTCAATCTGACTTCCGGTAGAGACATATCATGACTTGCGGATATGTGGGATGACCTTTGTTGCCATCAATGACAACAACCATGAATCCATATAGTGTCTCTTGCCAACAGGTTGATATCAGGTATCGATATCAAGGACATTAAGGTAGAAAGAAAGCACACAAGGGAACATAGACTTTTGCAAAGCCCATGCCCCCCAGAGGTGACATGTACTTTACGATTGCCAAATGTTCCCACAAACACATCCCTACAAGAAACATGTTAGTATCCACAAAATCATGATAAACAACAACATCAATGCATATGATTAACCACACAAAGAGCCAAGGTTATACCACAAATTTAGAGATCGAGGATAACCATGGGGCTATATCATGAAAATCTCCAAACCAAGTACCACCAAGGCAAGATTCAAAGACAAACAAAGTGCGTAGAGCAACAATATTGTTAAGGTTTGTAAATGAGATAAAAACATCATCAAAATCACTATGTAGAAAGCATGAGTGCTTCTACTAGCCAAGCATCAGATAATATATTACAACCCCATCGTCATATTAGGAACTAAGTCCAATTTTTTATTTTTCACTAAAGGGACGCTAGGTCCGCATCAGTATAAATATTTTTCGTCATCCGCCCGCTAAATAGAAACACTAGAGGAAGGGAAACAATAAATAAGAGAGGAGAAACAAGTGTCATAGAGATAGTCACGTAGGAGGGTGCCCCCAATTCACCAACTGCAATGCTATGTCCATAAGACACAACACACAACAATGAAATCAGAGAGAGGAAATATAGAAGAATGATGATACAAATAGAAGGTCACAATAGAGGCAGTCTCCTAGTATCCCGGACCTTACAAGAGAATTAGGGGTCATCCCAAGAGGCCTTAACAACACATAACACATCATGGGGGAAACACATCACAAGAGAGATAAAGGATTAGAGATACTTACCTATAGATGGGTCCATGCTAAAAGTCATCACTGGGTGAGTCACCGTCTTCCCAATCTCTAATGCTGGAGGGGAGAGTTGTAGAAGGTACTATAGTCCAACTTTTGTTCTTGTTTTCATGTTGTTTAGTTGTAAGCTCTTCTAGGTTTGAGTTAATGTTAGGTTGAATGTTTTCTTGTTGATTTGTATGCATTATGCTCTTGAGAGATGGAATAAGGAATTTAGTATGAGTGATTTTTATATCTATCCAAGAGAGTTTTAATGTAGGAGACCTTTCCTTATTCACTAATGCTACATCTTTTGAGAACAGAGCATCAGAATGAGGGGAAGGTAAGGTGTTGTGAGGACAATTATCAATGCTTGTATATTTAGTGATGTTCAAAGAGGTAATTGATGTTTTAAAATCCTTAGTGATGTCCAAATGACGTGAATATTCAACCAAAGGAAGGAGACTAAGGGTCTTCTCTTCCTTAATGATATCCAAGGTGTGTGAACAATCAACTAAAGGAACAAGGTTGGTAGGATGATCCATAGAGGTTTCATGCATTATGATAGGGTTTTTATTGAACTGTTAGATGAAAGCTCATTATCTACCCATGGAATGTTCTTTGTTGAAGGGAGTTCTTCATTCATTAATGCTTTCTCTTGGCTAGGGAGAGCATTGGAATGGGAAAGTGGTGATGGCTCTTCATTTTTTAATGCATCATGAGGAGGAACAACCTTGGGAGAGGGATCATAAGGTAAACCGAAGTTATCATGACATGTATTAGCAATAGTTGTCATAGTGGAATGTCCCATAAAGTCATCTAAGGCTTCGTCCAACATTTTGAGGTCATCACTAGTATATATGCTATTGGTCATGAATTTAGTGAGATCATCTAATATCAATGGATATATTCCCATGAGATTTGTCAAGCTATCAAAATCAGATATATAACAAAGGATTTCATAGGTGGAGCACATAGAGAAATCAACATCGTGTATGTATGCTATTTGTTCTAGAACTTGAGGATGTTTATCAGTGAATTTAGAGAAATGAGCAATGTCTACGATGTATGCAAAAAAAGATTCCAAATAAATAGCCATTATATATATACATATGCTCAAATCAATGCAAGATCAAATTTTAACGATTTTTCAAAATTTATGCAAAAAACTCATGCAAAGTTATATGCGAAAATGACCTAAGATGCTTGATTTTTTGTACTTTTTTTAATGCAAATATATGAAAGAAAAGGTGTTGTAAGGATTTTGATTAGGGGAAGTAAATTATATGTCTATTTTTAGTCCAATGAAACAATAAAACCCTATACAACACACTTTTGATGCAAATCTATAACGATGACTAGTCAAAACCTAGTGAAAATGCCCTAAAATATGTAATTTTTCACTGTTTTTCAATCCCAAGACCTAATGAAAGAGGTGTTGTAAGGAATTTTATGAGGTGCAGAAAATAATAGCAATGATATCAGTCACCTAGAAGCATAAAATCTGTTACAACATATTTAGGGTGCAAATTAGGTCAAACCCTAGGGCAAAATAGCAAAAATGTGCAATTTTTCACCAAATTTTCAATACAAGAGGCCAATAAAAAAGTTTGTAAAGAATTTTATAAGGGGAATAGATAATACCCCTTATATCATCCAATTAGTGAAAAAATATTCTTTACAACATGCCTATAGTGCAAATTTAGAGAGTCGATAAGGCCAAATCTAGTGAAAATCAATGTTTTTCAAGCCCTGGGTTTGAGATCTTAATGTAAAATTCTATATGAATGTTTTGAAAGATGATTTATGATGAAAATTAAATTCTCCCAGATCTGAAAATGATTTCCAATCCCTAACATGCAAAATGCAAGTGCAAATCTAGTGAAAAATCAATGAAAATGCTAGTTTTTGTTGAAATTTTCTATGCAAAAATGCAATTTTTTTAAATCCAAATTGAAATTTGTACTAAAATGCAACAATAAATACAAATTAAAATTTGAATGAGTGTCTTATATTAGTATAAAATTCTGAAACAATACTTTACCTACAAACCCAAGATTTTGGAATTACTAGGTTATATGCAAAATTCACAATTTTCAACAAAACCCTAGCAATTTTATGATGAAAATGCAATGCAAGCTATTGAATTTTTGTAATTTTCTGCAATTTATCTCAGATATAATGAATAAATCATAAATTTGATGAAATTTAAATTAATTAATGCAACATGCAAACTAGGGTTTGCAAATGTTTTCAAAATTTTCAATTTTTTTGTAAGTTTTCCAATGTAATAAGATGAATGACTATATAAATGAATGAAAATCAATGCAAATCTAAGAAAAACACTCAGCAAGGTGCAAACAATTCCAATAACATAGGTTCACCAAAATGTGAAGGGTAAAATTTGGATAGTTGGTTTTTTGATAGTTTTTGTGTATCCTCCTTTCACCCAAATACATTCAAGGACCTTAGGATCGAGTGGCAGTGCACTATCAGGTCCTTGGTCACTTAGTAATGTAGGGAAGATTGGATTTTTACGATTTGATTGCCAATTATGTTCAACTATGCTCAATTATACCTCAAAACCTTAATTATGCAAATACAACAGTAAATAGATAAATTATTCAGAATGTTGCTACAAAGAGATGTAAAATGATAAATGAAAGTGCACCTATTTTCAGGGTTTGGAAGTGGAATGGTCAGGGACTAAGGAGCAGGCGCCCAAGTCTAAGGCCTTGGTTTCTGTCAGGATCTGGAAACAAGATCTGTTACCTATGCTTGTTGTACTAGAGATTTTCCCATTGCAGAACTTTGAGGCCTAATGAGTGGGCATCCTAGTCCAAGGTGCTCTTTTCTACCCGGTTCTACAATTGTGACACTCTATTGTACCCTCCTACAACTTCACTTTGTCTATATCTCCAACCTGTAACCTGCAATCATGAACACTTTGGGAGGGGGTTGTGGTGTTTAGAGGATTGCTTTAGTCAAGCCCCAGAGAGACATTCAAGTCTTCCAAACACCATTGTCAGATAGAGAGTGCATGCCCTTGGGAGGCAAAGGTAAAAACTAAATGATAAATGCTCAAAAACACAAATGATGCCACCTTATAGTGAAGATCTCATGGGAGGAAGAAGCTCTTCATGCCATGAGGAGATGATTGCTCAAATCTACAAATATAAACACATAGACAACACAAATCTGCTCATGCAACACAATGAAAGCCTTGAATCACCTTTAGAACACAATAACTTACTAGTAATAATCTAGTTTACAAATAGATGCCTAAACATGCTTTTATATGCAACTACAAACACTCCTGCCAAGAATTTTGTAATTCAAACTTGTCATGTCAGCATAGGACCTAACTAACGATCACAAGTCGACACTAAAAATTTGGGACTGACCCAAAATAGGGCAGGAGTAGGGCGCGGGCACCCAAGTCCTCCCCCCTATTTTGGTCAGGGTTAGGTTCAAGGGATCCCGTCCTAGTCCTACCCTATTTTGGTTAGGGTTAGTTTCAAGGGATCCCCCTAGGTCCTATTTGTCATAAAACTTAGGGTTCATTTCATTGGGATGTTAAAATATGATGCAAGATGTCCTAAATGTAGATAAAAGACCTAGGAGCTAAACCCTAAGAGGGAAAATCCCCCAAGGGGACATTTTCTGACGTTACACATACAAACACCAAATAGGTTGGAACCAAAGACGTCTGTGGTGGAAGAAAGTGAATGCGGACCACATCAAGAGTTAATCACGACCCAAATCTACATCAATGTATGTTACACCACACTTCCACAAGCAACAAAGCACATCCACAATTAGTGCTAGCATGCCACATTGGGCAAACCTGCCTTAATGCACTTAAGCAATTAGGTTCATGCTTTAATCCATGGATGCTCTATGTAATGAATATTGTATGCCTATCAAAACAATCCTACTCATTCTTGTCACTTGTATCAATTAAAATTGTTTCATTCATTTGGAATGTCACTCATCTCATTTTGTGATCTAGGTGTATTCAAATGTGCAAACAAAAGGAAAAAGAAAAAGTGTTGAAGAATTAAAATGTAAAAGTTCAAAATAGTTAAAAATGAAGTAAGTGTGAAGGGCCCAAAGGCCTACTTGACATTCAAGCCAAGCAACATGTATGTGGCCACTCTACTTAAATATCATCCATTTCAATGGTCAAATAGTCAATAATAATTTTACACCTCATCCACAATAAAAAGTGGTAAATATTTAACCTATTTTTAATGGCTAAAATTAACCTTGACTGTTGAAGTGGATGATATTTAAGAATAGCCGTAATATTGTGTATTTAAAAAGCTAAAAATCTTTTAAAATGTTTCTTCCTGGGCATAGGGATAAGATAGTAGGGAAATGGGCAGTTGAGGGCTCTATCGAGGTGTAGGTGAAAAGGTATGGGCTTGACCCTAGAGAATTCTTCCCCATCTATAATAGTTTGGGGTATCGAGCAAATAAATAACCAGAGTGGATCTAGAAATGTCAGCGCTAGTTCCCCCTGTCTTAACTAAGGGGCCCATATATGCCTCCCTTATATAGAATTGTATTTTATAGATGGAAGAGGGTTCTAATAAGCTAGGCTCCACAGCCTACTAATTGTCTCTATAGACAGAAGATACATGCTAACTACTCTCATGCATAGGTAGCGGGGATGGAAATGAACAAATCCAAGATGCTTGGAACTTTGCCCTGCCTCTATTAGTGGGTGGAGGAGCTATTGTTTGAGCTAATTTCCCTCTATGCATGTGTGGTTTTGGAATTGAATCCACCAATCTCTTGTAGCAAACTGCCCTAGTATCTATAGTGGGGGACCTAAAGCTTAAATATTGGATATAAGAATCATGATTTCCTTCTATTGAAAATGAATATCTAAGCACCTACATTTTTTCTTTTTGCTTTATTCACCTTTGTTGAAATTGCATGCACTCATTGAAAGGGCCTTTGTGTTGTTTTTACCATCTGATATACTTTGGCAAAGGAAGAGATCAACTAGAGTTGACTTCAGCATCAAAGCAACTAATGCAATATTTTCATTATTTATTATTTTGAAAGTGTGTGGTCTATTATTTTTTTAATGAATAATTTGTCTATATGACTATTTAAATAATATTACCCATATTCACAAAAAAGGTGGGTGGAATACATCACACCTCAAAGTCTAAATGGGGATAACCTGGAACAAAAAACAACATTAAGCCGCTATGCAGCAAGAGCTATGACACTAGGAGGAGGAGGGTTTCGATCATTCAGTTTGCCCCAAACATCAAGGGGGTTCAAAATGTCATCAAGGAGCTCCCAACCATCATTGCCTTTGTCATCTTTTTTACCTTCAATAGTAGAGAGTTGATTGTCATGAACATGTGAAATTGCAAGTGCTATGCGCAAAAACTTGTTGGAATCTAGCCAAACACTAAGTTCACAACTAGGGCTCTGGGGAAAAGAAAAGTGGTGGCTAGTGGGCTAAGACCACATATGTTGAGATTTATCCCTAGAATGCCTCTTGAGTGGCTAGGAGGCATGAGAGTGGGCATTATGATCCCCATGAGTAGAGTGATTACACCCCTAATGACACCCATGAGGCAGAGAATGGCCTTGACTAGAAAGAGTCAGAGGGACCCTAGCAATAGTGCATGGGACATTTCCCTAATGATCAAACACCACCTGAAGGTGTGCCAACTCAAGTACAACTTTATTTTCTTACACTTGAATCTACATGAGCACATTTGAACAAATCATAGCTTTAGGGTACAATGAGAAATCATGATCAACAAAACATCCTAAAAAATAAAATAGAATTCCTATCTTTCCAAATGTTGAAAAGGATTTCCACCTTGAAAGCATGCCAAATTTGAGTATATCTAGAGGGAATTCAAGGCCAATCCCTCAATAAAATCCTATGCTAGGAAAATGGTTCAGGCCTGAAGGGTCTAAAGAAATCATGAATCTAGGCCCAAGAAACTTGAGCTTAGGGGAAAAACTAGAAAATATGCTTGAATGTGTCTTGTCAACCACATAATGGGTATTAACCACATAATGGGTATTGAGGATATTTGATCCTAATATGGGTTAATCTAGTCCCACCTGGAAGGCTTTGCAAAAGAAAACACAAGGCAAAGTGAGCAAGCTTCAATTCTAAAATAGTCAACCAAACTATTTGAAATTTGTGTCAAATCAAACACTCAAAGGAGATTGTAGCAACCATCATTGATTTAAAATAGGCATAATAGGCAAATGAGGAATAACCCTTAGAAGGCTTGTAATTATGAAATAGTGTATCAGGATACCATTTCCAATCTTTCCACTAGGGTTTGAAACTATGGACTCCCATCTTGTGAATCACATCTGGTGACACAAAGTTTGTAACAACTTAGAAAGTTTCAAAGTATTGATTGGACAAACAGAACTTATCTTTGGCTTCAACCCAAGAAAGAAAGTTCCTAGTTGTCCTAGAAAAAGGATTTGGAAGGGACTTGATTCATTTCTTGAAGAACCTCAAATCCTAGACCCATGATGTTTTGGCAAGAAGGTGATCTTGACAAGAAATAATAGGAGATCAATAAATATAATGCTCATTAATAGAAATACCAAAGTAGAAGCCCTTACCATTCTAAATAAGCAAAGGATTGATAGCTTCCCAATCTCTCCAAATGGTTTTCATCACAAACATACCTTGAATCTATATGGGTTCCTACATAATGAGAAGGGTATGAAGGCCAATCCCCTTCTAGGCATGTCTCCCATGGGGAATGCCTAAATAAATGTAGTGGAAAACTAGAACTTTTTAGGCTTCATTACCTTCTAGAGTATGGATAATCCACTTGGCACACAAAGCAATCCTTGTCATTGAGTGGAAATCAAACCCAACTCTTCTAAATGATGTAGGAGACAATGGAGTTCCCAAGTCACATGATGAAAACCTCTATATTTTTTAAAGGAGGCCCAAAGAAAATCTCTAAGAAGTTTCTCAAGCTTCTGGTAGGAATCTTTAAAAGGAATCCAACATGAAAAATAATACACATAAGTAGCCACAAGGATCTTAGAGCACACCTAAAATTTCCCTACCAGGGAGAGAGGCTTGGTAATCTAATAAGATAATTTTTTTCCAACTCTGGAAAGCACAACCTACTATAAGGTAGAGGGAGGGGCTTGAAAAGAAAAAGGAATGCTCGTGAATCTAAAGATTTCACATGGTCAATCCATTTTCACTGCAAAGATTCCAGCCAGGAAGGTTTAGGCAAAATGGATTATTGATAGCATTGAGTTTTCTACCATTAAATGTTAGAATCTAAGGCCTTACAAAAAATATCGAAACAATACAAATATTTCTCGATATTGCCTTCTTCAAGAAGTGTGAGGAAAGAGTCATTTGCAAAATTCCCATTCACAAGTTGAGCTAAGGAATTAGGTAAGTAAATGACTTTGACTAGATTCTAGTCCACATAATGGGTTAGAAGATAACCAAACCATTCAATAGCTAACACATAGAGAGCAGGGGCTAAGGGGCATCATTAGCAGATAGACTGAAAAATCCTAAAAGCATTAGATTGATGCTTGTTAATGGTGAGGCAAGTAGAGGCATTTCAAAAAATCATTCAAATGGATTACATGAAGTGGGGCCCAAATCCAAGAGTTTGAAGCATGGCTAGGATAAAGGGCCATTTAATACAATCATAATCTTGGGAAAAATTAATCTTGATGAAAATAGATTATTACTATGAGCATCTAGCCCACTCCATGCCTTCCCAAACTACAACATTTGGTGTTATCTAAAATATATCTGGACTAGATGAAATTAGTTTTCTCTAAATGCATAATCAAGGGAAGAAGGTGGTGTGACTTCAAAGACAAAGACTTAGCTATGATTTTGTAAGAAACATTAAACAAAGTGATGGGCCACTAGTTGCAAGTACCCTAGATCTCCAAAATTAGGTATGAACTTAATATTTCCTTTGTTTATGATTGTTCCTAGGAAATTCAAATGATAACCTTCAAGATAGACTTTATGAAGGTCTTCTCCAACCAAATCCCAAAGAGTTTTGTAGATCTCACAAGGAAACCATCACAATCGGGAGCTTTATCATTGCCCATAGAAAATACCGCTTCTTGAAGATTAGTAATGGAGAGCAATTGATCACAAAAGGCTTGCTGAGTGGAAGAAATCTGACAAGAGACAACCCTAAAGCATTCTTGCAAAGCTTCCTCATGTTCAGGAGAATTCTCCTGAGCTTTGAAAATGTACTCATAATGATAAACAAAAGCCTAAACAACTTCAATTAGTTTAGTTAAAAGATGATGACCATCTTTGATTTGTTTAATGGTTTGGGAAGTGTAGCGAGCACAAAGAGCCTAGAAAAGGAAAGCAAAATAAGTGATATTCCCCAACCACAGCCAATCTTTGAAAAACTTACAATGAATAGGAGTACATAGTTTCATCACTAAGTCTATAGGCACCAATGACTTAACAAAAATTAGAAAGTGTTTCAACTTATTATTTAGATTAAACATGTCCTTAGTAGTCTGCTAGGTAGACCATTCAAGGGTAGAGAAGTCCCAGATATCACCAAACTGATGAATTCCTTTTTTAAATAAAGCATGAGCTTGATTGGGGAAACTAACAACAAGAGGTTGTCCATGGTATTGGATAAGCTTGTTCCACCATATAGAAGATGAATTGAAATTGAAACCATGCTACAAGGAGGGGCCTTTCCAACTTAATAATTGACAGACTTGTTGCCAAGCCTTCCAGAAAGATTACAAATGGAATGAAGCCTTAAGTTGAAAGAAGGGGGCCATAAGAAATTAATCTAACCATATGACTGAGTGCCATTTCTTTTTTACTGCAACAAGGTTGATACAATGATGCAACAATATTTTCCATGGTTCTTCCCCTGAAACAACTCTTATTATCTATTTGGTAGACAAGCATTTACTCCATGTCTTGGGATCCTAAATACCCAGTCCACCTTTAGATTTTGTTTGAAACAATGTGACCAAGATGAGTATTTATAACCAGCTTTACCTTCCCAATTAGACCATAAAAATTGACAAATAATTTTGTTAAGATCCTCATATCCTTTACTAGAAGGCATCCAACATGAGTAGTAATAAACATGGGAAGCAAGAAATATATGATTAACCACCTGAATCTTACCCGCTGTGACAGAAATTTGTTCCCCCAAGTGAAAAGTTTATTTTTTAGTTTGTCAATAAACCATTTCCACATCTTAGAAAGAGAAACACCAAGCCCAAACAGAATACAAGGTACCATGTGATCTTCCCATGTTTAATCTATTTCCATTCTTTAGGAATCCACTACGAAATCATATCAGATTGAATCATGAAAAATTTAGGTTTTTGATGTGCCAATTGAGAACCAGACACAGAACAATATAGGTTTAAAATATCCAAAACATTATTAATCTCCTCTTTAGAATTATGCATAAAAAGCATACTATCATTAGCAAAATGTGAATTGATTACCACAACATTATTGGGGATGGAAATGCCCTTTTATCAAGTTTATTTGATTAGATTTTTACAATAAATACCCAAGTGCATCGGCTGCAAGAACATATAGAAAAGGAGATAATGGACAGCCTTACCTGACTGAATGTTGTAGGGGAAAGGAATCAGTAAAGGATTTATTAATAACAATCTATGCAGTGGCCTCATTAAATAACATCTGGATGTGTTTACACATTTTGGGCCCAAAACCCAACCATTGAAGCATATTTATAATAAAGTTCCATCGAATCCTATCATAAGCCTTGTCAAAATCAAGTTTTACAATCTATGCATTTTGGCTTGATTGTTGAGCCCATTTTCTAGTTTCCCAACCCAAAATTAAATTATCAAGAATGAACCTACCACCAAGAAATCTTGTTTTCTCAGGCCTTACTATACGTTTCACCACAGGTTTAATCCTTGTTGCTAGGGATTTAGCAATGATTTTGTAAGAGGTATTAAGTAAGGTAATAGGTCTCCATCCAGCAATAGTGTCTTTGTTTCTCCCTTTTAGAATAAGTTTAATTAGACATTTGTTAATAATAGGCCCTAGGGAACCTTTCTCCCAAGTTTCCAAGTGTAAAAGGTAAAAATCCTCTTTGATATACTACCACATGGCTTGATAGAACTCAATGGAAAGGCCATCAAATCCAAGACTTCTATTAGGAGCCATAGAGAAAACAACATGTTCCAAGTCTTCAATGGATAGCTCACAGTTGATAAACTAACCATATTCAAAATCCACCTTAGTAGGAATTCAATCTTTGACAATGTTCTCTAAGGTTGACTGAATATCCTGCCAATGAGATTCCTCTCTAAAACGTTTCTCATAAAAATTCTGAAACATAACTTTTATCTCTTTAGGGTCACTATGAGAAACACCTATTTCATCTTGAATAGCTCCAAGATATTCCTTTTTATGTTTGTAATTTAAATAAATAAAGAAATATTTGGAGCTTCTATTTCCTTCTTTAATCTAGTGTAATCTAGCTCTGATTTTAGCACCTTTGCCACTATATGCATCAATTTTACAAAGTTGAGCTTCCATAATAGCTATAGTAGTTTGAATGTCCCTATTAAGAGGATCTAAGATGAGTTTTTTCCTAACTAATTCTGGCTTCCCTTGAAAAGATTTTTCTTTCCATTTTCACTACCAAGCTAATTGTTTACCAAAGGAGCGCAAGAATTCAACACATTGTATTACAACATCATTCCACCAATCCCTATAAGATTCTCCATCTTGCGGTTTAGGGATAGCAGTACAAATACCCACAAGAGAAGCCAAGCATGAGGGTTTTTTTAAATGAGAAGTGTTGGGCTTATAAGGTAACTGATAGTCCATCTTATATTTTTCAGCCAATAAAAATGAGCAAAAAATAGGATAATGATCTGACAAAGTAGTAGAGTAATCAACTCAGACATAATTGCCAAATGAATATTGGATTAACTCTAGATTAGGTGATGCATAAAACCTATCAAGCCTACTAAGTTTTCTATCATCTCCAAATTTACAATTAGACTAGGTAAACCAGTTATGTGCATGACTGGATTGTTTGTTCTTAATTGGATCTATGACACCCAATGTATTGCGACAATTCAACCATTTATTAAATTCTTCATTACTCAACTTTGCTTGATTAGACCAACTATAGTCTTAGTTCTGTTCTACCATATTAAAATCACCTCCTATAATCCAATCTGCGACAAGAAGAGTTTTAGACATCCAATCCCATAATTCACATCTATCTTTTGCATTATTAGGGGTATACACAGAACAAAATCCAATAGGCTATTTATTGATAAAAGTAAGGGCCCAAACACAACTATGTGAGGGGTCCTCACCTTTATCAATAACATATTTACTAACCCAAGGAAATAAACCAATCACTACCCCTCCTCTACCATCACTATGTGACATATATAGAAATGTAGCATCTCTCCATATGTTAAATAGGGATGCTTCAAGACGGCAGCCATTAAGCTTAACTTCTTGGAGAAAAACAATATCAGGTTTCTACTTCACAAGTGTATGTTTCACCCTAAACTTGCGATGAGGGAGAGATAACCCTCTAACATTCCATGATAAAAGTTTATAATTCATGAGGAAGAAGGATAAGGAAGGTCCTCCTCTTGTGCTAGCACTTCGAAATGATTATTAAGTGAAATCGACTAATCTGACTGACCCTTGTCCTTTGGAGTTGAAGGAGATCTAGATCTTTGTCTTGTAGATGGGGGAGGAGACAAAGAAGTATGCCCTTGGCCTCTTAAAGTGGAAGAAGGTGAAGATGAGTTCCAAGTTTGAGTAGCATTTTGATCATTCTGAGAACTAACAGAGCTTGAGGGTTCTTTCCTCTTCCTAACCATTCTCCAGCCATCCATCATTATAGTATCCTTGTATGAAGGAACAAAATTGGAGGAATGATTGTTCGATAAATTTTGCTCCTGGTCTTTTGAAGTGTGATTGGCCAGTTTTTGTGTTTGGTTGGCTACCCTAGGCTTGACAGAAGACTGAGGTGTGGTTTGCACATGTTGTTGGCTAGGATGAGACATCATTGATTGCTTACCTAGCCAATTCTTTCTTGTTGGGCAATCTCTGATCAAGTGGCCTTCTTTTCGGCAGCAAAAAACAAGTGTTAGCTTATTCAAATAGACTATTGGTTGATCAAATTCAAACCCTGGACTGATCAATTTAATATTCTCAGGAAAAGGACTATTTAGATCCATTTCCATGCAAACTTTGGGGTGTACTCTAAAACTTGAAAATTTGTCTGTGTTATTTTTACACCAAATAACTCTTCTGAGTTGAGAAACTATATCTTGTAAAAAAGGTCTGAAGGCTAAGTTTAAAAATGGTAGTTTGAACCACATTGGGTACCGAGACCTTAATGGACCCTCAAGATGAAAATCAAGAGTCCAGGATTGAAGATAGAAAACTTGGCCACAAATAACCTAGGTGTCGTATTGTAAAACAACTTGAGCATGCTCAGCAGATTTGAATTTGCAGGATACATAACCCTTACCAAGCCCTCTCAGTGCTTCAATTTCCCACCCTTTATTTTCCTAGTTTAACTTGGCCCATTTATAGAAATCTACTTTAGATGGTATCCCTTGTAGAAAAAATAAAATGACAGAGCGATTTTGACATTCAACAATGACTTCAACAATGTCATCAGGGAGCAAAAATTCTAAAGTTTTACCTTGTTCTTCTTTTCTTGAATCAGCCATATCTTTGTCAACTTCGTCCATATTGCTCTAGGTACTTGGTTCAGTAACTATATCTTTATTTCCTAGACTCCCTTGGTCTGTATTCTGACCACCACCGCTAGATTCTTTATTTTCAGCATTTTTGATTGTATAGTCTACATCCTCCATTTGTCCTCCTTCAAACATTCCAACTCTGAGATCTCCATCATTATTCCTTGCTTCAGCCTTTAAACGCATACTATAGTGAAATCCAGCTAGCTAACTCACTGGTTGGGGTTTTTCTCATTCGTTAGGGTTTGTCCGCTCTCCATTCTCTCTCATATAATATACATCAGAATATTCAATATTTTATTTATCGATGATTTATTTGTTTGAAATGACACGTGCAATAGATTTATGTGCATTTAATTAAGTAATAGCTTTTGTTTAATGCTTATGAAAATGATTGCATTACTTCTTGTCTTCAGAATTGTCTATCCAACATTTAGGATGGAATGCCCATCCTCATGGGCATGCCAAAAAAATAGTTTTCAAAAAATCTTCCGTATTTATCGCTACTGCACATGGATGGCCATCTTGTACAAGATGATGACGGACAAGAATGTCAAAGAGTGCCTCGTCTGTAGTGCCCTCAAAGCCTACAGAGAATAGAATGAATTGTAATAAAAAATTTTACACAGGTACAATAAATCAAAATTTCACGAGAAAATTTCATGCGTAAATTTCACGCTTAAAATTATTTGCAAATCACTTTTATCTATTCATTCGTATACAAAAAGTCTAAATATTGCAATTCTTCATCGTATTAATGTCAATATTGCAAGATTCAGCTCCACAGTCCATATAATCTTAGTCTTCTGAGGAGTTATATAAGGTAAGAATCCAGTTACATCTGCGCCAATTTTCTTTGTTTACAGTGTAATATTAATCTTGCGATGTTTTAAACACCATTGATTTATCTATTACGAAAACTGGTGTTGTTTTATAATTTTTTTTTTGCACTCATGAGAATGAGAGAGTGGGCGTCCCACATGGGAAACTAGTCAATATCACCGCAAAGGCACACACATTTTTTGAAAACCATTTTTTGCATGCATGCCCATTAGGATGGGCATTCCATCCTAATGGCTGGATAGACGGTTCTGATCTGGAACTATCTATCCATCATTCAGGATGGAATGCCCATCCTGATGGTGTTGATAATTGAGAGGGGGGGTGAATTAGTTATCTAAATTATTTAACTGGCTTTTCTTCTTTGACAATTAGTACAATATCAAAACATATAAGCATACATAACCATGGAAGTAGAAATAAACTCAATACACATAACACAATATTTTTGACGTGGAAAACCCTATTAAGGGAAAAAACCACGAGCTGACTAACCCAAGATTGTATTCTCTGTTAGAAGAATAAGAGGTACAAAATGGCACTTGCCAATTAGGGCTCACTACCCGAGTACACTGCTCACAAGAGGCTCACTACCTACAAGAGACTCACTGTCTACAAGTTATAAAGAAAGTAACCAAGTTTTTTGAACTGATCACAGGCATCCACTTATGCTGAGGTTCAATTCCAGTTAGGCTCAATAAACTGATCTACTGTATTTCATTCTTCCACTCCTTTAGTGTTGTTGTTCTGTTACATACCAGACTTGTATTGTAACTCCCTATTAGCCTCATTTTCAATACTTCCAAATTTAAACTTTTTGTGTCGAAATGACAAATCTAACCATGCTTTGAAACCTTTCTCCAGAGTCACCTTTCAATTGCAAAACACCAGTGTCACATTTTTCCTACATGAGTCATTGAGATAATTTATTTTAGAAATGTCACAATCTGTTTCCCTACATTGAACTTTGCATAACATCATTTTGGAGCAGAGACGTTCATCATTTCACTAAGTTTCTCGGGCACACTTATCCAGTTTGCAGAATTTTATGAAAATAATTAAATATTGAAAATCTGTGATAGATGGTACAAATAATGTTTATGGTAGTGTTCATGACTCCATTTCACCTAATCTGGCAACTTTTTGGACCAAGAAGTCTTATGGTTTCAGAGATTTTAAACTTTCATTTTTTTCGGCGGGCGGTTGGCAGAAACAATAAAATTGTGGTTTTTATAAGGGCTAGAGAAAAAATTGTTTGGTACAGAGATTTATAATGTTAATACGGACAATGTGGCAAAATTTCATGATGATCTGACCTTCCAATTGAAAGTTATGTACTTTTCACCATTTCTCGCTCCTGCACAGTTCGCAAGTTGCAAATTTGCCTAAGTTGAAAAGATATCACATGTGAATTTGGTTAAGTGGAGAGTTTGCTTTAAAAAACAAGTTATTTTTGGCCTACTTAGGAAAAAGTGAAAGTTCACGTCAAACTTGTACTTTTTGCAAACCTCGCGTCAACTTTCGCTTCTCAAAAAGTTTGCATTAACTTTCAAGTTCGGCT
The DNA here is from genome assembly GCA_027924645.1 of Cunninghamia lanceolata. Lineage (NCBI taxonomy): Eukaryota > Viridiplantae > Streptophyta > Pinopsida > Cupressales > Cupressaceae > Cunninghamia > Cunninghamia lanceolata. The sequence continues at coordinate 3,825,246 of BSBN01001925.1, read as the reverse complement.
AAGTTCACACGCACTTTTAGTTTTGGCGAAGTTGTCCAAAAGGTAAAAAAAGAAAGCAACTTGCAGTTTTGACTAACTTTTGAAAAGAAATATGGTTACAAATAAAAGTAGTTATTATAACTACTTAGAAGTTAAAACCCTCGCCAATCTCCTCAGGCATCACAGTTTGAAATGCTCTGGTAGACATGTATTTCTGCAAAATGGGCAATGCATAAGAACAGTCTGATAGTGTGCCTCAGAGAAACGTTGTCTCATGGTATGCAAAGATCATAGGATATGAACAAAATGGATGGGTTGAAAAGGCTTCAGAAACCTCCAAGAGACTGCAACTAGAGGATTTAAAACCAGATTCCATGGTAGGCCAACATCCTCCCAGCCCGTAGCCCGCCTTGGAGCATGATATGGACACCCAGCAAAGCATAATGGAAAGTGGATTTTTATCAGATACTATGGTTTGAAATGCTCTGGTAGACATGCATGCAAAATGTGTAAGCAAGCAAAAGGCTCGTAAACTATTTGACATGTATCAATGAGATGCAATCTCATGAAATACGATTAATGCCTTCATTGTCTTCACGATCATTTTCTCTGCCGTGAAATAAGGAAGTTTTGATGATCTTTGCTGAGGAGCACATTCAAAGTTTTTGGAATGGCCTTAGGAATTGTGCGATAATTCCAAGTTCATTTGCTTCCTCAATGTAAAATTGATACCTGCGAGCTCAAAGTTTAGGAAAATCATGGTGCTGACCTTGGTAAGGAGGAGCTCGTAAAGTAGATTAGAGAAGAGATGCGCCATACGTCAGACTGTGCCATATATTGGCATGTCAGATATTCATTTACAGGCCTGATTCACCATCAACACAGTTTTTTTTTGCATGCACGATTTGTTCATAGTATTACGAGAGATAGTGGATGCTAATAATGCTCCCTAATGGTATCATAAGAAGGTGGCGATATCATTTTAATTTGTCTTCAATCAATACTAAAGATCAATTTTTTGTAGATCCATTTACATTGCCAGTTTATTCACATCTGTTCAGGCTATAGATATAAAGGCCTTCGAAGCTCATGTTTAGAAGTTCCTATCAGTGTTGGTGATGCCTAAGATTTGCATTGGAGAAGGCAATATTTCTATTGACCTTCAATATTCTAGCTCTCGATTTGTGTATGGTGGCCGCCATGGAAAGAAACTAGGCAGATGATCATGGGTAGTTTGTCAAGTATGGTGTTGGTGTTGATGATAAAGTTGCAGCTGCTGTGACCAAAGTCATAGATCACTTGAATATGGGCTCCAGACACTGTGAGTATGAGCTGGATAGCACAGCACCCAATATAATCCTTTCAGTGAATACATTTGGCAGGTGCAGGGCCGAGCTCTGCGACCTTTGCCAATAATACCTACAGCACGCACTGAAATGGGAGCATAGAATAGGCACACAAACTGTTTGATACAATGCCTCAAAGAAATGTGGTCTCTTGGAATGAAGAGATTGCGGGATATGTTCAAGGGCACGCATAAAATGGTTTTGTTTATAAGGATTTAGAAAAATTCAAGCAAATAGAATCGACAAGTGTGAATTTAGATATCACCACGTTGCCAAACATCTTCCCAATGGGAGCTTTCAACAAGCTATGAACACCCATTAAAGCATGATGAAAGATGATTTTTATCTGATATAATAGTTTGAATTGCTTCGGTAGACAAGCCGCATGAACTGTTTGACAGAATGCCTCAAATATGTTGTCTCATAGTATGCAGCTTCCAAATTAATTGCAGGACAAGAGACTTCAATGCAGTTTTTATCAGTGAGTTTACTAGATTTAGGTGTAGAGGAAATAAGAAATGGCAGATCGGAGGAAAAAGTACATAGCAGTATAGAGTTTCAACACATCATTAGCACAAGATAGTTCAAGACTATAAGTTCAACACAACAAATAGAAGAATCACTCTCAGCTCTCTCCAAAGGCATGGCTATGAGTGCCTCTAAACCTTCAAAATGCCATAATGAAAATAGTGTGTCATCATAAGAATGGTGTGGCATAACTTTCATTGCTCTTTATGAAAGTGTTGAAAGCACCTTAAAATGTGAATGAAGGCAGCTTAATAAGAGGATAACTATAAAAAGTAGTTATTCTAACTATTCGAATAACTAAAGCCTACATGCAAAATGTATTTGTTCAAAATACTTTCCAAACTTTCAAAGAAGATTCAATTGGCAGTTATAAAGCCAAACTTAGCGGCCATTTTCTTGCATCATCCCTGCATGTGCCAAATCAAGAAGTTAGGTAATCACTAAAAATGGAAGAAAGGTTCTTACTAGATTCTTATAGCTAGAAACACTCTATTAAGACATGCATGTGAAATGTTCAAATACGGAGACAAAGGACGCAAACTGGAGCTGCCATAGCGTAAAAATGTTGGACTGTTACAATTTATATACAAGGAGGGTTTAGTATAAAAGAGGCCTACAAACTTCAAACGAATGCACTTGGTGTAACTATCTTGATAGATAAATATGCAAAAACATCTAGCTACTAACAAAGTGCATGAAGCGTCTAACATTTTGTCTCAAAGAAATGTGATCTCATGGGGTGCTACGAGTACAAAACATACACAAAATGGATTCGATGAAAAGGCTTTAGAAATTTTTGTGCATCTGTTGGGTGTAAAACTGTGAAGTGAGGATTTTGTCTCACAATACTAATGCACAACCTAAGGATCAGTCATGTGATACATTACTAACTACTCCACATATGCTATAAGGCAGTCCTTCCTACTATAATTCACAAGACCCCCAAATGATGAATCTGGAAGCTCATTCAAAAATTCAAGATATGCAAACTGAAATCTCTGCAATCAAGAGTGGTTTTAGCGCTCATGCACTTGAACTAAGCGAGGGTCCTGCATGCCAAAAGTGGAAAGTTGACCAGGGGTCGTGGCAGGATAGCTATGCTGGTTTGTTTTAATTACATGGTGTATCTGATTTATTTGCAAAAGACACTTTAAACAAGATTTTACCTTCCAAATAATTAATATCAATTAGAAAAGACCTCATCTCTACCTGAGGTGGATGGACTATATAGAATCAATGATTTGAGAAAACAACTCAGAGAAGAAAAGGGAACTTGGAAGGCATTATGTCTGGAACTTGATCAAGAGTGAAATGATGCTCATATTGTTGCAGAGGAAACTTTGGCCATGATATATCACTTATTCAAAGCAAGAAGGCATCTACTAAGATGGAAGCTCGACAACTCAAGAGAATAGTTGAGGAGAAATCAATATATGATGAAGAAGCAATTAAAATTCTCAAGGAGATTGTAGTCAGATTCGAAAGAAGAAGGTTGGATCACCACAATGGAGCAGAACAAAGATAGAAAGTGACTTAGCCAAATTCACAACTCGAAAGCTGTATTTTTCAAAACTACCATTTTGGAAAAGTGACTTGTTTCACTTATTGTAATTAAAGGTTCAAAATTAGGTTTTCTTTCAAAAAAAGGTGGTTACTTGAAGTGGTTAGGAAGTAGTTACAAGTTGGTTACAAGGTAGTTACTGGGAAAAAGCCTATAAATATGAGGCTATTTCAAATGTAAAAAGGGGGGGGGCGGTCTCTTTAGAGAGAACTTTTGCAAGGGGAACTTATGAAACTTCTTGGAACATTTTTGGTCTTACACATTGTATAGTTTACCTTTGAAATTGTATAATTCTGAAAAGATAATGAAGAATTGCATTTTAGTTCGTATGTTCTTGATGTATTTCTGAGTTATGATTACAAGTTTCTCATATGTCAAATTGGTGATATTTATATGTATTTGTGTAAATCAAAGTTATCCATTGAAGCATGCAATTGGGGTGATGAAACACAATCATGTCTCGGTATCCTAATTTGAAAGTGTTAAGATAAATTATCTCTTCATATGTTGAGATTTGCCATCCTTCTTCATCGTTGTTGCACATATGTCATGAAATTCATTATGGAGTTTAGGAAAGTGGTTTCTATCTTTGTGGTGAAATCCCCTCGTACTTTTCAATAAGATTGTGAAACTCATGTTGATTTTCATACGTCTACCACGAGGGTTTCTACGTGCCCATTTCTCCTATTATTTTTCTTTTCTTCCTTTTTGTACTTTAAGGTTAAAAGTACACAAAAACCCACAAATAACCCTATCATATGAGGGAGATGCCCCTCTTAAACATAGAGGAAGATCGTTGTTCTATCGCGATCTCTCCAACTGTTGGGACAATTTAGTCACCGCTCCAAGGGCGATGAGTCAATTTTAAAGATTATTTCATGGTGACAAATCTGTTTACCAACATATTTTTGGTGACTCTACTAGGGACATGAGCTGAAGCGTTGGTGCCTTTTTATTCCTCAAGAATATACAAGTATCTCCCCAGAAAAGAAGATTGGTGACTCTATCTGAAAGAAGAATCCTGAAAAATGGTTTGGTATCGAAGAACCCAGATGCATAACTTACAACTTCCTGAATCAGACAGTGACAGTGATGATGAAGATTATTCTTTTTTTGCTTCTCAACAAAATCAAGTTCTTGATGAACCCAACCAAGTGGAGTTCCTGAAGAGTTTCTATGGTGGCATGCAATTTGCATCTAACCAGGTTCACCCTTCCTTATTTCAAACATTGCAGAAGATTGAACAAAAAGATGGGAAAGAGACTCATTTTCTTGCTCATGATCACAATTCCCTATTAGAGGACATTCATGCACCAGAGGATAAAAGAAATTGTGCAGGGATATATCATTTGCATGATGAGGACAGAAAAGAAGAGGCAAAAGTGTTTCCTACAAATGAACTTGTATTTAATGCAACATCTTCTGATCAAAGGTTTGAAAGAGGCCCATCGGAACATGTATGTGCTAGAGAAGAAGTTATTGTATTTTCTCATGATAGGGCATCTCCATTGAAGAAAGAAGAACAAAAAGAAGTGATAGAGATGGAAAAACAAGATTGTATGGAAGCAAGCAATGATGAAGTAGAAATCTGTCCAGACAATGACATGTTCTCAATTTCTTTGAAGAATGTCACTCCTCTTGTGACAACTTGCTTTGGTTCCACAACTAGAACCTTCGAGAGAGATTTCCATCACATGGTGACTGTTCCAGGGAATGAAGAAGAAATTTTGAGCCAAAGTGTGAAAGAACATGAAGATGAGTCACAAAATATTTTCCTGACGTGCATACAACCTGAGAAAAAGGAAAGTGATGATGAAAGAATATTGCAAGAATTCTCTTATGAGGTTTCCATTCAAGATTGGCATCTCAACACTACTGTTGATGATTTTATTCATGAAAAAGATTTCATCCTTTCTTCTTTATCATTTGTTGAAGAAGAATCCTCAACTGGAGCCAAAGGTACTACTCAAGATGAAGCATTGAGTACTACCATTCCAAATGTGCAACACGATTATGAGGATATTGGGTGTGAATCTGTACAAAGAGAGGTTAAAATTGAATTGGTTCCTGAATGTCTTAGTTTAAGTAATTTCATTGTATACCCTAGTCCGTTGTCTGCATATACTGATGTTGAAGAAGGCAATGAGAGTAATGTTCATAGTCATGATAAAGGAGGACAAGGTTCTGATGTTCATGACAATATACATGAAATTGCAAGTAGTCAAAGGATTGATGAAGAGTTGTATGTTTTAACTTCTCCTTCACTACTTCCAAGAGAAGGAAACATTATTTTTCTTCATCGATGATACAAGAGGATTTTTAGGAGGATAAAGTGTATAATGTGGATTTGTCATTTTCTCTACCTCATGTGCAACCCTCTGATAAAGCAGATCCTGAGTTAGTAATGCTACAGAAAGAGGAATTTTCCTTTGCAGAAGATGATTCAATGATAAAGGAGGACATTAATCATAAGAAGGATCAGTTGTAGAATATCAAGTTTTCTTTGCTTATTGGTTCACATGAAGGATGCTCCATTCCTGATTCAATTTTCTTTGGTTCAAACTATGAAAAGAATCCTCAGATAAAGAAAATTGGTATGCTTGACATGATGCCAGAAGATATGATCAACACTATATAGGGCAATACCAATATGAATCAAAAGAACTCAGAAATTTATGATGAGAAATGGTTGTTTGGTGCACTATTCAAGGAGTCTTCACATTTTGTGTATTTCATTTTTCTCATCATGCTAAAATGGTTACTGAGTTCATAGGCACCTTATCCATGCACATCTCTTTTCCGCATTGGTGCCTATTTTTCTCAACCTGTCAATGGTTTCACTTGATCCTTCCCAGGCAGTTTGAGGTAGGAGTCACCTACCATGTACATAGGTTAACTAGGTGTTTTGGTTGTGTCTGTCTTGTTTTAGTTTTCGTTGTTTTTGTTTGCCTTGTTTCTGTGTGTCCTTGTCTCCTGGTTCTCCTTATACATTCTGTTATCTCCTAACTCTATTTGCCTAATGGATAAGGCACTATTCATTACCAGAGATTCTAGGTTCATCCTACATCCGCAAGGTCCTTGTACCTAGTTATAGCCAGTTGTTAGCCTCATTTTCAATACTTCCAAATTTAAAGTTTTTGTGTCGAAATGACAAATCTAACCATGCTTTGAACCCTTTCTCCAGAGTCACCTTTCAATTACAAAACACCAGTGTCACATTTTTCCTACATGAGTCATTGAGATAATTTATTTTAGAAATGTCACAATCTGTTTCCCTACATTGAACTTTGCATAACATCATTTTGGAGTAGAGACGCTCATCATTTCACTGAGTTTCTCAGGCACACTTATCTAGTTTGCGGCATTTTATGAAAATAATTGAATATTGAAAATCCGTGACAGATGGTACAAAATAATGTTTATGGTAGTGTTCGTGACTCCATTTCACCTAATCTGGCAACTTTTCAGACCAAGAAGTCTTATGGTTTCAGAGATTTTAAACTTTCATTTTTTTCAGTGGGCAGTTGGCAGAAACAATAAAATTGTGGTTTTTATAAGGGCTGGAGAAAAAATTGTTTGGTACAAAGATTTATAATGTTAATACAGACAATGTGGCAAAATTTCATGATGATCTGGCCTTCCAATTGAAAGTTATGTACTTTTCGCCATTTCTCACTCCTGCACAGTTCGTAAGTTGCAAATTCACCTAAGTCGAAAAGATATCACATGTGAATTTGGTTAAGTGGAGAGTTTTCTTTCAAAAAGAAGTTATTTTTGGCCTACTTAGGAAAAAGTGAAAGTTCACGTCAAACTTGTACTTTTTGCAAACCTCATGTCAACTTTCGCTTCTCGAAAAGTTTGCATTAACTTTCAAGTTCAGCTAAGTTCGTGCGCACTTTTAGTTTTGGCGAAGTTGTCCAAACGGTAAAAAAAGAAAGCAACTTGCAGTTTTGACTAACTTGTGAAAAGAAATATGGTTACAAATAAAAGTAGTTATTATAACTACTTAGAAGTTAAAACCCTCGCCAATCTCCTCAGATATCACAGTTCAAAATGCTCTGGTAGAAATGTATTTCTGCAAAATGGGCAATGCATAAGAATAGTCTGATAGTGCGCCTCAGAGAAACGTTGTCTCATGGCATGCAAAGATCGCAATATATGAACAAAATGGATGGGTTGAAAAGGCTTCAGAAACCTCCAAGAGACTGCAACTAGAGGATTTAAAACCAGATTCCATGGTAGTTGCCAACATCCTCCCAACCCATAGCCTACCTTGGAGCATGATATGGACACCCAGCAAAGCATAATGGAAAGTGGATTTTTATCAGATACTATGGTTTGAAATGCTCTGGTAGACATGCATGCAAAATGTGGAAGCAAGCAAAAGGCTCGTAAACTATTTGACAACATGTATCAACGAGATGCAATCTCATGAAATACGATTAATGCCTTCATTGTCTTCACGATCATTTTCTCTGCCGCAAAATAAGAAAGTTTTGATGATCTTTGCCGAGGAGCACATTTAAATTTTTTGGAATGGCCTTAGGAATTGTGCGATAATTCCAAGTTCATTTGCTTCCTCGATGTAAAATTGATGCGTACGAGCTCAGAGTTTAGGAAAATCATGGTGCTGACCTTGGTAAGGAGGAGCTCGTAAAGTAGATTAGAGAAGAGACGCGCCATATGTCAGACCGTGCCATATATTGGCAGGTTAGATATTCATTTATAGGCCCGATTCACCATTAACACAGTTTTTTTTTTTGCAGGCGCGTTTTGTTAATATTATTACGAGAGATAGTGGATGATAATAATGCTCCCTAATGGTATCACAAGAAGGTGGCAATATCATTTTAATTTGTCTTCAATCAATACTAAAGATCAATTTTTTGCAGATCTGTTTACATTGCTAGTTTATTCACATCCGTTCAGGCCATAGATATAAAGGCCTTGGAAGCTCACATTTAGAAGTTCCTATCAGTGTTGGTGATGCCTGAGATTTGCATTGGAGAAGGCAATATTTCTATTGACCTTCAATATTCTAGCTCTCGATTTGTGTATGGTAGCCGCCATGGAAAGAAACTAGGCGGATGATCATGGGTAGTTTGTCAAGTATGGTGTTGGTGTTGATGATAAAGTTGCAACTACTGTGACCAAAGTCATAGATCACTTGAATATGGGCTCCAGACACTGTGAGTATGAGCCGGATAGCACAGCACCCAATATAATCCTTTCAGTGAATGCATTTGGTAGGTGCAGGGCCGAGCTCTGCGACCTTTGCCAGCAATACCTACAACGCGCACTAAAATGGGAGCATAGAATAGGTGCACGAACTGTTTGATACAATGCCTCAAAGAAATGTGGTCTCTTGGAATGAAGAGATTGCGGGATATGTTCAAGGGCACGCATAAAATGGTTTTGTTGATAAGGATTTAGAAAAATTCAAGCAAATGGAATCGGCGAGTGTGAATTTAGATATCACCATGTTGCCAAGCATCTTCCCAATGGGAGCTTTCAACAAGCTATGAACACCCATTAAAGCATAATGAAAGATAATTTTTATCTGATATAATAGTTTGAATTTCTCGGGTAGACAAGCCGCATGAACTGTTTGACAAAATGCCTCAAATATGTTGTCTCATGGTATGCAACTTCCAAATTAATTACAGAACAAGAGACTTCAAAGCAATTTTTATCAGTGAGTTTACCAAATTTGGGTGTAGAGGAAATAAGAAATGGCAGATCGGAGGAAAAAGTACATAGAAGTATAGAGTTTCAACACATCATTATCACAAGATAGTTCAAGACTATAAGTTCAACACAACAAATAGAAGAATCACTCTCAGCTCTCTCCAAAGGCATGGCTATGAGTACCTCTGAACCTTCAAAATGCCATAATGAAAATAGCATGTCATCATAAGAATGGTGTGGCATAGCTTTCATCGCTCTTTATGAAAGTGTTGAAAGCGCCTTAAAATGTGAATGAAGGTAGCTTAATAAGAGGATAACTAAAAAAAGTAGTTATTCTAGCTATTTGAATAACTAAAGCCTACATGAAAAATGTATTTGTTGAAAATACTTTCCAAACTTTCAAAGAAGATGCAATTGGCAGTTATAAAGCCAAACTTAGCGGCCATTTTCTTGCATCATCCCTACATGTGCCAAATCAAGAAGTCAGGTAATCACTAAAAATGGAAGAAAGGTTCTTACTAGATTCTTATAGCTGGAAATGCTCTATTAAGACATGCATGTGAAATGTTCAAATACGGAGACAATAGTGTAAAAATGTTGGACTGTTACAAGTTATATACAAGGAGCGTTTAGTATAAAAGAGACCTATAAACTTCAAACGAATGCACTTGGTGTAATTATCTTGATAGACAAATATGCAAAAATGTCTTGCTACTGACAAAATGCATGAAGCGTCTAACATTTTGTCTCAAAGAAATGTGATCTCATGGGGTGCTACGAGTGCAAAACATACACAAAATGGATTCGATGAAAAGGATTTAGAAATTTTTGTGCATCTGCTGGGTGTGAAACTGTGAAGTGAGGATTTTGTCTCACAATACTCATGCACAACCTAAGGATCAGTCATGTGATATAGTACTAACTACTCCACATATGCTATAAGGCAGTCCTTCCTACTACAATTCACAAGACCCCCAAATGATGAATCCAGAAGCTCATTCAAAAATTCAAGATATGCAAACTGAAATCTTTGCAATCAAGAGTGGTTTTGGCGCTCATGCACTTGAACTAAGCGAGGGTCTTGCATGCCAAAAGTGGAAAGTTGACTAGGGGTCATGGCAGGATAGCAATGCTGGTCTGTTTTAATTACATGGTGTATCTGATTTATTTGCAAAAGACACTTTAAACAAGGTTTTACCTTCCAAATAATTAATATCAATTAGAAAAGACCTCATCTCTACCTGAGGTGGATGGACTATATAGAATCAATGATTTGAGAAACCAACTCAGAGAAGAAAAGGGAACTCGGAAGGCATTATGTATGGAACTTGATCAAGAGTAAAATGATGCTCATATTACTGCGGAGGAAACTTTGGCCATGATATATCACTTATTCAAAGCAAGAAGGCATCTACTAAGATGGAAGGTCAACAACTCAAGAGAATAGGTGAGGAGAAATCAATATATGATGAAGAAGCAATTAAAATTCTCAAGGAGATTGTAGTCAGATTTGAAAGAAGAAGGTTGGATCACCACAATGGAGCAGAACAAAGATAGAAAGTGACTCAGCCAAATTCACAACTCCAAAGCTGTATTTTTCAAAACTACCATTTTAGAAAAGTGACTTGTTTCACTTATTGTAATTAAAGGTTCAAAATTCGGTTTTCTTTCAAAAAAAGGTGGTTACTTGAAGTGGTTAGGAAGTAGTTACAAGTTGGTTACAAGGTAGTTACTGGGAAAAAGCCTATAAATATGAGGCTATTTCAAATGTAAAGGGGGGGGGGGGGTGGTCTCATTAGAGAGAACTTTTGCAGGGGGAACTTATGAAACTTTTTGGAACATTTTTGGTCTTACACATTGTATAGTTTACCTTTGAAATTGTATAATTTCGAAAAGATAATGAAGAATTGCATTTCAGTTCGTACGTTCTTGATGTATTTCTGAGTTATGATTACAAGTTTCTCATATGTCCAATTGGTGATCTTTCTATGTATTTGTGTAAATCAAAGTTATCCATTGAAGCATGTAATTGGGGTGATGAAACACAATCATGTCTCAGTATCCTGATTTGAAAGTGTTAAGATAAATTATCTCTTCGTATGTTGAGATTTGCCATCCTTCTTCATCGTTGTTGCACATATGTCATGAAATTCATCATGGAGTTTAGGAAAGTGGTTTCTATCTTTGTGGTGAAATCCCCTCATACTTTTCAATAAGATTGTGAAACCCCTGTTGGTTTTCGTACGTCTACCACGAGGGTTTCTACATGCCCATTTCTCCTATTATTTTTCTTTTCTTCCTTTTTGTACTTTAAGATTAAAAGTACATAAAAACCCACAAATAACCCTACCATACGAGGGAGCTGCCCCTCTCAAACGTAGAGGAAGATCGTCATTGTATCGCGATCTCTCCAACTATTGGGACAATTTAGTCACCTCTCCAAGGGCGACGAGTCAATTTTAAAGATTATTTCACGGTGACAAATCTATTTACCAACACTCCCACACCTATCTCTGATTTTCTTCACACATTATATTATCACTTCCACACCCTCACATCATAATCCATCTGGTATATATATCTGCACAAAGAATTTCAACATCTTTCTAGTCGGCATCTGGAATACTCAGTATTTTCCAAAACTTTGGTTTGTCAACTGAATCCTTGCTTACCAAGTGATGCGTATCAAAGAGATAGTTATAGAAGTCATAAAACATGTCGGCCAATCATGAATGATCCCTTAAGAAGCTTGATCACCATCAATATCTCATCCAGATTAAGGTCTGATGCTCTGCCGGTCAGTTCTTCCTCAGTCTACTCTGCCAAACAGGAACCCAACACTTAAGTGTTCATATCTTTTCACTCTTTCATCACCAGAGGCTCAATCTCTGGAATGTATTATTCATGGTACTCCTCTTGACTTCCCTAAGTCCGTACTTTACTGAGATACTTCCGCTGAGAGATCCGGACCTAATTGTCAGACCTTGCTGCATGCTCTATTCTTGCTTACCGAACCAAAATACACTTCAGTCTATCTTCTAGTATAGTGATACCATGTCCTGCGGATGTGTGGAATGGACTTTGTTTCCATCAATGATAACACTCAAGAAGCCACACCGTGTCTCTTGCCAACAATCTCCCCCTTTGTCATTGATGGCAACACTTATTGAAAAATGACTAAGTGTTATAGCATACTCCCCCTTGGCTGATGCTCTGTTCTTATGTACACTTTTCTGGAGCTCCCCCTTAGCTAGATTCCACATTTTCACTGCTCCTCACTCCCCCTTTGACATCAATGGAAAAGGGTAGGATCCGCACACCAAAATTTCACAACAACAATCTATACTTGGCTACATAAATATATATACATGTTTTACTTACATATACTGAAGTATATCTGTAAAAGTTGTCTTCAACTGGACAAATTCTGTTGCCCAACTCTACTTCATCCTGTCCAATATTGAGATGTGACCACTCAATAGGAATGCAAAAGCTTCTACCCTCTTTAGATCTGTCGGATCACTGGTCTGGGCTGTGGTCTGAGCATCAGTTAGGGCCTCATGCATGGCCTCTAACTTAGGGATAATTATCCCTCTAAGTTCACCCATCCTACTTATTATATTCTTCTTTTCCTTTTCAAGTTTCTTTAGTTCATTTAGAATGGCAATAGTCTGACATTCTTGGTTTATTATGGATGTGGTGAGAGGATCAAAATTTTGAGATAAACTTGATAGTTTATCCTCTTGTTTTTTCACTTTCTTCTCAATATTCATTGTCACTTTAGACCAGGATAAACAAAATTTATATATATCTCTGCCATCTTTGAGAGCATTTTCTAAGCTCTTTATCCCAATGTCCAAATTTCTCCTATCATTTGTTATAAGTCCTTGTATCTCGGAGAATCTCTTATCCAAAAATTCTTTCCAGACTTTCTCTTCTGTTGCTTTTTCCAAAGAATCAAAATGTGTGCTAACAGAATTAACAAGAGATTTTAGATTACCAGATGAAGAGGCCGAAAGATCCTTTTGGAAGGATGGCATGATCTTCTCCAACACACCGGATGCAATCTCTATCAACTCACAATCTTCCATGTGAGACTTCAGAAGTTTTTCTTTTGCCTTTGCTTGGGCAAAGGATGTTATCTTCATTGTCTAAACCGAGGAGAGGGAATCAAAATTGAATGGTCCTTGAAGTAGCTCCAGTTCATCTAATTCCATCATTTCTTTTGTCAGGAAGTCTTTGACTGCTTTTGCAGTGTCTCTTGCCGGAGACAGAGTTTTCTTCCCTTCTGTGGCCTTAGATCTATTATCTAGGGTTTTCTCAGTTTGATCTTTTTCTCTTCCCTTGACTTCTTCTTCTTGACCAATTTTCTCATCTTTTCTTTCTTCTCCTTCAGTTCTGGAGTCAGCAGGGGGATCCAAAAGAGAGATGTTTACTTCTTCAGGGAATTCCTCTTCTAGAGAAGAGGAATCCAAGTCCTAAGTCTTTTCCTCACCTATGTCCTTTGGCTCTTCTGTATTTTTCACAATAGATTCTCCTTCGTCATCCCTGGCAGAGGGTTCATCACTTAAGTCCTCTATAATAGAAAGATTGAATCTTTTAAAAGCATTCCAAAGGATATCTTCTATTTCTTTTGCCACTTTGTTAGTCTCTCCAAGCATAATTTGATTCATTCTTGCTTTGCTCTAGAATCTTCTATTTCTTTTGCCACTTTGTCAGTCTCTCCAAGCATAATTTGATTCATTCTTGCTTTGCTCTAGAACTCATCCTTGCAATCCTTGAAGATCATGTTCATTTGTTTTGGAGTGATAGAAGGGTAGAGCTGAATAGCTATCTATTCCCAGATCTCTAGGTCCTTTTCCTTAGCATTGTTCTTCCTTATTTCAAGTTCCTTCTCTAGGCTTTTGGGAATTAGAGATATGATCTCAATGAATGCTTTATTATAAATGTTAAGATACCTGACTATGGCATCTTGCAAGATCTTCTGGTTAGCTTCATTATATTCATCATAAAATTTAGTCATTGGTTTCAGGTTCCCATCCATAGTGACTGATTTGATGATATCATCCATACAGAGAGCAGGCTTTTCAGCAAATTCTTCTGCCTTTTCTTCCTTGCCTTGACCGGTAGAGGATTCACCAGATATTTTCTTCTTCTTCTTCATTTTCTTGACCTCCTCATCTGATTCTGTCTCTTCATCATCCTTCTTACTGATGTAAGACCTTGTGGCCTTTGTCTTAGTTCTCTTCTCTCCCTTTCTGAATGTCCTGACTTCTGGTTTTGAGGCTTTTTGACTCTTAGAGGTGGCTGGTGCAGAGCTTTTGGAGGATTTGGTCTGGGAGGGGGCTTGCACTGTAGCACTTTCTTTTTCTGTTTCTTGTCTTTCTTTCTCTACCCTTTCCAACTTCTCTCTATTAGCATCAACTACCTCCTTTGATATTCCATATCTCTTGGTGACTTCTTCTACTTCCCTTCTCACTTTCCTCTTGATCTCAGGTTGTCTAAGTTCAACATGAACTTTTACACTTAACTCTTAGAAGGTTCCAAACCTTTCTGCCTTAGGGTCCTTGGTCTGACTTAGTAGGTGTTGGACATGCAGTTCTAGAATTTTATCATCCACCTCATACCCCATTGGCATAATCCAGATTGTCCTTGGCTCTACTGCTTCCATTAGACATTGATCAGTGTCTACCATAAAGCACATTGTATCCTTGTACTTCTCAACCAATGATTGGGAGATTCTTTCTCTGGATTGCATCATACTTTGAAAGTTCTTGAAGTATCCCCATAGAGCTGTATTTTGAGCCTTGGCATCACCAAGCCCATGCATGTAATCTCTGATTTGAATGGCAACAAGTCTGTCATTTTTCCATACCCAACCACTGGATCTGGGTAGCTCATTCATAAAGTAAAAGAACAAACACAGTATTAGCCCACCATACTTGAATGAGTTCTTCTTGTCCTTCTTGATCTTTTGTAGGTTTTCCAACAGTTGGCTCAGAAGAAGTTCACAAAGATCATAATCTGCATTCTCCCTTAACATTTGATAAGCAGCATAGATTTCAATTCCAGATACAGAATTCTCCCTGCTGGAGTGATATATCTTATAGCCAATTATCATAGATGCAAACTTGATATCTGGATTAGTGATATCTTCTATAGTCATTGCTCTCTTGTCAAATTTTGATATGGTATCCTGACTTATAGTTTGATTTTTGACTGATTTAAGAGCAGGCAACCCACCGGATGAGTGCAATCCAGTTACTGCCCTAATTGCATCCTTGGTTATCTTGAATGGCCTCATCAAACACATAAAGTTGTCATGCATTCTACTCAGAACATACCAAACCCAATCATCTTCAGCAAAATAGGGGAAATGAATGTAATGTAAAAAATGCTTATCTTGGATGGCCTTGTATTGAGGTTTGAGTTCAAATGATTCATCTATCAGTTCCTTGTGGTAGATATCCATCAGCTTGGATTCCCCAAATTCTTCAATGTTTGTATGTAAACCCTAACATCTTCTACATGCAGAACTCCATGCGAAATGCTAGAAAATGTGCCTAGGGAATCAACTTCTAGGGATTTATATGGATGTTTTTTGAGTTTAGGGCACGACCTATCAGTAATCTTCACAACATTCAGAGTAGCCATCTTTCAAAGATTCAGAGAAAGATATTCAAGAGCGAAAAATACCTTTTATGCTTCTGGGTTCACGATATGAGCTGGATCAGATTGCTGCATGAATTGACTTCTACGGCTGATCTTTGAGAGGTTTGAGACAATTTTGTTGCAGAGCTCCTTCTCTCTTCTTCTTGAATGTAAATGTGCAAATGTTCAATAAGAGAACCCTTATATTTCTGTGCAAACCCTAATTCCATATTGCAATAAATGTGCAAATTAAGTCATTCTAGTTGCCTTGTTCTCCTTGTTCTAAGAAAGATCTTTTCCGGATCACTGAGATGCACTTAGAGTTATTCTCAATGATTATTGATAATCTATCTTCCTTTCTCCAATCATTTCATCTATCCGCAGATCAAGATTCCTCAATTTTGAATCATACCAAATCTAACTATGAAAATCCTGCTTCTTACCAGATGACTATTAAACCGGATCAATCTTGGAAGATTAACCTCTTCTAAACTTCTTGCGGATCTTCCATATCTTTACACAGGCTTATTTAGATGTTTCTCTAAGAACCCTTTAATCTACAACTTTCCATGTGCCAATTTCAGGCACCAATTAACTGGCTGGGGGAATTTCTTTTCCTTTTTGACTCCCCCTGAGCCAGAGCTCATCTTATTTAGTTTCCGGAAGGAATATCAGCACCAGATTCTAGTGTGGATCCATCCCCAACATTTTCTATACTTCTCTTTACCCAAATCTTGTTCATCTCCCTTTGAATTTCATCTGCATTCACTTTTCCTTTTCCTTTGTCTTGATTTTGATTAAGATGCACCGAACCCCTTTTATCCTGATTCTTACTTCTGCAAAATTTGGCAATATGACCAGATCTATTGTAATTGTAGCAAACAACATTTCTTTGCAGATTTGATAGATATCCTCTTGATCTGCATTGATTAGCCATATGTCCCATTCTATTGCATGCAAAGCATCTACCATTGAATGAATTGTTCATTTGCATATTTCTACATTCTTGAGATTTTTGACCATACCTTTTGCAGTTAAAACACTGTCCGGAGAAGGATGAATTAGTCTGATTCATTCTTCTTCTACACTGATTTGTTTTATGACCAAAGTTGTTGCAATTGTGGCAGTATCCATTGAAGGATGGATATCTTTGAGCATTTGGTTGCCTTACCAGAGGTCTTCTAGGCCTGTTCCTTGGATTTCCTGATCTAGAGTTCTTCTGACCGGATTCAGAGCTTTCCTCTTTCTCATACCCCAAGCCTTGCTTGTCATCTACCCTCTTTTGGCTTTCAAGAAGAACTTCACGTTGAGCAAAGCTTATCTTGAATTTCTCTTTGTATTCATTTGTTGTTTGAAGATCCCTTTTAAGAGTGTCTATCTAATTCTCAAGTTGTTCTTCAATGTCTCTAGCTTCTTCAAGATCAGATTCCAGATGCCAGATTATTCTATCCATTTTGTGGTAGTCTTCTGACTTCTCCTTGAGAGATTGTTTTAGATTATCTTCATTTTTTCTTTTCTCTTCAATTTCTTGGGTGAATTTCATAACTCCTAATTCCATTTCATGTCTTACCATAATGACCTCTTTTGATAACTTCTCACATAACTTGGTTTTCTCATTCAGATCTTCATTAGTATCATTGGCTTCATTTTGACTTGCTAATTGTTGAAGTTCCTTTCTTTTCTTCAATGAGATACTTAGTTTTTCTTTGAGTTCATTTATGAAATCATCACATTGTTTGAGTCTTTCCCTCAGGTCATTGACTTCAGAGTGAGATTGACCAAGATCATCTAGGGCAGACTGAAGTTGTTCCCTCATACCATACATATCCATTGAGATTCCCAGATCTTCCTTAAGCTGTTAGGCTCTGTTAGAAGGAAATTGGCCTTGATACCAATTGTTGATAACTAAGAGGGGGGGTGAATCAGTTATCTAAATTATTTGACTTGCTTTTCTTCTTTGACAATTAGTGCAATATCAAAACATATAAGCATACATAACCATGGAAGCAAAAATAAACTCAATACACATAACACAATATTTTTGACGTGGAAAACCTATTAAGAGAAAAAACCATGGGGTGACTAACCCAAGATTGTATTCTCTGTTAGAAGAATAAGATGTACAAAATGGCACTTGCCAATTAGGGCTCATTGCCTGAGCACACTGCTCACAAGAGGCTCACTGCCTACAAGAGACTCATTGTCTACAAGTTATAAAGAAAGTAACCAAGTTTTTTGAACTGATCAGAGGCATCCACTTATGCTGAGGTTCAATTCTGATTAGGCTCAATAAACTGATCTACTGCATTTCATTCTTCCACTCCTTTAGTGTTGTTGTTCTGTTACATACTGGACTTGTATTGTAACTCCCACACCTATCTCTACTTTTCTTCACACATTATATTATCACTTCCACACCCTCACATCATAATCCATCTGGTATATATATCCGCACAAAGGATTTCAACATCTTTCTAGTCGGCATCCAGAATACTCGGTATTTTCCAAAACTCTGGTCTGTCGGCTGAATCCTTGCTTACCAAGTGATCTGTATCAAAGAGATACTTATAGAAGTCATCAAACATGTCATCCAATCATGAATGATCCCTTAAGAAGCTTGATCACCATCAATATCTCATCTGGATTAAGGTCTGATGCTCTACCGGTCAATTCTTCCTCAATCTACTCTGCCAAACAGGAACCCAACACTTAGGTGTTCATATTTTTTCACTCTTTCATCACCGGAGGCTCAATCTCTAGAATGTATTAGTCATGGTACTCCTCTTGACTACCTCAAGTCTGCACTTTACTGAGATACTTCCTCTGAGAGATCCGGACCTGATTGTTGGACCTTGCTACATGCTCTATTCTTGCTCACCAGACCAAAATACACTTCAATCTGTCTTCCAGTATAGTCATACCATGTCTTGCGGATGTGTGGAATGGAATTTGTTGCCATCAATGACAACACTCAAGAAGCCACACTGTGTCTCTTGCCAATAGATGAGCATGCCAAAAAAAATGGTTTTCAAAAAATCTTCCGTAGTTCTTGCGATTGCTCATGGATGGCCGTCTTGTACAGGATGATGACGGATAAGACCATGGAAGAGTGCCTCATCCATAGTGCCCTCAAAGCCTAAAGAGAATAGAATGAATTGTAATAAAAAAAATTACACGAGTAGAATGAATTGAAATTTTGTGCATAAATTTCACACTTAAAATTATTTGCAAATTAATTTTACCTATTTATTCGTATAAAAAAAGTTTGAATATTGCAATTCTTCATCCTGTTAATATCAATATTGCAAGATTCAGCTCTACAGTCCATATAATCTTAGTCTTCCGACGAGTTATATAAGGTAAGAATCCACTTACATCTGTACCAATTTTCTTTGTTTATGGTGTAATATTAATCTTACGATGTTTTAGACACCATTGATTTATCTATTACGAAAACTGGTGTTGTTTTATAATTTCTTTTTTCCACTCACAAGAATGAGAGTGGGCATCCCACATGGGAAACTAGTCAATATCACCGCAAAGGCACACATTTTGAAAACCATTTTCTGCATGCATGCCCATCAGGATGGGCATTCCCTCCTGATGGCTAGACAGACGGTTCTGATATGGAACTGTCTATCCAGCATTCAGGATGGAATGCCCATCCTGATGGAAATGCCAAGAAAAATGGTTTTCAAAAAATATTCCGTAGTTCTTGCTACTGTTCATGGATGGCCGTCTTGTACGGGATGATGACGGACAAGACCGTGGAAGAGTGCCTCGTCCATAGTGCCCTCAAAGCCTGCAGAGAATATAATGTATTGTAATTAAAAATTTACACAGGTAGAATGAATCAAAATTTCGTGCATAAATTTCATGCTTAAAACTATTTGCAAATCAGTTTTACCTATTCATTCATATACAGAAAGTTTGAATATTGCAATTCTTCATCCTGTTAATGTCAATATTGCAAGATTCAACTCTATAGTCCATATAATCTTAGTCTTCCGAGGAGTTATATAAGGTAAGAATCCAGTTACATCTGCCCCAATTTTCTTTGTTTACGGTGTAATATTAATATTGCGATGTTTTAGATGCCATTGATTTATCTATTGCGAAAACTGGTGTTGTTTTATAATTTTTTTTGGCACTCACGAGAATGAGAGAGTGGGCATCCCACATGGGAAACTGGTCAATGTCACTGCAAAGGCACACTCATTTTTCAAAAAATATTTTCTGAATGCATGGCCATCAGGATGGGCATTCCATCTTGATGGCTGGATAGACAGTTCTAATATGGAACTGTCTATCCAACATTCAGGATGGAATGCCCATCCTGATGGGCATGCCAAAAAAAATGGTTTTCAAAGAATCTTCTGTAGTTATTGCTATTGCTCATGGATGGCCGTCTTGTACGGGATGATGATGGACAAGACCATGGAAGAGTGCCTCGTCCATAGTGCCCTCAAAGCCTGTAGAGAATAGAATGAATTGTAATAAAAAAATTTACACAGGTAGAATGAATTAAAAAATTTTGCATAAATTTCGTGCTTAAAATTATTTGCAAATCACTTTTACCTATTCATTTGTATATAAAAAATTTGAATATTGCAATTCTTCATCCTATTAATGTCAAAATTTAAAGATTCAGCTCTGCAATCCATATAATCTTAGTCTTCTGAGGAGTTATATAAGGTAAGAATCGAGTTACATCTGTGCCAATTTTCTTTGTTTATGGTGTAATATTAATCTTGTGATGTTTTCGATGCCATTGATTTATCTATTACAAAAACTGGTGTTGTTTTATTATTTTTTTTTGCACTCACGAGAATGAGAGAGTGAGCGTCCCACGTGGGAAACTGGTCAATATCACCACAAAGGCACACACATTTTTTGAAAACTATTTTCTGCATGCATGCTCATCAAGATGGGCATTACATCTTAATGGCTGCATAGACGGTTCTGATCTAGAACTATCTATCTAGCATTCAGGATGGAATGTCCATCCTAATGGGCATGCCAAAAAAAATCATTTTCAAAAAATCTTCCATAGTTATCGCTACTGCTCATGGATGGCTGTCTTGTACGGGATGATGATGGACAAGACTGTGGAAGAGTACCTCGTCCATAGTGCCCTCAAAGCCTGCAAAGAATAGAATGTATTGTAAAAAAAAATTACGTGGGTAAAATGAATCAAAATTTCGCGCATAAATTTTGCTCATAAATTTCGCCCGTAAATTTCATGCTTAAAATTATTTGCAAATCAGTTTCACCTATTCATTAGTATACAGAAAGTCTGAATATTGCAATTCTTGATCCTGTTAATTTCAATATTGCAAGATCTAGCTCCACAGTCCATATAATCTTAGTCTTTCAAGGAGTTATATAAGGTAAGAATCCATTTACATCTACCTCAATTTTCTTTATTTACGATGTAATATTAATCTTGCGATGTTTTAGACACCATTGATTTATCTATTAAGAAAACTGGTGTTGTTTTATTATTTTTTTTCCACTTACGAGAATGAGTGGGCGTCCCATGTGGGAAACTAGTCAATATCAGCATAAAGGCACACACATTTTTTGAAAATTGTTTTCTGCATGCATGCCCATTAGGATGGGCATTCCATCCTGATGGCTGGATAGACGGTTCTGATCTGGAACTGTCTATCCAACATTCAGGATGGAATGCCCATCCTGATGGGCATGCCAAACAAAATGGTTTTGAAAAAATATTCCATAGTTATCGCTACTACTCATGGATGGCTGTCTTGTACGGTATGATGATGGACAAGACCGTGGAAGAGTGCCTCGTCCATAGTGCCCTCAAAGCCTGCAGAGAATAGAATGTATTGTAATAAAAAAATTCATGCAAGAAGAATGAATCAAAATTTTGTGCTTAAATTTCACGCGTAAATTTTGCACTTAAAATTATTTGTAAATCAGTTTTACCTATTCATTCATATACAGAAAGTCTGAATATTACAATTCTTCATCCTATTAATGTCAATATTGCAAGATTCAGCTCCGCAGTCCATATAATCTTAGTCATTCGAGGAGTTATATAAGGTAAGAAACCAGTTACATCAGCACCAATTTTCTTTGTTTACTGTGTAATATTAATCTTGTGATGTTTTATATGACATTGATTTATCTGTTACAAAAATTGGTGTTGTTTTATAATTTTTTTTGCACTCACGAGAATTAGAGAGTAGGCGTCCCACGTGGGAAACTGGTCAATATCACCACAAAGGCACACACATTTTTTAAAAACCATTTTCTACATGCATGCCCATCAAGATGGGCATTCTATCATGATGGCTGGATAGACGGTTCCGTAATATTAATCTTGCAATGCTTTAGACACCACTGATTTATCTATTACGAAAATTGGTGTAGTTTTATAAAAAAAAATTGCACTCATGAGCGAGTGGGTGTCCCATGTGGGAAACTGGTCAATATCACCACAAAGGCACACACAGTTTTTGAAAACTATTTTCTGCATGCATGTCCATCAGGATGGGCATTCCATTCTAATGGTTGGATAGATAGTTTTGATGTGGAACTGTCTATCTAGCATTCAGGATGGAATGCCCATCCATATGGGCATGCCAAAAAAATGGTTTTCAAAAAATGTTCCATAGTTATCGCTATTGCTCATGGATGGCCGTCTTGTACGGGATGATGACGGACAAGACCATGGAAGAGTGCCTCATCCATAGTGCCCTCAAAGCCTACAAAGAATAGAATGAATTGTAATAAAAAAATTACGTGGGTAGAATGAATCAAAATTTTGCGCATAAATTTCGCGCTTAAAATTATTTGTAAATCAGTTTTACCTATTAATTTGTATACATAAAGTATGAATATTTCAATTCTTCATCTTGTTAATGTTAATATTGCAAGATTCAGCTCCACAGTCCATATAATCTTAGTCTTCCGAGGAGTTATATAAGGTAAGAATCTAGTTACATCTGTGCCAATTTTCTTTGTTTACAGTGTAATATTAATCTTGTGATGTTTTAAATGCCATTGATTTATCTATTCACAAAAACTGGTGTTGTTTTATAATTTGTTTTTGCACTCATGAGAATGAGAGAGTGGGTGTCCCACGTGGGAAACTAGTCAATATCACTGCAAAGGCACACACATTTTTCAAAAACCATTTTCTGTATGCATACCCATCAGGATGGGCATTCCATCCTGATGGCTAGATAGATGGTTCCAATCTGGAATTGTCTATCCAGCATTTAGGATGGAATGCCCATCCATATGGGCATGCCAAAAGAAACAGTTTTCAAAAAAAATTTCGTAGTTATCGCTACTGCTCATGGATGGCTGTCTTGTACGGGATGATGACAAACAAGACTATGGAAGAGTGCCTCATCTGTAGTGCCCTCAAAGCCTGCAGAGAATAGAATGAATTGTAATAAAAACATTTATGCTGGTAGAATGAATTGAAATTTCACGCTTAAAATTATTTGCAAATCAGTTTTACCTATTCATACGTATAATCTTAATGTCAATATTTCAAGATTCAGCTCCGCAGTCCATATAATCTTAGTCTTCTGAGGAGTTATATAAGGTAAGAATCAAGTTACATCTGCACCAATTTTCTTTATTTACGGTGTAATATTAATCTTGCGATGTTTTAAACGCCATTGATTTATCTATTACGAAAACTAGTGTTGTTTTATAATTTTTTTTTGCACTCACAAGAATGAGAGTGGGCATCCCATGTGGGAAACTGGTCAATATCACTGCAAAGGCACACACATTTTTTGAAAACTATTTTTTGCATGCATGCCCATCAGGATGGGCATTCCATCCTGAATGCTGGATAGGCAATCCCCATCCTGATGGCTGGATAGACAGTTATGATCTGGGATTGCCTATCCAGCATTCAGGATGGAATGCCCATCCTGATGGGTGTGCCAAAAAAAACAATTTTTCAAAAATCTTTCGTAGTTATTGCTACTGCTCTTGGATGGCCGTCTTGTATGGTATGATGACGGACAAGACCGTGGAAGACTGCCTCATCCGTAGTGCCCTCAAAGCCTACAGAGAATAGAATGAATTGTAATAAAAAAAATTATGCTAGTAGAATGAATCAAAATTTTGCACGTAAATTTTGCTTGTAAATTTCATGCTTAAAATTATTTGCAAATTAGTTTTATCTATTCATTCATAAATAGAAAGTCTAAATATTGCAATTCTTCATCCTGTTAATGTCAATATTGCAAGATTCAGCTCCGCAGTCCATATAATCTTAGTCTTCCCAGGAGTTATGTAATGTAAGAATCCAATTACATCTGTGCCAATTTTCTTTGTTTACGGTGTAATATTAATCTTGCGATGTTTTAGATGCCATTGATTTATCTATTACAAAAACTAGTGTTGCTTTATAATTTTTTTTTGCACTCACGAGAATGAGAGATTGGGCATCCCACGTGGGAAACTTGTCAATATCACTGCAAAGGCACACACATTTTTTGAAAACTATTTTTTGCATGCATGCCCATCAGGATGGGCATTCACGATGGAATACCCATCCTAATGGGCATGCCAAAAAAATGGTTTTTGAAAAATCTTTTGTAGTTATCGCTACTGCTCATGGATGGCTGTCTTGTACGAGATGATGACAGACAAGACCGTGGAAGAGTGCCTTGTCCATAGTACCCTAAAAGGCTGCAGAGAATAGAATGTATTCTAATAAAAAATTTATGTAGGTAGAATGAATCAAAATTTTGCGCGTAAATTTTTCACTTAAAATTATTTGCAAATCAGTTTTACCTATTCATTCATATATAGAAAGTCTGAATATTGCAATTCTTCATCCTATTAATGTCAATATTGCAAGATTCAGATCCACAATCCATATAATCTTAGTCTTCCGAGGAGTTATATAAGGTAAGAATCCAATTACATCTGCACCAATTTTCTTTGTTTATGGTGTAATATTAATCTTGTGATGTTTTAGATGCCATTGATTTATCTATTACGAAAACTGGTGTTGTTTTATAACTTTTTTTTTGCACTCACAAGAATGAGAGAGTGAGCGTCCCACGTGGGAAACTGGTTAATATCATCACAAAGGCACACACTTTTTTGAAAACTATTTTTTGCATGCATGCCCATCAGGATGGGTATTCCATCCTGATGGCTGGATAGACAGTTTCGATCTGGAACTGTCTATCCAACATTCAGGATCGAAAGCCCATCCTAATGGGCATGCCAAAAAAATGGTTTTCAAAAAATCTTTCGTAGTTATCGCTACTGCTCATGAATGGCTATCTTGTATGGTATGATGACGAACAAGACCGTGGAAGAGTGCCTCGTCCGTAGTGCCCTCAAAGCCTTCAGAGAATAGAATGAGTTGTAAGAAAAAACTTTACGTGGGTAGAATGAATCAAAATTTTGCATTTAAAATTATTTGCAAATCAGTTTTACCTATTCATTCATATACATAAAGTCTAAATATTGCAATTCTTCATCTTGTTAATGTCAATATTGCAAGATTCAGCTCCGCAGTCCAATAATCTTAGTCTTCTGAGGAGTTATATAAGGTAAGAATCCAGTTACATCTACGCCAATTTTCTTTGTTTACGGCGTAATATTAATCTTGTGATGTTTTAGATGCCATTGATTTATCTATTACGAAAACTGGTGTTGTTTTATAAATTTTTTTTGCACTCACGAGAATGAGAGAGTGGGCATCCCACATGGGAAACTGGTCAATATCACTGCAAAGGCACACACATTTTTTGAAAACTATTTTTTGCATGCATGCCCATCAAGATGGGCATTCCATCCTGATGGCTAGATATACGGTTCCGATCTGGAACTATCTATCTAGCATTCAGTATGGAATGCCCATCCTAATGGGCATGCCAAAAAAAATAGTTTTCAAAAAATCTTCAGTAGTTATCGCTACTACTCACGGATGGTCGTCTTGTACGGGATGATGATGGACAAGACCGTGGAATAGTGCCTCATTTGTAGTGCCCTGAAAGGATGCAGACAATAGAATGTATTGTAATAAAAAAATTTAAGCAGGTAGAATGAATCTAAATTTCGTGCATAAATTTTGCGCATAAATTTCATGCCTAAATTTTGTGCTTAAAATTATTTGCAAATCAGTTTTACCTATTCATTCATATATAGAAAGTCTGAATATTGCAATTCTTCATCCTGTTAATGTCAATATTGCAAGATTTAGCTCCACAATCCATATAATCTTAGTCTTTTGAGGAGTTATATAAGGTAAGAATCCAGTTACATCTATGCCAATTTTCTTTGTTTACAGTGTAATATTAATCTTGTGATGTTTTAGACGCCATTGATTTATCTATTACGAAAACTGGTGTTGTTTTATTATTTTTTTTACTCTCACGAGAAAGAGAGAGTGGGCATCCCATGTGGGAAACTGGTCAATATCATCGCAAAGGCACACACATTTTTCAAAAAACTATTTTCTGCATGCATGCCCATCAAGATGGGCATTCCATCCTGATGGCTGGATAGACGATTCCATGAGAATGAGAGTGTGGGAATCCCACGTGGGAAAATTGTCAATATCACTGCAATAGCACACACACTTTTTGAAAACCATTTTCTGCATGCATGTCCGTCAGGATGGGCATTCCATCCTTATGGCTGGATAGACAGTTTCGATATGGAACTATCTATCCAGTATTCAAGATCGAATGCCCATCTTAGTGGGCATGCCAAAAATATGGTTTTCAAAAAATCTTTTGTAGTTATCACTACTGCTCATGGGTGGCCATCTTGTATGGGATAATGATGGACAAGACCATGGCAGAGTGCCTCATCCGTAGTGCCCTCAAAGCCTCCAGAGAATAGAATGAATTGTAATAAAAAAAATTACGCAGGTAGAATGAATCAAAATTTTGCACGTAAATTTCACACTTAAAATTATTTGCAAATCAGTTTTACCTATTCATTCGTATACAGAAAGTCTGAATATTGCAATTCTTCATCCTTTTAATGTCAATATTGCAAGATTCAGCTTCGTAGTCCATATAATCTTAGTCTTTCAAGGAGTTATATAAGGTAAGAATCCAATTACATCTGTGCCAATTTTCTTTGTTTACAGTGTACTATTAATCTTGCGATGTTTTAGATGCCATTGATTTATCTATTATGAAAACTGGTGTTGTTTTAAAATTTTGTTTTGCACTCACGAGAATGAGAGAGTGGGCGTCCCATGTGGGAAACTGGTCAATATCACTGAAAAGGCACACGTATTTTTTTAAAACCATTTTTTGCATGCATGACCATCATGGCTATCCTGATGGCTGGATAGACGGTTCCTTCATTCGTATACAGAAAGTCTGAATATTGCAATTCTTCATCCTGTTAATGTTAATATTAAAAGATTTAGCTCCGCAGTTTATATAATCTTAGTCTTCCAAGGAGTTATATAAGGTAACAATCCAATTACATTTGTGCCAATTTTCTTTGTTTATGATGTAATATTAATCTTGTGATGTTATAGATGCCATTGATTTATCTATTGCGAAAACTAGTGTTGTTTTATAACTTTCTTTTTGCACTCATGAGAATGACAGAGTGGGCGCCCACGTGGGAAACTAGTCAATATCACCGCAAAGGCACACACATTTTTTGAAAACCATTTTCTACATGCATGCCCATCAAGATTGGCATTCCATCCTGATGGTTGGATAGACGATTCTGATCTGGCCAAAAAAATGGTTTTCAAAAAATCTTCTGTAGCTATCGCTACTACTCATGGATGGCCGTCTTGTACGGGCTGATGACGGACAAGACCGTGGAAGAGTGCCTTGTCCATAGTGCCCTCAAAGCCTACAGAGAATAAAATGAATTGTAATAAAAAAAATTACGCGGGTAGAATGAATCAAAATTTTGCACTTAAAATTATTTGCAAATCAGATTTACCTATTCATTCATATACAGAAAGTTTGAATATTGCAATTCTTAATCCTATTAATGTCAATATTGCAAGATTCAGCTTTGTAGTCCATATAATCTTAGTCTTCCGAGGAGTTATATAAGGTAAGAATCCAGTTACATCTGCACCAATTTTATTTGTTTATGGTGTAATATTAATCTTGTGATGTTTTAGACGCCATTGATTTCTCTATTACGAAAATTGGTGTTGTTTTATAATTTTTTTTTTGCACTCGCGAGAATGAGAGAGTGGGCATCCCATATATGAAACTGGTCAACATCACCGCAATGGCACATACATTTTTCAAAAACTATTTTTTGCATGCATGCCCATTAGGATGGGCATTCCATCCTAAATGTTGGATAGACAATTCTGATCTGGAACTGTCTATCCAGCATTCGGGATGGAATACCCATCCTGATGGGCATGCCAAAAAAATGATTTTTGAAAAATCTTCCATAGTTATCGCTACTGCTCATGGATGGCCATCTTGTACGGGATGATGACGGACAAGACCATGGAAGAGTGCCTCATCCATAGTGCCCTCAAGGCCTGTAGAGAGTAGAATGAATTGTAATAAAAAAATTTATATAGGTAGAATGAACCAAAATTTTGTGCATAAATTTTGTGCTTAAAACTATTTGCAAATAAGTTTTACCTATTGATTCGTATACAAAAAGTCTAAATATTGCAATTCTTCATCCTGTTAATATCAATATTGCAAGATTCAATTGTACAATCCATATAATCCTAGTCTTCTGAGGAGTTATATAAAGTAAGAATCAAGTTACATCTGCGCCAATTTTCTCTGTTTATAGTGTAATATTAATCTTGTGATGTTTTAGACGCCATTGATTTATCTATTACAAAAACTGGTGTTGTTTTATAATTTTTTTTGCACTCGCAAGAATGAGAGAGTGGGCATCCCACATGGGAAACTAGTCAATATCACGGCAAGGGCACACACATTTTTTGAAAACCATTTTTTGCATGCATGCCCATCAGGATGGGTATTCCATCCTGATGGGTGGATAGACGGTTTCGATCTGGAACTATCTATCCAGCATTCAGGATGGAATGCCCATCCTAATGGGCATGCCAAAAAAAAAGTTTTTGAAAAATCTTCCCTAGTTATTGCTTTTGCTCATGGATGGCTGTCTTTTACGGGATGATGATGGACAAGACCGTGGAATAGTGCCTCGTCTGTAGTGCCCTCAAAGCCTGCAAAGAATAGAATGAATTGTAATAAAAAAATTTACATGGGTAGAATGAAACAAAATTTTGCGCGTAAATTTTGCACTTTAAATTATTTGTACATTAGTTTTACCTATTCATTCGTATACAAAAAGTCTGAATATTGCAATTCTTCATCTTGTTAATGTCAATATTACAAGATTTAGCTCCGCAGTCCATATAATCTTAGTCTTCTGAGGAGTATATAAGGTAAGAATCCAGTTACATCTGTGCCAATTTTCTTTGTTTACGGTGTAATATTAATCTTGCAATGTTTAAGATGCCATTGATTTATCTATTATGAAAACTAGCATTGTTTTATAATTTTTTTGGCACTCATGAGAATGAGAGTGTGGGCGTCCCACGTGGGAAACTTGTCAATATCACCGCACAAGCACACACATTTTTTGAAAACCATTTTCTACATGCATGCCCATTAGGATGGGCATTCCATCTTGATGGATGGGTAGACTGTTCCCTCTTCCACGGTCTTGTCCATCATCATCCCATGCAAAACGGCCATCCACGAGCAGTAGCGATAACTACGGAAGATTTTTTGAAAACCATTTTTTTTGGCATGCCCATCAGAATGGGCATTCCATCCTAAATGCTGGATAGATAGTTCCAGATCGGAACCATCTATCCAGCCATCAGGATGGAATGCCCATGCTGACGGGCATGCATGCAAAAAATAGTTTTTGAAAAAAAGTGTTTGCCTTTACAGTGATATTGACTAGTTTCCCACGTGGGATGCCCACTCTCTCATTCTCGTGAGTGCAAAAAAATTATAAAACAATACCAGTTTTTGTAATAGATAAATCAATGGCATCTAAAACATCACAAGATTAATATTACACCGTAAACAAAGAAAATTGGTGTAGATGTAACTAGATTCTTACCTTATACGACCCCTCAAAAGACTAAGATTATATGGACTCTGGAGCTGAATCTTACAATATTGACATTAACATGATGAAGAATTGCAATATTTAGACTTTATGTATACAAATTAATAGGTAAAATTGATTTGCAAATAATTTACGCGTGAAATTTTGATTCATTTACCTGCGTAAATTTTTTTATTACAATTCATTCTATTCTCTACAGGCTTTGAGGGTACTCCAGACAAGGCACTCTTCCACGGTCTTCTCCATCATCATCCCATACAAGACAGCCATCCATAAGTAGTAGTGATAACTACGGAAGATTTTTTGAAAACCATTTTTTTTGCATGCCCATCAGGATGGGCATTACATCCTGAATGCTGGATAGATAGTTCCATGCAAGAGTGCCTCGCCCTTAGTGCCATCAAAGCCTACAAATAAAATGAATTTTAATAAAAAAATTTACGCAGGTAGAATGAATTGAAATTTCACCCGTAAATTTTGCGCGTAAATTTCGCGCTTAAAATCATTTGCAAATCAGTTTTACCTATTCATTTGTGTACAGAAAGTCTGAATATTACAATTCTTCATCCTATTAATGTCAATATCGCAAGATTCAGCTCAGCAATCCATATAATCTTAGTCTTCCAAGGAGTTATATAAGGTAAGAATCTAGTTACATCTACGCTAATTTTCTTTGTTTACAATGTAATATTAATCTTGCAATGTTTTAGACGCCATTGATTTATCTATTACGAAAACTAGTGTTGTTTTATAATTTTTTTTACACTCATGAGAATGAGAGAGTGGGTGTCCCATGTGGGAAACTAGTCAATATCACTGCAAAGACACACATTTTTTGAAAACCATTTTCTGCATGCATGCCCATTAGGATGGGCATTCCATCCTGATGGCTGGATAAATAGTTCTAATCTGGAACTGTCTATCCAACATTCAGGATGGAATGCCCATCCTGATGGGCATGCCAAAAAAATGGTTTTCAAAAAATCTTCCATAGTTATCGCTACTATTCATGGATGGTCGTCTTCTACGGGATGATGACAAACAAGACCGTAGAAGAGTGCCTCATCCGTAGTGCCCTCAAAGCCTGCAGAGAATAGAATGAATTGTAATAAAAAATTTAAGCAGGTAGAATGAATCAAAATTTTGCGCTTAAAATTATTTTCAAATCAGTTTTACCTATTCATTCATATACAGAAAGTCTGAATATTGCAATTCTTCATCCTGTTAATGTCAATATTGCAAGATTCAGCTCCACAGTCCATATAATATTACTCTTCTGAGGAGTTATATATGGTAAGAATCCAGTTACATCTAAGCCAATTTTCTTTGTTTACGGTGTAATATTAATCTTGCGATGTTTTAGATGACATTGATCTATCTATTACAAAAACTAGTAATGTTTTATAATTTTATTTTGCACTCACGAGAATGAGAGAGTGGGCGTCTCATGTGGGAAACTCGTCAATATCACTGTAAAGGCACACACATTTTTCAAAAACCATTTTCTGCATGCATGCCCATCAGGATGGGCATTCCATCTTGATGGCTAGATAGACAGTTCTGATCTAGAACTGTCTATCCAGCATTCAGAATGGAATGCCCATCCTGATGGGCATGCCAGAAAAAATAGTTTTTGAAAAATCTTCCGTAGTTATCACTACTACTCATGGATGGACGTCCTATACGGGATGATGAAGGACAAGACTGTGGAAGAGTGCCTTGTCCGTAGTGCCCTCAGAGCCTGCAGAGAATAGAATGAATTGAAATAAAAAAATTTACGTAGGTAGAATGAATCAAAATTTCCTACGTAAATTTCACGCTTAAAATTATTTGCAAATCAGTTTTACCTATTCATTCATATACAGAAAGTCTGAATATTGCAATTCTTCATCCTATTAATGTCAATATTACAAGATCCAGTTACATCTGTGCTAATTTTCTTTGTTTATGGTGTAAGATGAATCTTGCGATGTTTTAGATGCCATTGATTTATCTATTACATCACGAGAATGAGAGAGTGTGCATCCCCTGTAAGAAACCAATCAATATCACTGCAAAGGCACACACATTTTTTGAAAACTATTTTCTACATGCATGCCCGTATGGATGGGTGGGCATTCCATCCTGATGGTTGGATAGACGGTTCCCTTTCGAGGAGTTATATAAGGTAAGAATCCAGTTACATCTACGCCAATTTTCTTTGTTTACGGTGTAATATTAATCTTGTGATGTTTTAGACGCCATTGATTTATCTATTACGAAAATTGGTGTTTCTTTATAATTGTTTCTTGCACTCACAAGAATGAGAGAGTGGGCATCCCACGTGTGAAACTAGTCAATATCACCAAAAAGTCACATGCATTTTTCTAAAACCGTTTTCTGCATGCATGCCCATCAGGATGGGCATTCCATCTTGATGGCTAGATAGATAGTTCTAATCTAGAACTGTCTATCCAAGATTCAGGATGGAATGCCCATCTTGATGGGCATGCCAAAAAAATAATTTTCAAAAAACCTTTCATAGTTATCGCTACTGCTCATTGATGGTCGTCTTGTATGGGATGATGACGGACAAGACCATAGAAGAGTGCCTCATCCGTAGTGCCCTCAAAGCCTGTAGCTAACAGAATGAATTGTAATTAAAAAAATTATGCGGGTAGAATGAATCAAAATTTTGTGCGTAAATTTTGCACGTAAACTTTGCACTTAAAATTATTTGCAAATCAATTTTACCTATTCATTTGTATAAAGAAAGTCTAAATATTGCAATTCTTCGTCCTATTAATGTCAATATTGCAAGATTCATCTCCACAGTCCATATAATCTTAGTCTTCCGAGGAGTTATACAAGGTAAGAATCATGTTACATCTGCGTCAATTTTCTTTGTTTACAGTGTAATATTAATCTTGCGATGTTTTAGATGCCATTGATTTATCTATTATGAAAACCAGTGTTGTTTTATATTTTTTTTTTTGCACTCACGAGAATGAGAGAGTAGGCGTCCCACATGGGAAACTAGTCAATATCACCGCAAAGGTACACACATTTTTCAAAAACCGTTTTCTGCATGCATGCCCATCAAGATTAGCATTCCATCCTGATAGCTGGATAGATAGTTCTGTTTTGGAACTGTCTATCCAGCATTCAAGATGGAATGCCCATCTTGATGGGCATGCCAAAAAAAATAGTTTTCAAAAAATCTTCCCTACTTATCGCTACTGCTCATGGATGGTCGTCTTGTACGGGATGATGATGGACAAGACCATGGAAGAGTGCCTCGTCCATAGTGCCCTCAAAGCCTGCAGAGAATAGAATGAATTGTAATAAAAAAATTTACGTGGGTAGAATGAATCAAAATTTCGTCCGTAAATTTCATGCTTAAAATTATTTGCAAATCAGTTTTACCTATTCATTCATATATAGAAAGTCTGAATCTTACAATTCTCCATCCTGTTAATATCAATATTTCAAGTTTCCACTCCGTAGTCCATATAATCTTCGTCTTCTGAGGAGTTATATAACGTAAGAATCCAGTTACATGTACATCAATTTTCTTTGTTTACAGTGTAATATTAATCTTGTGATGTTTTAGATGCCATTGATTTATCCTTTATGAAAATTGGTGTTGTTTTATAATTTTTTCTTACACTCACAAGAATTAGAGAATGGGCGTCCCATGAGGGAAACTAGTCAATATCATCGCAAAGGCACACAAATTTTTCGAAAACCATTTTCTGCATGCATGCCCATCAGGATGGGCATTCCATCCTGATGGCTGGATAGACAGTTCTGATCTAGAACTGTCTATCCAGCATTCAGGATGGAATCCCCATCCTGATGGACATCCAAAAAAAATGGTTTCTGAAAAATCTTTCGTAGTTATCGCTACTACTCATAGATGGTCGTCTTGTACAGGATGATGACGGACAAGACCATGGAAGAGTGCCTTGTCCGTAGTGCCCTCAAAGACTACATAGAATAGAATGTATTGTAATAAAAAAATTTACTTGGGTAGAATGAATCAAAATTTCACGTGTAAATTTTGCGCTTAAAATTATTTGCAAAATAGTTTTAAGTATTCATTTGTATACAGAAAGTCTGAATATTGCAATTTTTCATCATGTTAATGTCAATATTGCAAGACTCAGCTCCGTGGTCCCTATAATCTTAGTCTTCGAAGGAGTTATATAAGGTAAGAATCATGTTACATCTGTGCCAATTTTCTTTGTTTACATTGTAATATTAATCTTGCGATGTTTTCGACACCATTGATTGATCTATTACGGAAACTGGTGTTCTTTTATAATTTTTTTTTAC
Source organism: Cunninghamia lanceolata (assembly GCA_027924645.1). Classification (NCBI taxonomy): domain Eukaryota; kingdom Viridiplantae; phylum Streptophyta; class Pinopsida; order Cupressales; family Cupressaceae; genus Cunninghamia; species Cunninghamia lanceolata. The sequence continues at coordinate 3,791,082 of BSBN01001925.1, read as the reverse complement.
ACTCACAAGAATGAGAGAGTGGGCATCCCAAGTGGAAACTGGTCAATATCACCACAAAGGCACACACATTTTTTGAAAACCATTTTCTGTATACATGCCCATCAGGATGGGCATTCCATCTTGATGGTTGGATAGAAGGTTCCGATCTGGAACTGTCTATCAAGCATTCAGGATGGAATGCCCATCCTGATGGGCATGCCATAAAAAATAGTTTTCAAAAAATCTTTCATAGTTATTGCTACTACTCATGGATGGTCGTCTTGTACAAGAGGATGATGGACAAGACTGTGGAAGAGAGTCTAGTCCATAGTGTCCTCAAAGCCTGCAGAGAATAGAATGTATTGTAATAAAAAAATTTACGTGGGTAGAATGAATCAAAATTTCATGCTTAAATTTCATGCCTAAATTTTGCACATAATTTTGCACTTAAAATTATTTGCAAATCAGTTTTACCTATCATTCATATACAAAAAGTCTAAATATTGTAATTCTTCATGCTGTTAATGTCAATATTGCAAGATTCAGTTCCACAATCCATATAATCTTAGTCTTCCAAGGACTTATATAAGGTAAGAATCTAGTTACATCTATGCATACTTTCTTTGTTTACGGTGTAATATTAATCTTGTGATGTTTTAGACAGCATTGATTTATCTATTACAAAAATTGGTGTTGTTTTATATTTTTTTTTGCACTCATGAGAATGAGACAGTGGGCGTCCCACATGGGAAACTAGTCAATATCACCGTAAAGGCACACACATTTTTTGAAAACCATTTTCTGCATGCATGCCCATTAGGATGGACATTCCATCTGTTGGATCTAGGGCATACAACTGAGAGGGGGGGGGTGAATCAGTTGTATAAAACTTCTTCTTCTTTCAAACACTTGATTCTTCGTTGTTAGTTAGCAGCATATCAATTAATCATCCATGAAAGCATAATACATAAACACAGGAGCAGATAAACATCAACACATTGAACACCAAGATTTTGACGTGGAAAACCCGGTTAAGGGAAAAACCACGGGGTGATTAACCCAAGAATTATTCTCTGTTAGAAGAATAAAGAAGAATGAATGGCACATGCCAATTAGGGCTCACTGCCCGAGCACACTGCTCACAAAGAGGCCCACTGCCTACAAGGAGACACACTGTCTACAAAGTGATAAAAATCACAGTCTTGAACTGGAGAATGACATCTCTACCATGTCCGGATCAGTTCCATTTAAGCCCAAAAACCTCTGCTCTGCCTTTCGCACTTCTCTTCACTATGCCGCACTCATCCACACAATTCACACACCGAAATGAACTCACAAACCGTTATTTATACAAGACATCGACTTAGGAACAAACATCTAAGTCAGCAAATAATCATAAGAGTATCCGCAAGATGAATAACACATCCAGTCGGCCACCACAAGAACATTCGCAGGATGAACAACTCATCCGGTCGGCTAAACAGAGCAAGAACTTCATCCGGAAGAATAACTTCAATTCTGGGCTCTACCATCAATGCGGACCAACAACACAACCTCAACATGATCCAAGAACCTTCACAAGCCTGCCTGAATGACCGGATACATCCGCACTTCCTCTACTTATTGGAATCTCTTGTCTTCCTCATCCGGAACTTCAAGAACACAGTCTGTCGCCACTGTCATAATGCAAAAGGTACTTCCGGACCTCCAAATCATACACAAATCAGGATGACACATCATGAGGACATCCCAAACACTCCTTCCAATCCGCAGATTAGGATAATACAATTCCGGACCTCACCGGACCTTTTTGTGATCCTCTATCACCTCTGGATACTTGCCGGAACCGGTTCTACACCGACAGCCACAACTCCTTTAGATCTTCATGCGGACCTCTGAAATCTTAACTGAAGCATCTCAAGACTCATATCTACAAACCCTTTAATCTGCATCCTCCGGTTCTCAACCTATACAATACATTTGCCTTCTTCTCATCACTGTTCTTCACTGTTCCTGACTGAGGCTAATTTTCTCAATATCCTCAGCACACAGCTCATCCAATCCTTCTTGTCAATGCAATATGAGTATGTTGACATCAATGACAACACTGGTTCACCTCATACTTGCAACAATCTCCCCCTTTGTCATTGATGGCAACATATGATGTGAAAAACCATCAAGACAAGAACTTCTCCTTTCTGTCACAGCTACCCCTATCAACAACAACTTTTCACATGTCTTCTCTTTCTTTACTGCTCCCCCTTTGATCATCAACCACTTGTTTTTCACATGTCTTCTCTCCCCCTTTGACATCAATGGCAAAGGGCTCATACTTGCAATTCTAATACATCAGAATCATACCAGCTGCTCCCCCTTAGTAGCAGCTCCCCATCATCAATCCGGATCACAAGATATGACTGTGATATCCACCGGACTGATGCACATCAGTGCATCCTAGTTCATCACCGGAGGGGCCATGACCCCTAACTTCTCCCGGAGATATTCAAAAGAGTCCTTGGGAAGAGGTTTAGTAAAGATATCTGCAATCTGATCCTTGGAAGGAACATACTCCAATCTGACTTCTTCCTTGTTTACTTGTTCTCTCAAAAAGTGAAACTTGATAGATATGTGCTTAGTCTTAGAATGCAATACCGGATTCTTAGAAATATTAATTGCACTTGAATTATCATAGAAAATTGTGATAGGCTCCTCATATTCAACTTTAATGTCTCTTAGCATCTGCTTCATCCATAAGATTTGAGTGCAACTACCTGCTGCTACAATGTATTCTGCTTCAGTTGTAGACAGAGATATTGCATCTTGTCTCTTGCTTAACCAAGAAACCAATCTCTTCCCCAAAAAGAATGCTCCACCACTAGTGCTCTTCCGGTCATCCACATCTCCTGCCCAATCTGCATCTGTGTACGCATGAAGAGAGAAATCCGGATCTCTAGGGTACCATAGACCATACTCAACTGTTCTTTTCAAGTACCTAAAAATTCTTTTGATTGCCATAACATGAGATTCTCTAGGATCAGCCTGGAATCTTGCCACAAGACCAACAGCCTGCATTATATCTGGTCTAGTTTGAGTGAGATACAACAATCCACCAATCATTGATCTATACTTTGTCTGATCTGCCTTTGGAGAATCATCATCTTTGCTTAACTTACATCCGGTTGCCATAGGAGTGTTCATTGGCTTTGAGTCTTCCATACCAAATTTCCTTAACAATTCTTTCACATATTTGGTCTGAGAAATGAAGATCCCTTCTTTTGTTTGAGTAATTTGCAGACCCAAGAAGAAATTCATTTCACCAAGCATAGACATTTCAAACTCACTTTTCATCTGATTTGCAAAAGTTTTGCACATACTATCTCTTCCTCCAAAAATAATATCATCCACAAACACTTCAACAATCAAAATGTTTTCATGATCAATTTTGAAATATAGGTTACTGTCAGTAGTACCTTTGTTGAATCCAATCTGCACAAGATGCTTATCCAACCTTTCATACCATGCTCTTGGGGCTTGCTTCAATCCATACAAAGCTTTCTTCAACTTGCAGACCATATCATCATTATCAGACAATTGAAATCCATCCGGTTGTTCAATGTAGACTTCTTCTTCCAGATCACCATTTAGGAAGGCAGACTTGACATCCATCTGATATACCTTGAAGTCTTTGAAGGCAGCATATGCAAGAAGTAATCTGACTGCTTCAATTCTTGCCACCGGAGCAAAAGTCTCTTCAAAGTCAATTCCTTCTATTTGAGAGTACCCTTTGCAGACCAATCTAGCTTTGTTTCTGATTACTTCACCAGCTTCATTTAGTTTGTTCCGGAAGACCCACTTGGTTCCAATTACATTCCTGTCTCTAGGTCTGGGAACAAGATCCCAAGTATGATTTTTCTCAATTTGCATCAATTCATCTTCCATTGCTTTGGTCCAGTTTTCATCATTGCAGGCTTCATTTATTGTTTTAGGTTCGATCTTTGAAATCAGACAACATTCATCCTGATTTTGAGCAACATTCCTTCTAGTTTGTACACCTTTGCTTCTGTCACCTATGATCTGATCTTCAGAGTGGTTCAGTCTTACATACCTTGGAATTTTGGGAGTATTCTGCACTGCTGCTTCTTGATCAGGCTCATTTAAACCTATCTCTTCTTCCTGATTTACCGGATCAGGCTGACTCTGTCTCACTGGAGAGGATTGAGTTCCTTGAACACTATCTTGGTCATCTTCATCAAACTCATAAAATCTTGAAGGCTTCTCAATTCCTTCATCAACTTTCACATTGGTGCTTTCTATCATCTTCCTCAATCTCTTATTGTAGCACCGGTATGCTTTGCTTTGAGTGGAGTAGCCCAAGAAAATTCCTTCATCACTTCTAGCATCAAACTTTCCTAGATCTTCATCTCTTTTAATATAACACTTGCTACCAAATACTCTGAAATATTTCACAGTAGGAGTGATGCTAAACTAGAGTTCATAGGGGGTCTTACCGGTGTTGTTTCTGATTTGAACTCGATTGAGAGTGTAGACTGCAGTGCTGATAGCTTCTTTCCAAAACATTTGAGGAACATTTGCTTCCAACATCATTGTCCTGGCAGCTTCCTGGATGGTCTGGTTCTTTCTCTCAACTACTCCATTCTGCTGTGGAGTCCTAGGAGCAGACAACTGTCTCCTTATACCCTGCTTCTCACAAAAGTCAATGAACTCACCAGATGTAAATTCACCACCTCTATCAGACCTTAGACACTTTAGTTTCAATCCGGTTTGATTCTCTACCATAGCTTTGAAGATTTTGAACTTCTCAAATGCTTCTGATTTTTCTTTTAGAAAGGTAACCCACATCATCTGGGAATGATCATCAATTAACAACATGAAATATCTATCACCTTGCAGACTCTTGATTCTCGTCGGACCACAGAGATCAGTATGTACTAATTCCAACAATCCGGTAGAGGACTGATCTTGGCTTTTGAAGGAGACTCTGCTTTGTTTACCTAGCTAACATTCTTTGCACAAACTATTTGTAGGTTTCATCAATTTTGGAAGATCTCTTACAGCCTGAGTATTGCTTATCTTGATGATGTTATCAAAATTTACATGACACATTCTTCTATGCCATAACCAACTCTGATCAATTTGAACAAACAAACAACTTTTATTTGAACCAACCAGATGAAAGATATTACCTTTTGTCTGAGTACCGGATGCAATTTCAGTTCCGGAGCTTGTAAAGATTCTGCATTTTCCATTCTTGAACCGGAAATCATAGCCTTTGTCCACTAACTGACCAACACTGAGAAGATTGTGCTTCAATCCTTCAACATATAGTACGTTACCTGTTTTGCTCTTTCCATCAAAGGAAATAGTTCCCCTGCCTCTGATTCTGCCAGCAGAATTGTCACCAAACTTTACCATTCCTCCTTCATACCTTTCCAAATTCAAGAACTTATTCTTGTCACCAGTCATATGGTGAGAACATCCACTGTCAATAACCCAATCATCCTTTTCTTCCACTTGAGCAGCCAAAGCTTTTTCAACAACTTTGTGATTGACAGATTCAGAGAGTATTGAATCTTCTTCCTTGATGGCAATAAACACCCACTCATTTTTGGATTTGCTTCCTAGTTCTGATTCATCATCTGTTACTCCTTCATTGTCATCTTCTTCATGAACATAATAGCAATTCTTTTGAAACCTTTGTCTGTTAGTATTAGACCTTGCAGATCTTTCCGGACATCTTGAAGCAAAATGACCAATCTTATTGCAGTTGAAACACTTAAAGGGTAGTTTTCCTTCATACTTACCGGATCCTCTTGGCAGTCTCTTTGCAATGAGGGCTTCAAGTTGAGCTGTTTCTGCTTCTTCTTCTTCCATGTCTCTTCTTGCTTGATCATACCATGACATTTTCCTTGATGAGTTTTCTCCCGGATCAAATCTCTGTTTGCCTTTCACATAGGTACTGGCTTTGAAAGCAGATTCAGTCTTGGGAGGATCATCTCCAAACTCGGTCATTTCAAATGCAGCTAGTTTGCCAGCCAGTTGTTCTCTTGTGACAGTTGTGTGGGCTCTGAATTCATCAATGGCAGCAACCTTGATTTTGTAGGCAGCAGGAAGGGATCTTAGGATTTTGCAGACAATCTCATTTTCATCTAGAGTTCCACCAGCATTTCTGATTCCACATACCAGCTCATTCACTCTTGGCATAAAGGTAGTGATGTTTTCATCATCTCTCATCTTCAATCTTTCAAATTTCCCTTTCAGACTTTGCAACCTTGCACTTTTGACAAACTCATCTCCTTCATACAGAAGTTCCAATTTAGTCAGGATCTCATATGCAGTTGGTAGGTCAATAACATTCGAGAGATCTGAGTCATTCAATGCGCTTAGAAGAGCTTCCTTGGTCCGCAGATTGTTTTCAGCTTCTGTGATTTCATTCAGAGTTGTCGGACCACCTTGTGGAGGTACATATGGTTTTGAAACCATAGCCAAGTATGCTTTTCCCATACATTCCAAGTGACACTTCATGCGACCTCTCCAAAGAGTGAAGTTGGTTCCATCGAACTTCGGACTATCCTTCTTGTATGACGACATCCTGGATCTCCGCAAGCGTTTAAGCTCCTTTCAGAGGAACTTGGCTCTAATACCAATTGTTGGATCTAGGGCATACAACTGAGAGGGGGGGGTGAATCAGTTGTATAAAACTTCTTCTTCTTTCAAACACTTGATTCTTCGTTGTTAGTTAGCAGCATATCAATTAATCATCCATGAAAGCATAATACATAAACACAGGAGCAGATAAACATCAACACATTGAAAACCAAGATTTTGACGTGGAAAACCCAGTTAAGGGAAAAACCACGGGGTGATTAACCCAAGAATTATTCTCTGTTAGAAGAATAAAGAAGAATGAATGGCACATGCCAATTAGGGCTCACTGCCCGAGCACACTGCTCACAAAGAGGCCCACTGCCTACAAGGAGACACACTATCTACAAAGTGATAAAAATCATAGTCTTGAACTGGAGAATGACATCTCTACCATGTCCGGATCAGTTCCATTTAAGCCCAAAAACCTCTGCTCTGCCTTTCGCACTTCTCTTCACTATGCCACACTCATCCACACAATTCACACACCGAAATGAACTCACAAACCATTATTTATACAAGACATCGACTTAAGAACAAACATCTAAGTCGGAAAATAATCATAAGAGTATCCGCAAGATGAATAACACATCCGGTCGGCCACCACAAGAACATTCGCAGGATGAACAACTCATCCGGTCGGCTAAACAGAGCAAGAACTTCATCCGGAAGAATAACTTCAATTCTGGGCTCTACCATCAATGCGGACCAACAACACAACCTCAACATGATCCAAGAACCTTCACAAGCCTGCCTGAATGACCGGATACATCCGCACTTCCTCTACTTACTGGAATCTCTTGTCTTCCTCATCCGGAACTTCAAGAACACAGTCTGTCGCCACTGTCATAATGCAAAAGGTACTTCCGGACCTCCAAATCATACACAAATCAGGATGACACATCACGAGGACATCCCAAACACTCCTTCCAATCCGCAGATTAGGATAATACAATTTCGGACCTCACCGGACCTTTTTGTGATCCTCTGTCACCTCTGGATACTTGCCGGAACCGGTTCTACACCGACAGCCACAACTCCTTCAGATCTTCATGCGGACCTCTGAAATCTTAACTGAAGCATCTCAAGACTCATATCTACAAACCCTTTAATCCGCATCCTCCAGTTCTCAACCTATACAATACATTTGCCTTCTTCTCATCACTGTTCTTCACTGTTCCTGACTGAGGCTAATTTTCTCAATATCCTCAGCACACAGCTCATCCAATCCTTCTTGTCAATGCAATATGAGTATGTTGACATCAATGACAACACTGGTTCACCTCATACTTGCAACACCATCATGATGGCTTGATAGACAGTTCCGATCTGGAACTGTCTACCTAGCATTCAGGATGGAATGCCCATCCTGATGGGCATGCCAAACAAAATGATTTTCAAAAAATCTTCTGTAGTTATTGCTACTACTCATGGATGGCCGTCTTGTATGGGATGATGACGGACAAGATCATGGAAGAGTGCCTCGTCTGTAGTGCCCTCAAAGCCTACAGAGAATAGAATGAATTATAATAAAAAAATTTATGCAGGTAGAATGAATCTAAATTTCGCACGTAAATTTTACACTTAAAATTATTTGTAAATCAGTTTTACCTAATCATTTGTATATAGAAGGTCTGAATATTGCAATTCTTCATCCTGTTAATGTCAATATTGCAAGATTCAGCTTCGCAGTCCATATAATCTTAGTCTTCCAAGGAGTTATATAACGTAAGAATCTAGTTACATCTGCGCTAATTTTCTTTATTTATGGTGTAATATTAATCTTGCAATGTTTTAGACGCCATTGATTTATCTATTATGAAAACTAGTGTTGTTTTATAATTTTTTTTTACACTCATGAGAATTACAGAGTGGGTGTCCCATGTGGGAAACTAGTCAATATCACCGCAAAGGCACATACATTTTTTGAAAATCATTTTCTGCATTCATGCCCATCAGGATGGGTATTCCATCTTGATGGCTGGATAGATGGTTCTGATCTGGAACTATCTATCCAGCATTTAGGATGAAATGCCCATCCTGATGGGCATGCCAAAAAAATAGTTTTCAAAAAATCTTCCATAGTTATCACTACTGCTCATGGATGGCCGTCTTATATGGGATGATGACGGACAAGACCATGGAAGAGTGCCTCATTCTTTGTGCCCTCAAAGCCTGCAGAGAATAGAATGAATTGTAATAAAACAATTTATGCGAGTAGAATGAATCAAAATTTCACACTTAAAATTATTTGCAAATCAGTTTTACCTATTCATTCGTATACAAAAATTTTGAATATTGCAATTCTTCATCTTGTTAATGTCAATATTGCAAGATTTAGCTCCGCATTCCATATAATCTTAGTCTTCTGACTAGTTATATAAGGTAAGAATCCAGTTACATCTATGCCAATTTTCTTTGTTTACGGTGTAATATTAATCTTGTGATGTTTTAAATGCCATTGATTTATCTATTATGAAAACTGGTGTTGTTTTATAATTTTTTTTTTCACTCACGAGAATGAAAGAGTGGGCGTGCCACGTGGGCAACTAGTCAATATCACCGCAAAGGCACACACATTTTTTGAAAACCATTTTTTGCATGCATGTCCATCAGGATGGGCATTCCATCCCGATGGCTTGATAGACGGTTCCGATCTGGAACTATCTTTCCAGCATTCAGGATGGAATGCCAATCCTAATGGGTATACCAAAAAAAATGATTTGCAAAAAAATATTTCGTATTTATCGCTACTGGTCATGGATGGCCGTCTTGTACGGGATGATGATGGACAAGACCGTGGAAGAGTGCCTCGTCTGTAGTGCCCTCAAAGCCTGTAGAGAATAGAATGAATTGTAATAAAAAAATTTACGCGGGTAGAATGAATCAAAATTTTGCACTTAAAATTATTTCCAAATCAGTTTTACCCATTCATTCGTATACAGAAAGTCTAAATAATGCAATTCTTCATCCTGTTAATGTCAATATTGCAAGATTCAGCTCCGCAATCCATATAATCTTAGTCTTCCGAGGAGTTATATAAGGTAAGAATCCATTTACATCTACACCAATTTTCTTTGTTTACGGTGTAATATTAATCTTGCGATATTTTAGAAGCCATTGATTTATCTATTATGAAAACTAGTGTTGTTTTATAATTTTTTTTGCACTCACGAGAATGAGAGAGTGGGTGTTCCATATGGGAAACTGGTCAATATCACCGCAAAGGCACACACATTTTTTGAAAACTATTTTCTACATGCATGTCCATCAAGATGGGCATTCCATCCTGATGGCTAGATAGACGATTCCAATCCGGAACTGTCTATCTAGCATTCATGATGGAATTGTTGCAAATATGTGCCTAAGTGGTGTTGTCATTGATGTCAACATATCCTTGTTGTCATTAGTGTCTAGTGTATCCTATTTTGGTGCCTGTATAGAAGACTGGATTGTTGAGGATATTGAGAAAATTAATGAGGATCAATGTATGCAGACCATTTGGCTAAGTAGAGGATTGTTGGAAGAAGCTCCAGTTAAGTTTTGAAGGGTTTGCATGAAGATTTGAAGAAGCTATGGCCATCTGAGTTGAACTAGTTTTGCAATGTTCAGAAGAGACAGAGTGACGGGAAAGAGGTCTGAATTGTCCCAGATATGTCAATTGATGATCTGCGGATCTAGAGGCATGTTTGGGAAGTCATTGTGTATCATCCATTCATGTGGTTTGTGGTTTGGAGGTCCACAAGAAATCTTTCTAATGTGACAGTCATGGCATATAGTGTTCTTGAGGTTCCAGATGAAGATGCAAGTGATTTTGATGATTTGGAGGAGTGCAGATGTTTTTTGTTGAATTCAATATGCTTTTGGAAGTCTCTAGATCGTGTGACTACTATGTTGGAGGTCTACATTGAAGTTTGAGCTAGCTATTGAAGATTTCCCTCTTGGTGTCGTTCTTCCCAGTCTTGGCCGACCAGATGATTCAAGTATGTTGCAGATGATCAAAGAGCAATTCTCTGGAGTATGGCATTTTGTTGGAGGCAGATTCAAGTCTCAGATATGTATGGCCAACAGTATAGTGATCCGTGCCTTGATGTTTATTCCAAGGCTGATGAAGCATATAAAAGTGTGTAGTTGAAGTGTGGCAAATTATCCTTGTGCGAAAACAATAAAATCAAAAGAAAGGATCAAAGGTAGAGCAGAGCAGAGGAGAAGCAGAAGAACAAGAGATGTCAAGGATGAAGAATTAGAGATCAGATAAGATCTACTTAGGCTGTGAGAGATCTTCCAAGACTTATGAAACCTGATAGCATGTGTAGAGAATGTCAATTGGGTAAATAGAACAAAACATCATTCAAAAGTAAAGAACAATTTTCAAGTGGGTGATTGGAACTTGTACATACTGATCTATGTGGTCCTGCTAGAATTAGGAGTGTGCAAGGAGACATATACTTTATGTTGTTGATTGATGATTACTCTTGGATGATGTGGGTAACTTTCTTAAAAGAAAAATCAGAATCTCTTGACAAATTCAAAGTGTTCAAAGTTATGGTGGAAAATGAAATTGGTGTGAAGATAAAGTGTCTGAGATCCAACAGAGGTGGAGAGTTTACCGCTGGTGAGTTTGATACATTCTATGAAAAGCATGGAATAAAAAGACAGTTATTTGCTCCTAGGACTCCTCAGCAAAATGGAGTTGTGGAAAGAAAGAACCAGACCATTCAAGAAATTAGCAGGACCATGATGATGGAAACAAATGTTCCACAAGTTCATTGGAGAGAAGCTGCAAGTACTGCTATCTACACTCTTAACCAGGTGTGGATCAAAGGCAATTCTGGTAAGACTCCTTATGAACTCTGGTTTGGTCATCCTCCTACTATAAATATTTCAGAGTTTTTGGTAGTAAGTGTTATATCAAAAGAGATGAGGATCTAGGAAAGTTTGAAGCAAGAAGTGATGAAGGAATTTTTCTGGGTTACTCTACTCAAAGCAAAGCATACCAGTGCTTTAACAAGAGGTTGAAAAAGATTGTTGAAAGTGCTAATGTCAAAGTTGATTAGAGCAAACAAGAACATTCTAGGTCTTGCAGAATTGATTCAGATGATCAAGATGAAAATACAAGTCAAGGAAGGAAAATTCAAACCCAGACTCAGATCCAGATTGATCCAAAAAGCTCAGTGACTCAAGAGGATAATGCAGAAGTTGAGGAACAAGTTCAAGAAATAGAAGATCAAGCCGATCCCAAAACTCCCAAGTATGTAAGGATGAATCATCCTAAAAATTAGATCATAGGAGACAAAAATAAAGGTGTTCAAACTAGAAGAAGAATTGCTGAAGATCAAGAAGAGATTTGTTTGATTTCAAAGATTGAACCAAAATTAGTAAGTGAAGCCTGTAATGATGAAAACTGGTTAAAAGCAATGGAAGAAGAATTAATGCAAATTGAAAAGAATCACACATGGGATCTTGTTTCTAGACCTAAGGACAAAAATGTGATTGGAACTAAATGGGTCTTTCGGAACAAACTAAATGAAGATGGTGAAGTTGTAAGAAACAAAGCATGGTTAGTGTGCAAAGGATATTCACAAGTGGAAGGAATTGATTTGAAGAAACTTTTGCTCCAGTGGCAAGCATAGAGGCAATCAGATTATTTCTTGCATTTGCTATGTTGGTGTCTGAATCGGCAGAGGGTTTGCCAGTTCCAATGTACAAGCGGATTCGGCTAACAAATACAGGAGGTTGCATGAGCTGCCTCCCCTTCACTTCTGGTTATGCCGCACCAAGGGGGGTATCCCTATAGCTAAAGATTTTTCTTTGACTCACCCAATGACAGAAAGATTTAGCTTTACAACAACAGGCATAATACTCTCATGTTTGGACCAAGGTTTGAGTGATAAATCACAAGGTTGGCAATGTTCTTGGACATATCTGACTGGTTGAGGACGAAAGTAAGCAGGGGTCCTAATCCTAGTCCTACAACTAACAGATTGGAACTTTGAAATGATTTGTTTTAATGTTTTGGATGCAAGACAGGGGGTTTTGGATCATAAGTACTACACAAAGGCAGACCAGTGTCTATCTCAGGGCAAGGAGTCAACTAGATGTATACAAGTGATTGATTTACATTTGGCATTCAAGTTTCAAGGGGTTTGGACTGGCATTTGCCTTACAAATACCACCCAAGAATGAGTGTTCAACTGCCTCTACTTACAGATATCCTGGCTGACATGCATTCTTCTTCATACTTAACCTAGAATAGTTTAATCCACTCCTTGAATGGAAGTTAGAGATCAAGCATGCAATACAGAAAATCTATATCCTAGAATCCTAGTAACCCTTAGCAACCAGATTCAAAAGAAGGGATGCATACAGAAAATGGAGACAAACAGCTAAAGCACATGCAATAAAGCATTTTTCATATAAACATGACATGAAACTAAACATATGCAACATGCATTTAAAATGCAACTCATAAACTCTAAAAGAGATAGAACAACCAAGAAATGCTCTATTTTTTCGTTATTCCTCCAAAAAATTGCCCAAGTCTTCAACAACCCAAATGAGTGACACAGTTTGCTTTTTATAGCAAGAATGTGCACTCAGCCATCAGTACAATGTTTAACTCAAAATGCTGCCAAATACAATGCACCATCTAAATAGCACCCAAACATTTAATGCAGCAGAGCGAGGAAGAGGGAAGGAGTGGGTGAAATCAGGGAATGTGCAGCCGACCAGAGATTTTTCATTAAAACTAGTAGGTGATCAGTCCATCCATCAACCCATGCCCCTGCAGACTTGCCATCAATGGCTTACCAACTTGTGGCCTTGGAAACGCAGCAGACTGCGTGCTCTGCAAGTCATCTGGCCAAGAATGCCACTGTAGAAGCATGGAAAACCCTCCATTTGAACAAAGCTGTCGATTTCCCCCATTGCCAAAATCTACGGCCTCAGATCATGCTGAAAAGTTGACAACCAATTAAAATGTGGCACGTAGGCATCTTTTCCCATCGCTGACCCTTACTTTTTTCATTTTGCCTTTTTCACCTCTTTAAACTTTTGTATATGCAGGAGCATATACATATAATCGCTCTCGAACACGTGGTAGCTTGCCACTGGACCACTATCACCAAGTACTTGCATCTCCTCATCAGCCATCAGAGAAACACCTAGCTGAACCGTTGATGACCACGTCACGCTGAAATTCCCATTGCATATGCCTTTGTATATCAGGCTTTGTATATCGTACATACAATGTGCAATATACAAGCCACGGACCCCAAATCATTATGAAACACTTTGCAATCGCTATCGGGTCTGGGCCTTGCATCCTCCTCCCTTATATCATCACCTTGTATATCACATGTACAAATGTAATATACAAGCAAAACATACAACCAATTCGGGACATACAAGAGTGCGGGCCCACCAAGGTTCTTGAACACTTTGACTTTGACTACCCTCGTCTTGCATATTTCTTTGTTATCTCTTCACTTGTATGTCTGAATACATATGCAAATATACAATTGCATATATACAATTGGTGGACCCCACCTCTTGTATCCTTTCTTTGCAAATGCCTCTTCATCAGCCCATCAGGAAGAGATCTAGCTTGGTTGTCGATGTGCATTGTCTCAGCGATGCATATTTTGTATGTCTGTCCCCCATCGGTCCATCAGGAAGAGCGTGGATTAGGTCGCCGATGACCCTTGTCACACCAAAGACCATCCTTTGTATATTTGCCAACATACAATCTGCTTTGTACATTCCTAATGTATGTTTCCATCGACCATCGGAGGGACTAAAAACTGAGCTGCCGATAGAAAAAGCTTCGCTGATGAAACCTTTGTATGCTCACTGATGTACATTTGCCTTTGTATCTTGCCAACATACAAACCTGATATGCATTCAAAGATGCATACAACCATTTTTCTCCATTTTGAAGCCAACTGAACATTTTTTGGGCTCGCCAATGTATATCTGCACTTGCACATTCAAAAGTACATAGAAACAACAATGCATATACAAAGATACATGCATGTAATTCAAGAGGCTGAGGGACTTAGAATTTTTCTTCATTTTTTGATTAAAATGAAAGGGCCTGCAGATGAATGTTTGAAACCTGAACCAGTAGTAGGCACCAACATGTTGCTTATAAAGATTTCAAGGTCTATCAGATGGATGCAAGTCAACATTCCTAAACGGAGAACTAGAAGAAGAAGTCTATATTGAGAAACCAGAAGGATTTCAGTTGTCTGATCAGAAAGATATGGTTTGTATGTTGAGGAAAGCATTATATGGACTCAAACAAGCCGCAAGAGCCTGGTATGCAAGATTAGATAAGTATATGCTAAAGTTGGGATATAACAAAGGCACTGCTGATAATAATCTTTACTTCAAGATTGATAATGAGAACATTCTGATTGTTGAAGTATTTGTTGATGATATCATTTTTGGTGGAAATGAGAGCATGTGTAAAAAATTTGTTGATCAGACGCAAAGTGAATTTGAGATGTCCATGTTTGGTGAGATGAATTTCTTCTTAGATCTGCAAATCGCTCAGTCAGATAAAGGTATCTTCATATCTCAATCCAAGTATGTGAGAGAATTGTTGAAGAAGTTTGGAATGGAAGACTCAAAGCCAGTAAGTACACCTATGGTAACCGGATGCAAGTTGAGTAAAGATGATGACTCCTCTAAGGCAAATCAGAAAAGGTATAGATCAATGATTAGAGGACTACTCTATTTGACTCAGACCAAACCTGAAATCATGAATGCAGTTGGACTTGTTGCTAGATTCCAAGTTGATCCTAAAGAATCCCATGTTGTAGCAGTTAAGAGAATTTTTAGATATCTCAAAGGGATAATTCATTATAGATTATAGTATCCAAAGGATAATGACTTCACTCTACATGTTTATACAGGTGTTGATTGGGCAGGAGATGTGGATGACAAAAAAAGCACTAGTGGTGGTGCATTCTTCTTGGGAAGTAGATTGGTTTCTTGGCTAAGAAAAAAGCAGGAGGCAATTTCCCTATCTACAAAAGAGGCAGAGTATATAGCAGCAACAAACAATTGTACTCAAATTTTGTGGATGAAGCAAATTTTGAAGGACATCACAGTTGTGTTTGAGAAGCCTATCACAATTTTCTGTGATAATTCAAGTGCAATAAGTATCTTAAAGAATCCGGTATTGCATTCAAAGACAAAGCATTTATCCATCAAGTTTCATTTCTTGAGAGAGAAGGTAAATGAGAATGAAGTCAAGTTGGAGTTTGTATCTTCAAAGGATCAAATTGCAGATATTTTCAATAAGCCTCTTCCCAAGGATACTTTTGAGTATTGTTACCTAAATTTCACTACAGCTCATTCAGGTAGAGCTTTGATTCAAAGTTTAAAAGGTACATTTTATCTAATCCTTCCTACATTACATTCAAGTGCATAAATGAAATGATTCAAAAAGATTATGTTTATCAAATTACTACATTTATTCAAGTGCATGTAACATAAGAAAGATTTATACAAATCTTTTCTAAACAAATAAATAATCTTTATTGAATGTAAAATGTAAATTATCTCACACAAGCCGTGAGATTAGCTTTTCTTATTCAATGAAATTGAAGAAAAATATATACATGAATAAGTAAAAATAAATAAATGTGCATGTGAGATTAGAGGCCAATCATTGCCTAAGAATGACTGGTTCTGATTCTGGTGTGTTGTCCTATTTCCCCAAGCTATCTTTGTCCTTCCTAGTTTCATGTCGTCTCTAGTTCCTGCATCTGGCAAAAATAGTGATGTTAGAGAAATGCTCTAAGCAATTAAAGGTCCCAAACCTGACATGGACAAATACCTATGCATGTATAAATTGATCCTCAAAAGCATTAAATAAGCAATGTATACCTTGGATGTCCTAGAGAACAATCAAGTCATCAAACACATCCAAAATATGCATTTATTTTCTAACATGTTTGTTTCATGTGCAAATACAGGTGTAATCATGTTCTCTGTGATTCATTAGACTACATAATGAGTGGAGAAAATGTGGCTCCCACAAGGGTTGAGCCTAGCTCATAGTTATTACAGAGCATTACATATGTATTCATCAAATGCAAGGAAGACAGACTGGAAGAGCAGCAGAGTTTCATGTAAGAGACATCACTATCCTTATAAAAAGGAAGTCATTTCATCTGCCAGTAAACAATTCATTTTCAATTTTTGAAAAAGAAGATCAGATATCAAAAGACAGCCTAGATAGTGATGTAACAAGGTCAATGCATTGGTAAAGATAGGACCTTCATTATTTTTAGAATAGTCATGGAACATCTACTTTTCATCTAGGAGTAGTCACATTTTATGAGGACAGTAAGACTATCATAGCCAAGATAATGAAGCGGCAATCAAATGAGGACTATCATACCTTAATAGTGTGGTCTTGAATTATTATGATTACCTCTTTGTAAAATGAATAAAACATGGAGTCATGATGTGGAGCTAGAACCATCAAGGTTGGTAGCAGTCATAGAGTAAACCCTAGCTAAAGGTATGGGACAGTTGGAAAGGTCATGACAGTGATGCAGAGAAATCCAGATGAAACAGTCAAGAGGAAATGAATTATAAGGTAGATAGAGATTATAAGAAAGTTGCATCAACTCTACAAGGAGCAACAAGTAGTCACCAATGCTTAGAGGGTAGAGTTTCAAGAAGTGAAGAGACAATATATCTAAGAATAATCATGTTGAAGATTATCATGCATAGGTATGAAAGATTGCCATGAAGAGACAAAGATAGAACACAGACTTGACAAGGAACAGTGAACAATGTTGATATAGAGTAAAATACATATGCAGAGATGGGGATAAGGTTATATTTTTGATACTGTCTTGAGTAGTCATGAGCACACCTACAGGAGCTTGGCAAAGAGACCCTAGGTAGATCAATGCAAGGACCTTCAAGTGGGCAATGGGTAGCATTTAAAGCAATGGAGATTTCCTCATTATTCCAATAGCATGTAGAGGCAAGTAATAGTGATATATCAACATGCAAGAACAATCAGCACTGTGGAAATAATAGTCACAAAGTATGAAATGGAATAGTCTCATTTGATAGTAACTATCACAATATTCAAATCAAGAGCAGCAGAACAGTTATCAGACTGACATAATGAGAGGAGGACTATCACACATTTTTGTATGCAAGGATGTGTCACCATTGCAATAAAGGAAGGACATGGTCATTTTAAGATAAGAAGGTGCCACCATAGTTTGGAACAACATTATGAGGGTTGAGACCCTTTATAGGTAAGAAATGAAATGGAGAAGCTTCAAACCTTGTATCTATGAACAGACAACATACAGGTTTGACTATCATAATGATCAGAAAAGATAAATGCTCAGAACCTCTATATTTTTTATCCATTTTAAACAGCTACAGTCATGTATGTGCCAGAGATAATATCAGGATATAATATGACAAATGCAGGAGAATAAATGTTCAAAATGAACAGAAATGTAGAGCTTCATATTTAAATATCCAGCTACATGAGATTTACCATATTACAGAGATTTTTGAAGTAAATCTTTCCAAGTTCATGATAGGTGTAGATAGTATGAAACAGTCATCAAAACATATTTACAGTATGATAGCAATAGCAGAGTATGTTCAAAGTGTACAAAATGAAGAGATTCATATTTAAAAAGTCAAGCTGCAGCCATCATAGTAGCCAGAACAGTCATAAGCCAATGAGAATGTTGTTACAGGATAGACTGATATTCAAGAAGGTAACATGCTCATAATATATACAGTTTTGTTTATTTTTAATTGTCTACAGAGGCACATCTTTCTGGAAAGCTATAGGAAATATGTTCATTTCATGAAATAGGGTTTGTTCCATGGAAACTCTAGCAAGAATAAACTTTAGATTCTCATTCAAAGAGCCTGATACAGAAACATTTAAGACAGAGAATACAGTGAATCTTTGCAATGATACGGCTACAGAAAAGTGTCAAAGTATAGTAGAAGGGAAAAAAAATCCTCAACTATTCATAATGAGCTAGGATTTTATTTTTGTAGTAACCCTAGCTGAAGAAACCCTTATTCTACTATTTAGAATGCCTTATTGAGAGAATACATAAGCTGTTACAAGAAGACTATATAAATTGAGACAGAAAAAGGTAAAATACATAGAGGGTTTTTATTTCTGTTGAAACCCTTATCTTTCATTTGTAATGCCATATTGTCACAGAAAAAAAAATATAGTCAGTCTTTTCTTCACAGTCATTCAAAATAAGATTAGGGTTTTGTTTTGTTGAAACCCTAATAGGATGAATCTAATTTCTCATTCAAAAAGCCAGATAACTAGAATACCAGAGAAAATGTAGTCTTTTCTTCACGGTCATTTAGAATAGAGCTAGGGTTTTTTGTTTTTCTTAAAACCCTAGGTCAAAAATCAGACAATAAAAATTCACTGTGTTGCATTATTTTCTAGAAAAGTAAAGATCATATACAGAAAGTTCCATGCACAGAAGGTTGTTTTTTTGAACAAAAATGATATATATTGCTACTCTCTGTAGCTTTATACCTAAGAAAATAGTCATTTACGCTGAGAATGAAGTCCTTCATTACAACCATGAAAAGTGCAGAGAGTTCTAGTAGATACAATGTTATAGAGCAACAGAATATGATGAAATTTCAAAAATGCTTCAGAGAAATGAGTTCACCGAACTTACCTTCAGCTATTGGAGTAGAGTATGTCAAAAATGCCTGTGAAATGCCTTCAAAAATAACAGAGATAACTACAGGAAGCTCCTGGTGAAACCTTCATGGTGGCAGAGAAAAATGACAAGAAATGCAAAGTGTGAAATGAGGGCAAAAAAGTGCCTTTTGTCTCTTAGGGTTTCATAACCCTAAAGACCCGATAAGTTTTCTTTTTGTCTTTTATATTTTTTGCATAATACCTCAAAATAGCCCATGGTCCAAGACTTTACAACATGTATTGCCTAGTAGTATGCCACGAGGTGGCCGAGTGTGTTAAGACTTTTATGTTAAAGTCTTCTTTTTCCTTTTGCCAAGATGAGCACTTCGGTGCTATTTCTGCATTCTTGTATTTATTTTAACTTGTATACTTTATTTAATGTAAAACAAATAACCTCAAAATGACGACCTTATGAATCTTTTGAGGCTTATTGTTACCTTTTAATGCAAAGGAGAATAATATGAGAGTGACTATGAGACTTTATTGACTTTGAGGGAATATAGTTGGGGTGTAGAGGAGTTGGCAGACACATGCCAAATATGTAGCTTCTTGTTTTTCCTTGGAGGAGGAAAAGATTGACTAAGTCTTGAGGGTAGTTAGTAGTTGAGTTGATTGTAAGAGGGTATCTAGGAGTGCTTTTATTTCTCCTAGAGTCCTTTTTGAGTTGTTTTTAGGAGTCATTATGATTGACTAGGTCATGATAGACTTTTTCCTTCATTGTGGGCTCTTGTGGAGGAGATATAGGCCCTAGATTTTAGGCTTTTTGTGGGCATCTGACCCCAGTTAGTTTCAAGCTCCTTGTATTGTGGAATCACTTGGATAGTGGTGGATATAGTCACTTATGTGACTCTTTTGTACTCAGTTCTTACATGTAGATTTCAGAGACTTGTGATTTTTATCCTTGCTTAGATTTTGTGAGTTTGTAATTCATTCATTTTGGAACATGTATACCAGTGGTGACCTTGGACATCAATGATTATGAGTATTTTTGCCTTCCCACTTTGTTCTTTATTGTGTGTATCTTATTGATTGATCGAGTTACTTGTGAAGTTTTGTTTATTTCCTTGTAATTCTGTCTCAAGCCGAGCACCTTTTTGCAGAAAGGTATGTTTTTTGTAGGTTATAGTCTGTGTTAAGAGTGCAAAAAAACATTAGTTGTAAAATTTTTTTCCTTCTAAAGGTTTAAACATTTTAACCTCTTTATGAAGTACTTATGCAAAAAACATATGAAAGTGAGTTGTGTAAACCAAAATTATTCATTGTTGAAATTGTGTATGTAAGTTGTGTTTGCAAGTTCTAGTTAGTTTTGGTGCATCACCTTAGTCATAGGTTTCATTTTTGTGCAATCTCCTCTTTACCCTTTTCCTTGTCAAAGTAGTAGGATGGAAAGTATTTTAGGTGATAACCATAGGAAGCCAGCCTTCTCCAGAGGTTGACCTCTACTTTTAAAGTTACCCATAGTTTTAGAGGTATTCCCATGTTTCAATAATTTGTTAAACTTTACATTTAACAGGGTGCAAATCTCATTGACAACAGTTTTTGGCACGCGCGGTGGGACTGTTGAAATTTGATCTGTACTTACATTTCATATTCATTGCTGGTTCTAATATGTAGCCAGCATATTTTAGCCTTTAAGAGGTGTTTTTTCTACATATCTGGTGACTCTCACTATGGAATATACAAGCAAACTAGTGTTGGTTTACTTTTATGAAAAGGATACAAACTTAAAATCTGAGTTCTTTTGATTATTTGCAGTTGTCTCCACCTAGAAGACAAAGCAAAACTATGAAAAGAACTCCAATTTCAAAGAGACTTTAGTCAACCCCACCAAGTTTTAGACTAGCAGTACCTATATCTCCTATACCAGTCCAAACAAATCCACTTCTAGCTATTCCAATGGCAAGGAATTAGCCATTTGTAGCATTTGATGGGGGCAGCCCATTAAATTTAACATAGCATGATGATATACCCATGGTAGCCTTGAAGAGTCTACCTTTTTTCATAGGGGAAGATCAAACTACCTCGATTGAGCACATTAGAGACATGGCTTCTCTATGTGGAGTTCATCATGTAACACAAGAAAATGTAGCCATCAGGCTACTAGTTGCCTCACTAAAAGGAAAAGCCCTATAGTGGTTCAAGAGTCTACCAATACAAACCATTGGAACTTGGGATGACTTAGGTGCCAAACTGAACAAACAATTTCAAGATAAGTCTGATAACTTATCACTGGTTGAACAGATGACTACAATAAGAAGAGCTTTGCAGGAGCAAATGATGGACTTCAACTTCTATTTTCATAAAACATGGAACAGAATTCTGGTCACGGTAAGACCCTTATCAGAATATGTCTTTCTATACTATTTGAAAGCTCGTAATAGTGATATTTTAGTTATGATACAATCTATGGGAGGTACTAGTTTACCATATGCATATGAAATAGCAATTAGAGTAGAAAATAGCTTGATTCAAGCTGGTAGGATAGCATTGAGGCCACCAATGCCTATTTTTCCTAAAATCCAGCCTTCAATACCTTTACAAATTCCATCTTTTGCCCCTTTACCTACTATTGCAGCATTACCAGCTACTGCCAACCCTAAGCCTGCTACTTCCAGCTCATCACAAGAACTAAGAGAGATAAAAAATAGCCAACAAAAGATCAAGAATATACTTTAGACTTTTGGAAATGAGTTGGTGAATATAAAAAAGCAGCAGTCCCAAAATAGACAGCCATATCAACCAATGAACCAAGGGCTAAATTAGCCATATCAAGGTCAAAATAGACGTACCAAGCTAATAGGCCATCTTACCAAGGCAATAATTAGGGTACAAGGCAAAATGTAAACCAAAGGCCTTTTCAGTCTTATAATCCTGCACCAATTAATGCAGTTAGAGACCTTGTTCCTGTCCAGAATAACCTTGTAGCTGAGTATGAATGGTGTTTTCCTTGCAATCAGCCACACAATCAGGCTACCTATTCAAATGGAGTTATAAATTAGGCATTAATGGTACAAAATGTTGCAGTTTCTCAATCTAACTGTTACCTAAATTTCACTACAGCTCATTCAGGTAGAGTTTTGATTCAAAACTTATAAGGTACATCTCATCTGGTCCTTCATACATTACATTCAAGTGCATAAATGAAATAATTTAGGAAATTATGTTTATTAGTCTACTGCATTTATCCAAGTGCATGTAACATAAGAAGGGTTTATCCAAAACTTTTTCCAAAAAAAATAATCTTTATTGAATGTAAAATGTTGATTATCTCACACAAGCTATGAGGTTAGCTATCTTATTCAATCAAATAGAAGAACAATCTATACATGAATAAGTAAATAAAGTAAAGTGCATGTAAGATCAGAGGCCAGTCATTGCCTGAGAATGACTGGTTCTAGTTCTGGCGTGTTGTCCTATCGCCCCGAGTTGTCTTTGTCCTTCCTAACTTCATGTCGTCCCTAGTTCCTGCATCTAGCAAAAAATAGTGGTGTTAGAGAAATGCTCTAAGCAATGAATGGTCCCAAACCATACATGAACAAGATACCATACATGTATAAACTGATCCTCAATTGCATTAAACAAGAAATGCATACCTGGGATGTCCTAGAGAACAATCAATTCATCAAACACATCCAAAACATGCATTTATTTTCTAACAAGTTTGCTTCATGTGCAGATATAGATGTAATTATGTTTCTATTTGATTCATCAAGTTACATTATGAGTGGAGGAAATGTGACTCCCACAAGGGTTGAGCCCAGCTCATAGTCCTTACAGAATATTTTAGAATGACTGGTTCTAGTTCTGGCGTGTTGTACTATCGCCCCTAGTCATCTTTGTCCTTCCTAACTTCATGTCATCCCTAGTTCCTGCATCTGGCAAAAAATAGTGGTGTTAAAGCAATGCTCTAAGAAATGAATGGTCCCAAACCATACATGAACAAGATACCATACATGTAAAAACTGATCCTCAATTGCATTAAACAAGAAATGCATACTTGGGATGTCCTAGAGAACAATCAATTCATCAAACACATCCAAAACATGCATTTATTTTCTAACAAGTTTGCTTCATGTGCAGATACATATGTAATTATGTTTCTATTTGATTCATTAGGTTACATTATGAGTGGAGGAAATGTGGCTCCCACAAGGGTTGAGCCCAGCTCATAGTCCTTACAGAACATTTTAGAATGACTGGTTCTAGTTCTGGCATGTTGTCCTATTGCCCCTAGTCATCTTTGTCCTTCCTAACTTCATGTCATCCCTAGTTCCTGCATCTGGCAAAAAATAGTGGTGTTAGAGCAATGCTCTAAGAAATGAATGGTCCCAAACCATACATGAACAAGATACCATACATGTATAAACTGATCCTCAATTGCATTAAACAAGAAATGCATACCTGGGATGTCCTAGAGAACAATCAATTCATCAAACACATCCAAAACATGCATTTATTTTCTAACAAGTTTGCTTCATGTGCAGATACAGATGTAATTATGTTTCTATTTGATTCATCAGGTTACATTATGAGTGGAGGAAATGTGGCTCCCACAAGGGTTGAGCCCAGCTCATAGTCCTTACAGAACATTTCAGATGCAATATACAAATGCAAAAGCACAGCTGAGGGGCATATTCAAAAAGTAGGTCACAGCTGTCAAGAGCAATAACAGTCAGCAGGAAGGCAATCACATGCATAGCCATGATAAAGAAAGTCATGAAGGAAAAGAGAGAATGAAGTGTAGCCATAAAAGCCATTTGAAATAGCAACATGTTTGAAAAGACATCACAGATTGGAGAAGCAATTTCTCATTTATGATTGGTAGTCCAAGAGAGGATGGAGTAACAACCACACATCAGCAAGCACACTGCCCAATTATCTGAGTGAGTCAATTTCCAATATAATGTGTATGTCTTCTCATTTTTATGCATTTTGGAAGTTCGGAGACAAAAGAGAGATCTTGTGATATCCTTTCAGATGATGAAATATATCCAATTAAAGATCATTTTTGCAAATTCATTAATTGAAAATGTTTATGAGTACATGACAACACCTTTGTACTGGTGAAAAGTCCATTCTCCTATGCCAACATGGTAGTTTTGGTCTAACACATATACAGTCGTATAAAACAACAATAAGTGCTATTATAGCAGCAATGAATACAATATCACGCTACAAAAATGTAGAAAATGAGTGATACAGCATGCAGTCCTTCACAATAGATCAAGACTACGAAAGTCTAACAGTCAAATGGATAGTCAAGTGCTAAGATTATAGTCACATAGTACAGTGATGATAAAGAGCAAGGTACAGGGATAATATGTATGCAATAGCAAGTATCTACTATCATAAATTAATGTCATCATGCCATCATAAGCCCATATGCATATGAAAGAACACTATAAAAAGATACCTCATGCTGAATTATATAGAAGTTAATTCAAAATGGAGCAGCAGAGTATGAAAGAGCATCAGTCATCAATAATAAGAAAAGGCATGTAGGACAGTCAAATGTTGACTGCATGGCAGCCACAATACAGAGGGAGCAGTCATGTATCTTTCAAAAGGAATGCAACCAGGATAGAAGGATGATTGATGAGGAGACTAGTCGAATAGGGGATAATATTTGTATGTTGTTTGCATCAAAGACCATACAATGATAGACCAAGAACATCATATTCAAGGTACAAATGATACTTATCATTTTCTTTCCGTTATCTTCAATTAAATATATGCCAAAGCACATACAAGACCAATTGGAATAGCAAAAGGAGGTCACATGGATGTCATCACTACAAGAGTGTAATATGGATAGCAGTAAGCAAGATAAAACCATGCCCAAATGAGATGTAATATATACATACACAGTACAAGAACAATCATATAGACCTCAGACAATATGAGTCTGTCAAGAAGAAGAAGATGAAGCTCATGCTATCCTTTAGAAAAAAATTTAAAGGTTGTATGCTTGTATTTTGGAACAGTTTACAATCTCATGAGACCATTCACCAACTTTCAGCAAAGAGGAATATAGATGTAGTTATCAACGGATGGAACAGTCATAAATAAGAAATGAATCATTAAGAGCACATCTTCACAATGACATAATCCATCTTGCACAATCAAGGAGAATAAAGATAACAGTCACCAAACAATAACTAAAGGCTCATTTGAAAAATCAATGTAAGTCAAGTATGTTGCACAAGTCATGATTGTTATAGTCAAGAGAACATAGAAATAAGATTGTCAGTGTACCCAGACAGAGGTGGATTTTAGAACTTCCACATTTTTACCCATTTTGAACACTTGCAGGGTTCAATGGTATGTACATCATGGAGACACTATGAACATCATATAGAAGTGATCATCACGATGATCACAATGAGCTCATAATAGACAAAATGAAGAGCCCAGAGGTAAATTTTTAGATAAAGAGAAAGATACAGTTAAGGTTTTGAAATCCTAATAAAGCAATCTTGTCAGAGAGTACAGAAACTACTATCAAATGGTATGTCATGATCAGTAACAAATTTGGACAGAACTAAAAGGAGCCATTTATCATATTGAGGTGCATATTTTCAAGAAACAATATGCACAAAATGCCCAAAATCATGCCTCTAGCAGCCCAATGTGCAAAAGTTTTTATTTGTTACAAGTTTTATCATAGCTCGAGCTCATTTGGAGCCATGGATGCAAATATAGAGGGAGAGAGTAAAGTTTTTTTTAAATCATTTCAACCAAGAGATACACAGAAATGCTCAAATCTCACCTCAGCATAGTCAAAATGCAAGGTCTACTGACAGAAAATTTGCAGATATAAAGAACAAATGTAGATTTTCAAGTTTGAGATATTCAGAATATGCACAGAATACCCAAATCGTGCCTCTAGCAGCCCAAATGCATAGAGATGTTCTCTTTTTACAAGTTTTGTCATAAGCTGGGGGCTCTTTTTGAGCTAAGAATGCAGGTGTAGAAGGAAAAATCTAAAGTTTTCAAATCTTTTCAAGAATAAAATACCCAAAAATGCCTTGAAATCGCACTTCAGCATAGTCAAATGCTAGGTAAACATCAGAAAAATGAAGTGAGTTTGACTAGTGGGGGACTTACTATTCATTTCTACCAAGTGCTATGTTGAAACCCACAGGGTTTTCCTCCAAGTCGATCTCCATTTTGACCTTCAGACCAGCTCAAATGCAGTCAAGAACAAAATATGGTGGTCGGCCAAGGGAAAACCAAAGAGATACATCAAAAAGCTGGTCTAGATCGCGGCCATAATGCCCAAAAAATAGTGAATGAAATCAAAGAAGTAGCTCAATTGACAAAGAAGTTACTCACCTTGATTTTCCCTATCAAAAATGCAGAATGTAGACCTCAAAAACCCATTAAAACTGTAGAGAAGAACACAGAAAGAACAAACCCTCGCATGGAATGGTGGCAACTCGATAGAGCTCACAGTGAAATCTCAAGTCGAAATGATTTGAGTTAGGGTTTCAAACCCTAGTTTACTATGCTCAAATGTTCATTTTCTTCTTTTTTTTGACTTTTGTATTTGCAAAATCATTACAATCCATTAGCAAACGTGGTCAAAACTTGAAGTCTTTAAAACCTAGTGATGATACATCATGTGGCCATGAGACCTTTTTCTGCCTTTTGGTCTTTTTTTCAAAGTCAATAAACATTATAAATGCATAAGGTCGAGTCTATTATATCTTGATATGAGTTGTTTTGTGAGATCATATGGTGAATATGATGGTTTTAAGGCATTGTAATGTGTACAAGGAGTCATAAGGGGCACTTTATAATCTATTGCTTAGGACCTTGAAATCATGATGATGCAAGATATGCATGCATGTAGGAATGACTAGGGGTTATAAGGTGTTTAACATAGCCATGTAATGCGAGTGAATATGCAAGTGTATGAGTCGTGTTGTTTTGCCTAGGGGTTACATAAGAGTTTTATTTTGATTTTCGCATAATCTAGAAATAGATTAAACGTTGTAAACGAACAATAAAGTAATAAATGAATTACATTATCATTTGTAAAAAAAATGCAAAAAAGGGCAATATCAAGTAGATTTATCACACATGACAAAGTAAGTCTCATCGATTACTTTGTCATTCTTTCACAACATTTAATTTGTCTCCGTACTATGCAAAATCGGGAAATTAAATGTTATGTCCTAAATGCCATTTTTTTTGCATAGGTTTGTATAAAATTTAGAATGTAAAACATTAACTAAGTGGTGCAATTATAAACCTCTTAGTCAATGTTTGATAAATACAGAAAAAATGTGTATTTATGTCATTTATTGTGCAGAATATCAGACATTTATAATGCTACAGGGTGAGTTTGACAAACAGGTTGAGGAGTTATTACACAAATTTGACTTGTTTCAGTGGCTTTAAAGATCATTTAAAGGCACTTAAAGGCATTTTCAGGTGCTTTTATGATTAGTGATGGCATGCCTTGACTATTTCTGCATTGGAAACCCATTTTGAAGGACTTTTAGCAGATATTTTGGAGACATTTATGAGATTCACGAAAATGGGGATGGCTCATCCTTATCTCATTGCAGCTGTTTACCGAGTATATAGTCATTCATTTGACTCTTTGTAAGGGGTTCTTTTCCATGTACATTCTAGAGTTAGTGATTTTTTCTGCAATCCTACTCAGTTTGAGCATGTTTTTGTAACTCTTATTGGCATATGAAATACAGAAAAATACCTTGGATACCATTGATAGTCAGATTTTGCCTTCTTATTTTTATAGTATTAGGTATTATCAAGTGTTTGATCAGGTCATTTGTGAGGTATTCTTGTTTCCTTGTGACTTTGTCTTATGTTTAAATGCCTTTTTCTACAGAAGTTGTGTTATGCAGGTTGCAAAATGTGTCTTAAAGTGTTATAAGGCTTTTAAACTATGAAGTTTAGCTTCCTTTTAAAGATTTTAATGCATTTAGGCCTCTTTGTGAAGTGTTTTTGCAAACATAGAGTGATAGGTTGTGTAGGTTTAGTTTATGTTGTCTGTGGCCAAGTGTATGCAGGTTTGAGTTTCATTAACCATATCAAGTTTGGTGAATCACCCTTATTTTCATATTTTTTAGTTTTAACTTTCATTTTCGAAAGCATTCCTTTTCCCTTTTCCTCTGCAAATCCAATAGATTCTAGGTGATAACCAGCTAGGAAGCCGACCTTCTCTGGAGGTTCTTTCCATCATAGGTGACCCACTGACCTGGAAAGATCATATGTTTCTCTAGATTGCCAAGTTTTACTACTCAGCAAGGGTACAAATCTGAGAGACAATAGTTTTTGGCACACCCAGTGGGACTGTGGAATTAGAAATAGTTTAAATACTACCTTTTATTGGTGGTTTTGATGTGCAGCCAGTGATTTTCAAACCTATAAGAGGTTAAAAATCTACATATCTGGCAACTCTGAGCTTTGGTTTAGCAAAATCAATGTATTTCTGCTTATGAAAAGAATACAAACCAATAGCAGTTCTTCATCTTTTGAGTATTTGCAATTATCCCCACCTAGGAGAAGAGGGATAATAGCTAAGAAACCCAAGAAAACTTGTGTCTATTCTAGGAGAGCCAAGTCTACTCCTCCTGTTGTTGGAACTCATATTGTCCCAAGAATCCCAGTTACAATGATTCCTAGAGCCAAAAATCTGTCATTTGTTGCATTCAACCAAGGTAGCCCACTGAATTTATCTCAGTATGATGATATTCCTGTAGCTGCCTTGAAAAGTTTACCATATTTTAATGGTGAAGATCAGACTACTCCAGTTGAACACATAAAAGATGTTGTAAACCTGTGTGTTGTCCATCATGTGACACAAGAGAATGTTGCAATTAGGTTATTAGCAGCTTCCCTCAAAGCGAAGGCTTTGCAGTGGTTCAGAAGCCTGCTAGTGAACTCCATAGATTCATGGGATCATTTGGGAGAGGAGTTGTGCAGCTTCTTTGAAGACAAATCAGACCATCTATCATTGGTGGAACAGCTATCTATGATTAAGAGGGCTCCTCACAAAGTTATGTTAGACTTCAACCACCGTTTCTAGAAGACGTGGGATAGAATCCCACCAATGATAAGGCCTACTGCTGGTCATGCTTTCCTATATTATTTGAGAGCTTTGAACAATGATTATTCTGTTATGATTCAATCTATGGGAGGGGATTCCTTACCACAAGCTTATGCTATAGCCATAAGAGCTGAGAACAACCTCATATAGGTTGGTAAAATTACCCCTAGGCCTCCTTTGCCAATATGCCCTACTATTCAGCCACCAATGCCAATGCATGTGCCTCCTATAGTTGTTATACCCACTGCACCAGCGTTACCAATACCTAATACTTAGCCCAATAACCAAGAGAATGTTGCTCAAACTCAATCCTTTGAGTTATAGGAGATCAAAGGACTATTGCAATCTTTTGGTAATGAGATAGTGAACCTCAAGAGGCAGCAAGGTCAAAATTTTAGACCTTATCAGCGCCCATTCCAATCTAATTACCAGCAAAATCAGCCAAATAGGCCACCTTATTAGCTTAATAATCAATGTCCAAGGCAAGCCTTTAATTCTAGGCCTTATCAGGCCTACAATCCAAACGCTGCTAGTTCCTCGAAGGAAGTTGTGCCCATGCAAAACAATTTGGCTCAAGACTATGACTGGTGCTTTCCTTATAACCAACCCCATAACCAACATACATGTGCCAATGGGGTGATTAACCAAGCTCTGATGGTTCAAAATAGTCTAGCAGTGTAGTCTAATGTGCCTGTAGAACCTCCTGTTCAGCAGCAAGAAGAACAGGTACATGAGACAACACTCCTAAACTGGCAAGGAGAAGAATTATGTGGTATGAACCAAGTTGGTTCTTTAGTTGCAGACAATACATGCAACAAGAAAAAGGCTATTGATGAAGGGCAGGAATCTGGTAAGGTTCAAGATCATGGCCATCAAGTGTTGAACGTGGGTCAAGGTGTTTCTAACCCATCAAATGCTGAGAAAATTCAAGTTCTATCAAAAGGACAGCCTTTGATAGGCAAGGAGCAGCTTAATCCAACAGTTTAGCTAGCTTGTACTCAAGGTGACGTGGCTGCCCCCAAAAGCCAAGTTAAATCAGGTACATCTGCTTTCAATATCCTTGAGCATATGAAAAAAGTGAATGTATCCATGTCTATGTGGGATTCCCTAGGTATCCCTGGGCAAAAAGACTTGCTTCAATTAGCCTTATCAAATTTAAAACTATCTCAAGAGTCTGATATAGATAAGTCTAAGGCTATTTTGACAAATAACAATGGAAAAAATGCAAAGCAGCAAGCTTTAGAGGTCAAACCCCCACCATTTTACATGTCTTTGAGCATAGGGGATCATTCAGTTCATAACTGCATGATTTACTCAGGTACTAGCAATTCCATCATGCCCAAACAGATTGTTGACAAGTTAAGCATTGAATATGAGCCATTAGAGAAGGGAGTTGTTTAGCTGGATAGAACTGCTATTAATATAGTGGATGTCATAAAGGGACTAAGTTTAACTCTACATGCCTGTCCAAATTTCTCTATCCTGTAGGACATATATGTCATTGAATTACCTCCTTATTTTGCCATTTGCTTGTCAAGGGATTTTACTGCAAAGATAGGAGGTTACATGTCCTCAGATTGGTCTCATATGTTGTTCAGAACTAGGTACAACACTAAGGTAACTATCAAGTCAGAACCCATTGCCAAAGACCATATTGAGCCTTACACTCCATGCCCCATCAATGCCAACTTGGTTGCAAGTGAACAAGAGGAACAGACCGTTGTCCAAGAAGGCAATATGTAGATTGAAGGTATACCAGAAGTCCTTCTTGATCAATGGGCAGATCAAACTCAAGTGGTTGATCCATGTGAGCACCTAGAAGAGGTTGGTTTAGGTGTGTATATGATGCATGAAGCTGATTCATTTCTGCCTAACATTGAAAAAAGTGCAGAACAACAAGATGGGCAGCAAGATAATGAGGTCTGGGAGCTATTTTTTGACGGCTCAAGGAGTAGAATGGGTGCCGGTGGTGGATGCATGCTTGTTTCCCCAAAGGATGAGAGGTACTATTCATCTTTTAGATTTTGTTTCAACTGTACTAACAACGTGGCTGAATACGAAGCTCTTATTCAAGGTTTAGAATGGGCAAGACAAAAAGGTATTAGCTATTTAAAAGTTTATGGGGACAGCGAACTGGTTGTAAATCAGGTGAGAAAACTTAATGTTACAAAAATGATCTGCTTAAGTCTTACAAGCATAGAGTATGGGACCTCTTGGAGGGATTTGATGCATTCAATTTGATATCCATACCTAGAAATCAGAATAAACATGTTGGTAGGCTGGCTGCTGTAGGGGTTGAATATGGCATTCCCAAGGAAATTAGTAATGATAAGACTAATTAGCATATTAAGATTGTTGTTAGGCCTACTATGCCAGATAATAACATACATTGGCAGGTGTTTGATAGTGATCAACAGATTGTAAACTTCTTGAGAGAAGAAGCTAAATTCTTTCATCTAACCAAGAGAAACTACATAACCAGTACAGTGACCAAATCATCCAGCTCAAGAATAACAAGATGCCAAAGGGTTTGGTCACCTTAGAGTCCATTTTTAACATTGACGATGAAGCTACAAAACCCAAGTCCAGCCTACAAGTTTAGCAAGATCACTATGAAGAATTTGAGATCTTCAAGGGTAAACTCCTTAAACTGGGCAAGGTATGTACAATAAAGGAAAAACATGCATTTATTCAACTTTTTCAGGAACTTAGTGACATTTTTGCATGGGAGTATGGTGATTTAAAAGGGTTTGATCCCCAGCCTGCTCAACATACTATTGAGCTGGAACCCGATGCCAAGCCTGTCAGGAAGAAATAGAGGCAATTGAATCCTAAATTAGAGCCTCTCATGAAAAAAGAACTGAACAAGCTGATTGAGAGTAGCATAATCTTCCCTATCAAGCACACATCATGGGTTTCTAACCTTGTGCCGATTAGGAAGAAAAACAGGGAGATAAGGTTGTGTGTAGACTTTTGTGACTTCAATAGAGCTTCCTTGAAAGATTGTCATCCTTTGCCTTCCATGGAGCAGATACTCCAAGTAGTCTCAGGATCAGAGAGGTTTTCCTTGCTGGACGGTTATTCCGGTTACAATCAGATTTTGGTGAAAGAGGAAGACCAGTATAAAATATCCTTCACCACAAAATGGGGGACTATGGCTTACAAGAAGATGCCTTTTGGTTTGTCTAATGTTGGGGTAACCTTTCAAAAGGCTATGGATATGGCCTTTCAAGGCCTAATGTACAAAACCGTCCTCGTCTACCTTGATGACATTACTATTTTCTCCAAAGAAGCCAAGGATCATCTAAATCACTTAACGCAGATTTTTGAGAGATGTAGGGAGTTTGGGATATCACTTAATCCCAAAAAGTGTGTGTTTGCTATCCATGAGGGCAGATTGCTTGGTTACGTGGTGTCAAAACAAGGCATCACCATTGACCCTGAGAGAATAAGTGCAATTTTGGCTTTGCCCTTACCAGCACACAAGAAAGGCCTATAAAGTTTCATTGGTAGGATCAACATCTTCAGGAGGTTTATCCCTGATATTGTTGATTTGTTAAATCCACTAACTGCTATGTTGAGAAGGAACGTGTCTTTTAGTTGGACTAGAGAAGGAAAATGAAGTTTTGAGCTTATTAAAGAGGATTTGGTTAATGCACCTACACTTCTAAATCTTGATTTTTCTAAGGATTTCACTTTATATGCATATGGTAATGTTGATTATGTTTCTGCTATGTTGGTACAGAAAAATGAGCTAGAAATGGAGCAACCTTTAGCTTTTTTTAGTCAAGCGTTGAAAGATTATGAGCTAAGGTACACTTTCATTGAGAAACATGTGCTTTCTATTATAAGGAGTTTGAAAAAGTTTAAACACATGTTGTCAAGTAATAAGATTAATCTAATGGTTGCTCATCTGAGCATGAAGGAATTTCTGCTAAGTAAGGATCTCAGTGATAAGAGAGCTAGTTGGGTGACTAAGGTAATGGAATATGAGGTGGACATTAAGGTTACCAAGCTAGTCAGGGGAAAAGGGTTGTGCAAATAGCTTGCTGGTGGTGTTATCAGCAAAGAAGAATGTGAACAAGAAGTTGTTCTATCAATGCAAGATCAAGAACAAACAACTATTTCATATCATGTTGCTGATTGGGTGCAAGAAATGGTTCATTTCTTGCAGATTGGTGAGTGTCCTCAAGGCTTGGATAGAGCCAAACGAAAGTATTTCAAATTGCAGTCCATACCTTATGTGCTCATTAATGGCTTGCTTTTTAGGAAAGATTTCAATGGAGTATTGTTGAGATGTATTGAACCTAATAAAGTTGAAAAAGTGTTGCATGAATTTCATGAGGGGTCAGCTGGAGGCCATTTTTCACCTAGATAAACAGATCTTAAGGTGATGAAAGGTGGCTATTATTGGCCCAATTTGTTTAAGGATGCACACTTATGGGTCAAAAAATGCAAGGAATATGCTCTATTTGCCAAAAAAGAGAAGTTGGCAGCCTTACCTTTGCAGCCAGTTCAGGTTAAACAGCCCTTTATGAGGTGGGGATTAGACTTTATTGGGGTTATAAACCCTTCATCTAGTGTTGGCCATAAGTGGGTTCTTACAGCCACTGATTATTTCACTAAGTGGACTAAAGTAGTCGCACTCAAAGAGGCCAATGAGTCTGTTGTTCTGAATTTCTATGAAGAGCTAGTTATTAGATTTGGAGTGCCTAAGTCCATTATTTCAGACAATGCCCTTGCCTTTGTTGGTTGCAGAATCTCTGATTGGGCTGTAAGGAATGGTATTTATCTCAATACATCCTCCAATTACTATCTGCAAGGCAATGGCCAAGCAGAATCCACCAATAAGAACTTGATCAGAATTATCAAGAAGACCATGGAGGGTAACTAGAGAGCCTGGCATACACAGTTAAAATCATCATTATGGGCTGACAGAATTACTACAAAATGGTCAACAGGGCATTCACCTTTCATGTTGGTCTATGGCAAGGAAGCAAGGCTTCATATCACACTTGAGTTACCAGCACTTGATTTGGTGAATCGACTGTGTTGGCTAACAGATTTGTCCTGATCTAAAAATGTATTGTTCTGACTCTATACCCCCTTTTTTTTAGGAACAAATGGGTTAAACAACAAATGGGTGAACTATCAAGAATAGTTCCCCTCTGAATTAAGGTACAGCTCCCTCTAAGATCTTCAATGAATTCAAAATATCCTAATTCCTCATATACACTTTTAACTAGAAAGTACTTAAAGGCAAACTAACATTCATACATCATCATGCTATGAATGCGATATCTTTTCTACAACATCATTTAGTAATAGAATACACACATTCTATTTTCAAGAATAATCAAATATATGAACAAGTGTACCAACAAAAGATAAAACACATATAATGAATTATCCAATGAAAGAATAATTACCATATGAAAGAAGATTTCACATAGAAAATCTGATTTCAAATACACAAATATACAAATCTAAGCATGCAGTAATTATTTCTCCTTTTCATTCACAGATGAAAAATGTTTCAAATAAACATCACATGTATTGAAAAACAGCGAAAGTTTAGCTCCAAAATTTGTGTCTTCTCCTTCACTTCTATTTAGTTTCAACAACTAAAAATATATATATAGTTGCCCTAATTATCCAATCATGTAAACCAAACCTAGAGTTAAAGTAACTATGACCCATGCAGGATGTAGTTTTTACAAACTCATTTAAAGATCAAATTTTTGAAAATAACTCTAACTGAAAAAATGAATAAAGAAACTATGTAAGAAAGATTATGGCTGAGGTGATAGATTTGAATCTCTAGATTTGTTGTGTTCATTTGGGGAGGCACATTGAGCTTTCCACTCCTGAAATGTTGTAACGAACTCTTGGATTTTTAGGAAATTGGGAATACCGATATGTTTTACTCTTGCCTTCTAGATGTCTTTCTCCCTCCGAATTTCCCCCACCTTCTCCGTGTGTTCCGAGAGTGTGTTGACGCAGACATAAAGAAGTGACTCCACCTTTGAAATCTGAGAGAAATATTTGGTTAATAAGTTGTCACTTTCTTTAACGAAGCTGATTTTCTCCCTAAAGGATTGAATCACAATATTGATGTCTTTTTCTGGTTCTCCATCAGCCTTAATATATTTTACATCAATACACTGTAGATCATGCTGTAATGATTTGGTGAATTCATTTATTTCTTTGAATATCTTTGTGAGTTCAATCCACCCTTGTCGGGACACTAAATTCCTCCATTCGATGTTTTTCTTACTTACATACAGTACATCCTCATCCAGACCTGTTAAATTCTTTTCTGACAAAAATTTTGTTATCCCATATTTCTGTACTTCGTCAATTTGATTCATCACGTTCACCCATTTGCCCTCATCTTTTATCCATGAAGCATTCTGTGTCTTCAAGTCATCAATGGTGACTGTGATTTGATCAAATATATTTTTTAGTTCATGAATATATTTTGTACCTTTCTGCATGATACAGTCCAACCAATCATCGAATACCTTAGTTACCATTCTGTTCCTATTTACTTGGTCCAACATTTTTTGGTTAGCTGGAGATTTAGGATCAAAAGACAAAGAAAGTTGTGAAACTAGTTGTGGATTTGGCTTATGAATGGCATCGATGTATTCTGCCATCGAGCACAGGGTCTGTTTCAATTCCTTTTTATCTTTCTCATCTTTCTAGGCTCAACTGACTATCTTTTTGGTGGATGCCTCTAGATGATGCACATCTGTGGCTCTTGAAGCAGTTCTAAGATCTATTTTTTCAATTTTGAAGTCTTGAACCATAGGGTCTTGAACCTCCTCATTAGTTACCGGCCAAGCTACTTCAGCACTCTAGTTCCTAGTATTAGGGTCGATATCTACCCTGGATGTTGTTTTTAATTTCTTGGATTTGGAAGTCTTTCCCAAACACTTACTCACCATATCCTCCAATGGCAAAGAAAATGGGACTATTTTTCTTTTGTCATTGATTGAGCTTTCCAGCCAGTTGGGTGCAGAGATCAGAATTTCTTTAACAGGGTTTGACTGATCAGAAGATACATTTGAAATCATCAATAGGTCAGCAGACTCTAAAGCAACCTCTGCCTATTGTTCTGTACCAATCTCTTCTGCCATTGGTGAATCAGATTCTTTATCACGTACCACTTCTTCTTAATCCTCTTTAGAATTCAAATCCACAACTATTCTCTCTGAAACTTGCCTCTTCCTTCTGCTCTTAGTCCTTGATCTGGTAGCACGAGGAGGAAGAATAGTTGTAAGGGGCTTCTTGGATCCTTTAATGATAGGACTCCTTCCAGTTTTTGATTTGGAAGTACCTGCAACATAGATAGCAATAAGTTGGTTAGAGGAGCTTATTGGGGATGGTGATTCAACCATTGATGCATTTTGCAGGGAAACTTTATTTTGAACTCCCTCTAGTTTTTGTTCTCTCAACCATTTCTCAGTTCTCCTTATCACCGGGAGGGTCTTAACCTCAATCCTATCTTCTTCATCTTTATCCCAGTCAATTTCTGGAATAGCTGATTGTTTGATGTTTTCAAATTGCAAATCAATCACCTGCTCTTCATTATCAAACACTTCAGAAATGTCCATATTTAATTTAAGAGTGATTATTTGTCCTAAGGAGAACCTGCACCATAGTCTTCTTCTGACCTCAAATTCATCTGAACAATCCTCCCAATAATCCTCCAATTGAGGAATATGTGTAAACCCTATTCCAAAATCCAAGTTATCCCTGGCAAAGCCTTTGCTGTCAAATTGGGATCTAGCAGAGAAGACTGAAAATTGAATTTTTTAAGATCCACTTCTAAATTCAAAGCATCAGACACTGATTGGCATGAAAAATGTCCAAGTTCAATGGGAAAGGAGATTCCAGGTTCCTTTTTCATTGAGAACTTCTTGCTCACATGCGCTAGCTGTCTGCAGACCTCTATCAATACAAAACGATCAAAAACGTACTGGGGCAACCTCACTAGTTCACCATCAAAACCCCCAACTCTGATATAAGTAAATTTGGGGAATTGGATAAAGAAACTGCCATAAATGTTGATTAGCTACATAGCCTCATCAGACATCCTCTTATTGATGTTGTTTGTTAATTCATAAGTCAATCTCCCAGTGAAAACATCATTAACCCTCCTATAATTCTGATAACAATTGTGCATTTCTAACTATGGATAATAGTCATAAATTCTACTGTGGTCAACCAAGGGTGCATGAGGTAGCCCTATCCATTGTCTTGTAGACGCCAAGCAATAGAAGAGGTATGAAGACATATAGAAATCTTTATTCCCTATACAGTTACTTAAACCTCGATGCAAACATTCAGCTATAATTTTAGCCCAATCCAAATACTGTTCCTCTTGGAGGATCACCTAGATGAAGAAATACATCCAATCTTCCTAGTGATATGCCATCGAACTACCCTCTAGTCTATGCAGCAACACCACAATATCCTTTACCTCTTGAATCATGTGGTCTCTTGTCAGTGGTCTAGGCAGTCTTGAACCCCCTTTCTGGAATTTCAATAACTAGTTTCTTGCTATCAGACTCCTGTAGTTTATCTTCTTTAGTGAGAAATGCCCATAAGAAGAAGTAATATTGAGGCTTGAATATGTTTCCTTGGGTGGTATTCTCATCACAGACATTAGGATTTGTCTATTGACATGAAACAATACGCCACCATCTGAATTTATGATGCACCTATTTTGGGGTTCATACCTATTCATGTACTCCACAACTAATTTTGGGCATTGTACGGCCATGGGAAACACCGCAGCTTCAACCAAACCACTTTCTACTATCTTCTTCATCATGGGCGTTGGCGCAGGATTTTTAGCCCTTTCCCTAAATTCTTCTAAATCATATTGAACTAGAGAGGTATCCCCGAGTTCAGGAAGAGAACAGGTGAGACCAAAACCATGCTCATAACCAAGACAGGCAGATTTCATAGCCATAGATTGGAGGATATAATGAAAAATGCTTTGAATTTTGAAAATAATGTCAGAAACTCAAAAATATCCTTCTTTCCAGCTAAGAAACGAAAACAGCATATAGGAAGAACAGGACTCACCTTCAATGCCTCTGAAATTATTGCAAAATTTGGGCAACAAGGATCTTATACCTACTGTGCTATTCTCCTTTGCTTCACACAATATGCTCATTTGCTAATTTTGGCTTGTTCTCTTTGATAAAGGCATTAACTAGGTTGAATAACTATTACCCAAAACAATTCATGCTAAAAATGCTTGAAAAGATATGAACTCTGACATCTTCATTAATGGCAAGCATTCTTCACGCGTGACCATGATGTATAACAATTACCCACAACCTTCCGAAAATTAGAACTTCCTGATTCATAATTAGTTTCTGATATATTTTCCTCCAAACTTCCTGCTAAATTTTGACTTAGAGAGCCTTGGGGAGAAATGAGACTATAGTCACCGAACCCTTGAACCATTGAACCATTGAACCTTTGGGAAGTGGTTCAATGCGAAGGTTCAAATATGCAAATTGAATTACATGGAGGGGAAAATAGTTCACTTTTTAAGGAACGTTGAACTTCAGACTCTTGAACCAATGAACCTTTGAACCATTGAAATGTGGTTCAACTGGAAGGTTCAATGATACGAGATGGACTACATAGACTGGCCAACAGTCACATGACTTTGCAAGAAATTTTGAACTTTGAAACAGTGAACCGTTGAACCATTGAACTCCGCTATAAGGTTCAAGCAGAAGGTTCAACGATATATTAAATTACTCAAGGGAACTGAGTGAACACGACTCTTTATGAAGCATTGAGCATTGAAATCTCGAACTGTTGAACCATTGAACTTTGGAAAAATGGGTTCAAGTTCAACCGAGAGGTTCAAAGACATATTTGAGTTAAACAAAATTTGCCGACAGTTCACTTTTAGAAACATTGAATAATTGAACCCGTTGAACCATTGAAATGTTGAACTTTAAGAATGGTTCAAGTTCAAAGGTTCAATCCTTTAGTAGTTTCACATACAAAAGACAATAGGCGGGTGAACATAAAGACTAAAGAGCCGACTTAAAGAAACGAAGATATGACAAATAAGGGAAGATGGTAAGTCAACTCTTGCTTAGGGAAATTTTACGAAAATCAAATAAGGGCGACTCAAAAGGTAACATTGGCTCTGATTGGAGAATGCATTTTATGACAAAATGCAAAGAACTCAGAACTCTGGTTACGCAAAAACTGAAACACGATTGCCGAAGGAAAAGAAACAAGGCAAACCAAAACCAGGAAAGGAAAGCAACACACGACAACAAAGTAAAGACTATGTACAAAACAGGGGATACCTGCTTTACAGGCCATACAATTTAAGATCCTATCCACTATAGGACACGGGTAAAACAAATCCATCCAGATATTCCAACTTGAAAGAATTAGGACCCAGTACCTAATGAATTTTGAAAGGTCCTTTCCAGAGTGAGTCAAATTTGCTATGTGCTCCTTTAGGTTCTCTTCTTCTATCCCACAATAGCACTTCATCTCCCTCCATAAATTTCCTGGGCCTTGTTTTTCAGTCAAAAATCTTCTTGACCCTGGCTTGATGAGCAATAATCCGATCAACCAACTCATTCCTTTCCTCTTCAATCTTGGTCAAGTACATAACTCTTTTCTCCAAGGAATATTGAAAATATTGATCTTCAATTACACTTTGTAATTTAGCTGCAGATAACTCCAGAGGTAATGATAATTGAGCTCCTATTCCATAGACCAGCACAAAAGGTGCCATTCCTATTGCCCTTTTACGAGTTACCCTATTAGCCCAAACTGCTTCGTACAATCTCTTATGCCAAGCTATGGGATTCTCGCTGACCAATTTTCTCATGATTGTTACCAGATTTTTATTACTGGACTCAGCTTGTCCATTCCCTTGAGGGTAGTAATCTAATGAGTGAGAAAGAGATATACTATGTTCATAAAAAAAAGAAGTAAGTTTAGTTGAAGAAAAACTGGTGGCATTATCTACTACAAGTTTCTGAGGGACTCCAAAATGCACTAGTATATTTTCTTTGAGAAAATTACATACCACTTCTAAAGTGGTTCTCTTCACAGGGACTGCTTCAACCCATTTTGTAAAATAATCTGTTGCTGTTAAAATGTGAGTATGTCCGGCACTTGAAGGAGGTGAAAGAGGCCCAATAAATTCCAAACCCCATTGCTTGAAAGGTTCTTCTATAACAACAAGCCTAAGAGGCAATGCTACAAGTTGTGGCCTTCCTGAAAACATTTTGCATTTTTCACAGTTACCTACCCATCTGTATGCATCCTTAAACATACCCGGCCAATAATAACAATTTCTTAGAATTTTGAAGGCTGTGACTGAAGAAGAGAAGTGTCCACCACAGGCTTCATTATGAAAAGCTTCCAAAAGCTTGTGCTGTTGTTCCTTATCCACACATCTCAGAAAGGTTCCATCTAGCCCCTTTTTATATAAGACATCACCCCAAATGACATATTTTGCTGCTTTTAACTTCAAATTTCTTTTCTCCTTCGGGGACAAGTGACTGGGACAGTCTCCATAAGTAAGATAGTGTGCTACATCTAGGAACCATGGGTCCTGTAAACTCACCAACAGGACTGTAGGAAGTTCTTCTTCTTCCTCTTCCTTATTCTCAGCAATCAATTTACACAGACCTTGACCTCTGATCAATTTAGTTGGCCTAACTTCCAAGTCATATTCTTGAATTTTAGCAACCCATGTTGCTCTTTTATTCATCCCAACATCCTGTTGAGTAAGAATACTTTTCACAGCCAAACTAGGCATAAACACAACTGAATGAGAGTGAAGTATGTAATATCTGAACTGTTTAACAACCTTTACTAGAGCAAAAGCTTATTTCTCAGCTAAAGAATATTTAAGTTCATGCTTTTTGAGAGGAACACTCATAAAAGGCTATTGGGGCTTCTTCATTCAATTCATTCTTTTGCAGTAAGATACCAGACATGGTCTATTCTGAAGCATAACAATAAATAATAAAATCTTTTTGGAAATCAGGGTTTACCAAAGTACGTGTTTGTGCAATCACCTCTTTAATATCTTCAAATGCTTTCTTAGCAGCCTCATTCCATCTGAATACTTGTTTCTTACTCATCATCCCTACAATATGTTTTGTAATTTCAGCAAAATTAGAAATGAATCTTCTAAGAAAATTGATCTGGCCAAAGAAAGACTTAACTCCAGTCCTATTAGAAGGAAGACTTAGTTGTTGTATTGCCTTAACCCTCTCTGGATCAATCTTGATTCCATCTTTTGAAACTAAATGTCCTAACAACTTGCCCTCTGTCACACAGAAAACTGACTTCTTTGGATTAAGAGATATACCATGACTCCAACACCTCTGTAAAACAGTCTCCAGATCCTTTAGGTGATCCTCCTTTTTTCTTGATAAAATAGTCAAATCATCAAGATAAATGACGATAATTCTATTTTTCAAATCTCTAAAAGATGAATCCATCGCCCGTTGAAAAGTTGCACCAGCATTAATCAAACCAAAGGGCATACGGTTATAAGCAAAAGTTCCCCAATGTGTAGTGAAAGCAGTTTTATGTTGATCAGCTGCAACCGCACTTATTTGATTATAACCCTAGAACCCATCTAACATGGACATCATCTTAGATCCAGCAACTGTTTGTAAAATGTGGTCCATCACAAGTAGGGGATAATTATCTTTCAAATTGGCCTGGTTCAGATTCCTAAAATCAACACAAATCATTATTTCTCCATTCTTCTTGTGCACTGGAACAATGTTTACTACCTAGGTGGAGTGATGGATTGACTAAATTATCCTAGCCTTCAACATTTTATCAATCTCCTTAAAGATGGCTTCAGCAACCTTTGGGTTATAGTTCCTCAACTTCTGCCTATATGGAGTTGCATTTGTCTTCAAAGGAATATGATGCTGAAACTGCCCACACCTAAAATCCTTCAGGTCATCATAGCACCAAGCAAAGACATCCTTATATTTAATCAACAGCTTAATCAATTTGTTTTTCTCCTCAGGTGAACAACACCGACCAATAGAAATCCATTTAGGATCAGTTTCACTTCCAATGTTTATTTTCTCATAATCCTCCAGTTTATCAGGATTCTGAGCAAATTTGCCTTTGGTATATTCATCTTCTCTAGTGAACAAATGTTCTAGAGAGACCAATCCTTTGGGGATTTTATTTCCCTTCAACTGGATTACATCATCCTTTGAATTAATCCCTGGATCAGGACTAAATTCTTTACATTCTAGTTCAGAACATTCAAAATAAGTTCCTAAGAACATCTCAGCATTCTCCAAGAATCTTCTAATCTACCTATCATTTTCAAAAACTTGCCAGTTTTCAGCATTATCTGGAACATTAGGATGATAGACCAGTTCAATTCTATATGAATCTTTTTTGAAATCAGAGTGTGGTAGAAGAAGAGAAGCTAAGACTACCAGAGAATCTGCCTGAGTGTCCAGATCCCTAGGAATTGCCTTAATAGAAAAGGCATCAAAGTATTCTATCTCATCCCAAACCCTATTTCTATAATGTCTCAACCTTTCATTTTTCACTGAAAAAATGCCCCTCACCTGCTTGACAATTAGTTCAACATCACCCTTTGCTCTGAGTATTGTTACACCTTTTCCTTTGGCTTCATTTAACCCAAGCAATAGAGCCTCATACTCTGCAGTGTTATTAGTATTTTTAAACTCTAACTTGAAAGAGTAAGGGAAAATTTTACCTTCAGGTGAGATCAAAACCACCCCTGCTCCTGAACCAATAGTAGCACAGCTACCATCAAATTCCAAGGTCCATAGATCATCTGAATGAATAGAGTTAGGAATAAATTCTTCCTTGGTATCTTCAAAAGAAAGGAAATAGTTACCAAATTCAAATTCTTCAAATAAAATTTGGGACTTAGGATCATCAGAAGGGTATACAATGAACTTGCATTTAGGTTGAAGTTCCAGCTTAACTTTCTGCTTCCCCACTAGGATTGTAGCTTCTGACCAATCCAATTTAATCTGCCCACCCAAATCTTTGCAAAAAGTCCTGCTCAATAGCATCCCATAACTAGCAGGAATATCTGCTACCAGAATAGTCAACTTTACTCTTTTATCAAGATAAGCTGCAAGAGCAACCTGAGCATCTATGATTTGTTCGAGCAAAGAAAAATGTTTGTCATCCATGGAATAACATCTACTGAATGTTTTAGTAAGGGATAGGCCTAGGGCTTTGGCTACAAAAGAAGGCATAATATTGTCAGAAGCACCTGAATCTATGATACAATTACTGATTTTATGGCCATTTATGAATAAAGAAACATAGAAAGGGTTGGGCTTCATATCAGTAATGTAAGAGGTATCATCAAACAAATTGAGAGTCATTCTAGTAGTGTGCATGGGTGATTCAAGTGGAGAAGCAAATAATTGGGCAATGGGAGACTCAGTATTAACATTTAGTTGACTCTCAGGTTCAGTTTGTGTAGGACCACCTTTGACATATTTAACCAATCTATCAAGTTCTTTAGGTTTTAACTTAGGGTATTCAGCAGGGGATATTTGAATCTTTGCAGATTTACAAAATTCTACAATATCAAAAGAAGCTCCTGGATCATTTCTATGTAACAATTTAATCTCTTGGGTTTTCAAATTAGCATCAAAGGTTCTAGTAAGAGGCTCCTTACCTTTAACAGGTACTTCTTGAGTATTAGGAAATCTCTGATTCTTTTGACTTCTGGTAAGCATAGCACATGAAGGATCTTCAAGGGTAACCAATATTTCACCTCCTCTTTCTGAATCTGATTCATACTCTA
Organism: Cunninghamia lanceolata; assembly: GCA_027924645.1. Classification (NCBI taxonomy): domain Eukaryota; kingdom Viridiplantae; phylum Streptophyta; class Pinopsida; order Cupressales; family Cupressaceae; genus Cunninghamia; species Cunninghamia lanceolata. The sequence continues at coordinate 3,746,754 of BSBN01001925.1, read as the reverse complement.
GGAAGTGTATTTCAGAGTCGCCAGGTTCCTCAAAGTTCCTTTCTTCCACGGTCATCTCCCCCAATACATCTTGAGTAGCAGCCATTTGAGCATATCTAAGCATCTCAGGACAAGAATTTCCATCATGATCAGTAGTCAAATGAAAAGCACACATATTCCCTCTTTCAGGAGAAACTTCAATAGTTAACCTTGGTTGTGCTAATATAAGTGGCACTGTCCTACCAGTATTTTCCAGTTGATTGAAATTCCTCCTGACAATATCTTGATATGGTTGCTGGAATGAGGTACCAGCCTTAGGTATTTGTCTTTTTAAGGCAATCATATCATTGACTAGTCTTTGAACCACAGGATCAGTAAAGGATGAGGGGTGAGCATTAGGAATTTGGACTTCTTTCTTCCATTTTCTAGCCATAATAAGATCATCCTCTAACCCAACTGGCAAGGTTTGTGCAGCTGCTAAATCAGCTATTCAACCTCTTCTGAAATGGAAACTAATATCAGGAGGCATAGAATTAATAAAGAAACATTTTTTATTCTCGGGAGTTGGCCTTTTGTAGTAGGGATTTTGTGCACTATTCTATTGAATTTGGCTATGAATTCCCTCATAGCCTCATATATCTCTTTCTTAAGCTGAGTCAATTGAGCAAGAAGGGAATGTTCATCTTCTACACTCTTAAACCTGTTTTCAAATGCGGTTTTCATATCATTCCAATTTGTGATTGAAGAGTCAGCTAGGTGATAGAACCATTGTGCTGTAGTATCAGTTAAAGTTTGCACAAAAAGCCTTATGGCTACATCTTGATGTTGCATCCCTAGCATGGCTACATCTTGATGTGGCATGCTGCGGCAAAGGCACTCAGATGTTCCTCTAGTGATTGTCTTCCATCTCCATTAAATTTGGGCAGATTTTCCCTTGCATTTTTAGGTAGAGGATTCAAGTTGGCCCCTAAATTTAGAGGCCCTATGGCAGCTCCCGAAGGTTGGGCCATTTGTAGAAAGCTCACAGCAGAGGGAATGATAGTACTAGAAAGGGTTAAAGCTAGACAGACAGAGGATGCAAAGGGTTTAGGAGGGCTAGGAGGTCTACTTCTAGCTCTTCTAGTATGGGCAAGAATATATGGAAAATTTAAACTTTGCAGTGTTTGAAAAGTAGGATCCTCAATTCCCTCTCTTATTAAAGACCTTGTATATCTTCTGGAATCCAATTTATGATATTATAACTGGGTAGGTGGTTATTGGTTTCTAGGCTATTCTTGATTTTTTCGCACTTCAGGGGCTTGGTTTCTTGCCGCATTTTCTACTTGCCTCCTTCTTTGCCTGAGCAACAGTAATCTCAGATTATCGGCCAATTCTTCTTCTTTTTCTAATACTCGGCTAGCTCTTCTATAATCGTCAGCATTCAGTGAGTGCACCATGCAAGAGTATTTAACTGACCAATTATATCTTCCTGCTTGTCTTGAAAACCAAGATTGGGTTGCAGAACAGGAATTATGTTTTCATGTGGATGCACCATTGTTGCTTCATATTAAGGTGACTAATCTTTTAACAAACGACTTCTTCCCCAATAGAGTCGCCAAAAACTATTGGCTAATAGATTTGTCCTAATCTAAAAATGTTTTGTTCTGACTCTATACCCCCCTTTTTTTAGGAACAAATGGGTTAAACAACAAATGGGTGAACTATCAAGAATAGTTCCCCTCTGAATTAAGGTACAGCTCCCTCTAAGATCTTCAATGAATTCAAATTATCCTAATTCCTCAGATACACTTTTAACTAGAAAGTGCTTAAAGGCAAACTAACATTCATACATCATCATGCTATGAATGTGATATCTTTTCTACATCATTTAGTAATAGAATACACACACTCTATTTTCAATAATAATCAAATATATGAACAAGTGTATTGTTGAACCAACAAAAGATAAAACACATATAATGAATTATCCAATGAAAGAATAATTACCATATGAAAGAAGATTTCACACAGAAAATCTGATTTCAAATACTCAAATACACAGATCTAAGCATGCGGTAATTATTTCTCCTTTTCATTCACAGATGAAAAACATTTCAGATAAACATCACATGTATTGAAAAATAGCGAAAGTTCAGCTCCAAAATTTTTGTGTCTTCTCCTTCACTTCTATTCAGTTTAAACAACTAAAAATATATATATAGTTGCCCTAATTATCCAATCATGTAAACCAAACCCAGAGTTAAAGTAGCTCTGACCCATGCGGGATTTAGTTTTTACAAATTCATTTAAAGATCAAATTTTTGAAAATAACTCTAACTGAAAAACTGAATAAAGAAACTGTGTAAGAAAGATTATGGCTGAGGTGACAGATTCTAATCTCCAGATTTGTTGTGTTCATTTGGGGAGGCACGTTGAGCTTTCCACTCCTGAAATGCTGTAATGAACTCATGGATTTTTGGGAAATTAGGAATACCAATATGTTTTACTCTTGCCTTCCAGACGTCTTTCTCCCTCTGAATTTTCCCCACCTTCTCCATGTGTTCTGGGAGTGCGTCAACATAGAGATAAAGAAGTGACTCCACCTTTGAAATCTGAGAGAAATCTTTGGTTAACAAGTTGTCACTTTCTTTAACGAAGCTGATTTTCTCCCTAAACGATTGAATCATAGTATTGATGTCTTTTTCTGGTTCTCCATCAGCCTTAATATATTTTACATCAATACACTATAGATCATGCTGTAATGATTTGGTGAATTCATTTATTTCCTTGACCATCTTTGTGAGTTCAATCCACCCTTGTCGGGACACTGAATTCCTCCATTCGATATTTTTCTTACTTACATACAGTACATCCTCATCTAGACCTGTTAAATTCTTTTTTGACAAAAATTTTGTTATCCCATATTTCTGTACTTCATCAATTTGATTCATCATGTTCACCCATTTGCCCTCATCTTTTATCTAGGAAGCATTATGTGTCTTCAAGTCATCAATGGTGACTGCGGTTTGTTCATATATATTTTTCAGTTCATGAATATATTCTGTACCTTTCTGCACGATACAGTCCAACCAATCATCGAATACCTTAGTTACCATTCTGTTCCTGTTTACCTGGTCCAACATTTTTTGGTTAGCTGGAGATTTAGGATCAAAAGACAAAGAAATTTGTGAAACTAGTTGTGGATTTGGGTTATGAATGGCATCGATGTATTCTGCCATCGAGTGCAGGGTCTGTTTCAATTCCTTTTTATCTTTCTCATCTTTCCAGGCTCGGCTGACTATCTTTTTGGTGGATGCCTCCAGATGATGCACATCTGCGGCTCTTGAAGCAGTTCCAAGATCTATTTGTTCAATTATGAAGTCTTGAATCGTAGGGTCTTGAAGCTCCTCATTAGTTGTTGGCCGAGCTACTTCAGCACTCCAGTTCCCAGTATTAGGGTCGATATCTACCCTAGTTATTATTTTTAGTTTCTTGAATTTGGGAGTCTTTCCCAAACACACACTCACCATATCCTCCAATGGCAAAGAAAATGGGACTATTTTTCTTTTGTCATTGATTGAGCTTTCCAGCCAGTTGGGTGCAGAGGTTAGAATTTCTTTAACAGGGTTTGACTGATCAGAAGATACATTTGAAATCATCAACAGGTCAGCAAACTCTAAAGAAACCTCTACCTGTTGTTCTATACCAATCTCTTCTGCCATTGGTGAATTAGATTCTTTATCACATACTGCTTCTTCTTAATCCTCTTCAGAATTCAAATCCATAACTATTCTCTCCGAAACTTGCCTCTTCCTTCTGCTCTTAGTCCTTGATCTGGTAGCACAAGGAGGAAGAATAGTTGTAAGGGGCTTCTTGGATCCTTTAATGATAGGACTCCTTCCAGTTTTTGATTTGGAAGTACATGCACCACAGATAGCAATAAGCTGGTTAGAGGAGTTTATTGGGGATGGTGATTCAACCATTGATGCATTTTGCAAGGAAACTTTATTTTGAACTCCATCCAGTTTTTGTTCTCTCAACCATTTCTCAGTTCTCTTTATCAGCGGGAGGGTCTTAACCTCAATCCTATCTTCTTCATCTTTATCCTAGTCAATTTCTGGAATTGGTGATTGTTTGATGTTTTCAAATTGTAGATCAATCACCTGTTCTTCATTATCAAACACTTCAGAAATGTCCATATTTAATTTAAGAGTGATTATTTGTCCTAAGGAGAACCTGCACCACAGTCTTCTTTTGACCTCGAATTCATCTGAACAATCCTCCCAATAATCCTCCAATTGAGGAATATGTGTAAACCATGTTCCAAAATCCAAGTTATCCCTGGCAAAGCCTTTGCTGTCAAATTGGGATCTGGTAGAGAAGTACTGAAAATTAAACTTTTTAAGATCCACTTCTAAATTCAAAGCATCAGACACTGATTGGCATAAAAAATGTCCAAGTTCAATGGGAAAGGAGATTCCAGGTTCCTTCTTCATTGAGAACTTCTTGCTCACATGGGCTAGCTATCTGCAGACCTCTATCAATACAAAATGATCAAAAACATACCTGGGCAGCCTCACTGGTTCACCATCAAAACACCCAACTCTGATATAAGTAAATTTGGGGAATTGGATAAAGAAACTGCCATAAATGCTAATCAGCTGCATAGCCTCATCAGACATCCTCTTATTGATGTTGTTTGTTAATTCATAAGTCAATCTCCTGATGAAAATATCATTAACCCTCATGTAATTCTGATAACAAATGTGCATTTGCAACTGTAGATAATAGTCATAAATTTTGCTGTGGTCAACCAAGGGCGCATGAGGTAGCCCTATCCATTGTCTTGTAGACGCCAAGCAATAGAAGAGGTATGAAGACATATAGAAATCTTTATTCCCTAAATAGTTACTTCAACCCCGATGCAAACATTCAGCTATAATTTCAGCCTAGTCCAAATATTGTTCCCCTTAAAGGATCACCTAGATGAAGAAATACATCAAATCTTCCCAGTAATATGCCATCGAACTACCCTCCAGTCTATGCAGCAACACCACAATATCCTTTACCTCTTGAATCATGTGGTCTCTTGTTAGTGGTCTAGGCAGTCTTGAACCCTCTTTCTGGAATTTCAATAACCAGTTTCTTGCTATCACACTCCTATAGTTTGTCTTCTTTAGTGAGAAATGCCCATAAGAAGAAGTAATATTGAGGCTTGAATATGTTTCCTTGGGCGGTATTCTCATCACAGACATTAGGATTTGTCTATTGACATGAAACAACATGCTACTGTCTGAATTTTTGATGCACCTATTTTGGGGTTCATACCTATTCATGCACTCCAGGACTAATTTTGGGCACTGTACGGCCATGGGAAATGCCATAGCTTCAACCAAACCACTTTCTACTATCTTCTTCATCATGGGCATTAGCGCAAGATTTTTAGCCCTTTCCCTAAATTCTTCTAAATCATATTGAACCAGAGAGGTATCCCCAAGTTTGGGAAGAGAACAGGTAAGACCAAAACCGTGCTCATAACTGAGACAGGCAGATTTCATAGCCATAGATTGGAGATATAATGAAAAATGCTTTGAATTTTGAAAATAATGTCAGAAACTCAAAAATATCCTTCTTTCCAGCTAAGAAATGAAAACAACATATAGGAAGAACAGGACTCACCTTCAATGCCTCTGAAATTACTGCGAAATTTGGGCAACAAAGATCTTATACCTCCTGTGCTATTCTCCTTTGCTTCACACAATATGTTCATTTGCTAATTTTGGCTTGTTCTCTTTGATAAAAGCATTAACCAAGTCAAATAATTATTACCTGAAACAATTCATGCTAAAAATGCTTGAAAAGACATGAACTCTGACATCTTCATTAATGGCAAGCATTCTTCACACGTGACCATGACTATAATAATTACCCACAACCTTCCGAAAATTAGAACTTCCTATTTCATAATTAGTTTCCAATATATTTTCCTCCAAACTTCCCGCTAAATTTTGACCTAGAGAGCCTTGGGGAGAAATTAGACTATAGTCACCGAACCCTTGAACCATTGAACCATTGAACCTCTGGGAAGTGGTTCAATGCGAAGGTTCAAATATGCAAATTGAATTACATGGAGGGACAAACAGTTCACTTTTTAAGGAACGTTGAACTTCAGACTCTTGAACCATTGAACCCTTGAACCCTTGAACCATTGAAATGTGGTTCAACTGGAAGGTTCAATGATACGAGATGGACTACATAGACTAGCCAATAGTCACATGACTTTGCAAGAAACTTTGAACTTTGAAACAGTGAACCGTTGAACCATTGAACTCCGCTATAAGGTTCAAGCAGAAGGTTCAACGATATATTAAATTACTCAAGGGAACTGAGTGAACATGACTCTTTATGAAGCATTGAGCGTTCAACTCTTGAATCGTTGAACCATTGAACTTTGGAAAAATGGGTTCAAGTTCAACCAAGAGGTTCAAAGACATATTTGAGTTAAACAAAATGGGCCAACATTTCACTTTTAGAAAAATTGAATTATTGAACCCGTTGAACCATTGAAATGTTGAACTTTAAGAATGATTCAAGTTCAAAGGTTCAATCCTTTAGTAATTTCACATACAAAAGACAATAGGTGGGTGAACTTAAAGAATAAAGAGCCGACTTAAAGAAATGAAGATATGACAAATAAGGGAAGATGGTAAGTCGACTCTTGCTTAGGGAAATTTTACGAAAATCAAATAAGGGCGACTCAAAAGGTAACATTGGCTCTGACTGGGGACTGCATTTTATGACAAAATGCAGAGAACTCAGAACTCTGGTTACACAAAAATTGAAACACGGTTGCCGAAAGAAAAGAAACAAGGCAAACCAAAACCAGGAAAGGAAAGCAACAACACACGACAACAAAGTAAAGACTATGTACAAAATAGGGGATACCTGCTTTACAGGCGATACAATTTAAGATCCTGTCCATTATAGGACACGGGTAAAACAACTCCATCTAGATATTCCAACTTGAAAGAATTAGGACCCAGTACCTGATGAATTTTGAAAGGTCCTTTCCAGAGTGAGTCAAATTTGCTATGTGCTCCTTTAGGTTCTCTTCTTCTGTCCCACAGCAGCACTTCATCTCCCTCCATAAATTTCCTGGGCCTTGTTTTTCGGTCAAAAATCTTCTTGACCCTGGCCTGATGAGCAATAATCTGATCAACCAATTCATTCCTTTCCTCTTCAATCTTGGTCAAGTACATAACTCTTTTCTCCAAGGAATATTGAAAATATTGATCTTCAATTACACTTTGTAATTTAGCTACAGATAACTCCAGAGGTAATGATAATTGAGCTCCTATTCCATAGACCAGCTCAAAAGGTGCCATTCCTATTGCCCTTTTATGAGTTACCCTATCAGCCCAGACTGCTTCGTACAATCTCTTATGCCAATCTATGGGATTCTCGCTGACCAATTTTCTCATGATTGTTACCAGATTTTTATTACTGGACTCAGCTTGTCCATTCCCTTGAGGGTAGTAATCTGATGAGTGAGAAAGAGATATACTATGTTCATAACAAAAACAAGTAAGTTCAGTTGAAGAAAAACTGGTGGCATTATCTGCTACAAGTTTTTGAGGGACTCCAAAATGCACCAGTATATTTTCTTTGAGAAAATTATATACCACTTCTGAAGTGGTTCTCTTCACAAGGACTGCTTCAACCCATTTTGTAAAATAATATGTTGCTGTTAAATTGTGAGTATGTCCGGCACTTGAAGGAGGTGAAAGAGGCCCAATAAATTCCAAACCCCATTGCTTGAAAGGTTCTTCTATAAAAACAGGCCTGAGAGGCAATGCTGCAAGTTGTGGCATTCTTGAAAACATTTTGCATTTTTCACAGTTACCTACCCATTTGTATGCATCCTTAAACATACCCGGCCAATAATAACAATTTCTCAGAATTTTGAAGGCTGTGACTAAAGAAGAGAAGTGTCCACTGCAAACTTCATTATGAAAAGTTTCCAAAAGCTTGTGTTGTTGTTCCTTATCCACACATCTCAGAAAGGTTCCATCTAGTCCCTTTTTATATAAGACATCACCCCAAATGACATATTTTGCTGCTTTTAACTTCAAATTTCTTTTCTCCTTCAGGGACAAGTGACTGGGACAATCTCCATAAGTAAGATAGTGTGCTACATCTAGGAACCATGGGTCCTGTAAACTCACCAACAGGACTGTGGGAAGTTCTTCTTCTTCCTCTTCCTTATTCTCAGCAATCAATTTACACAGACCATGACCTCTAATCAATTAGTTGGCCTAACTTCCAAGTCATATTCTTGAATTTTAGCAACCCATGTTGCTCTTTTATTCATCCCATCATCCTGTTGAGTAAGAATGCTTTTCATAACCGAACTAGGCACAAACACAACTAAATGAAAGTGAAGTATGTAATATCTAAACTATTTAACAACCTTTACTATAGCGAAAGCTTATTTCTCAGCTAAAGAATATTTAAGTTCATGCTTTTTGAGAGGAACACTCATAAAGGCTATTGGGGCTTCTTCATTCAATTCATTCTTTTGCAGTGAGATACCAAACATGGTTTGTTCTAAAGCGTAACAATAAATAATAAAATCTTTTTGGAAACCAGGGTTTACCAAAGTAGGTGTTTGTGCAATCGCCTCTTTAATATCTTCAAATGCTTTCTTAGCAGCCTCATTCCATCTGAATACTTGTTTCCAATCATCATCCCTATAATATGTTTTGTAATTTCAGCAAAATCAGGAATAAATCTTCTGAGAAAATTGATCTGGCCAAAGAAAGACTTAACTCCAATCCTATTAGAACGAAGATCAGTTGTTGTATTGCTTTAACCCTCTCTGGATCAATCTTGATTCCATCTTTTGAAACTAAATTTCCTAACAACTTGCCCTCTATCACACAGAAAACCAACTTCTTTGGATTAAGAGATATACCATGACTCTGACACCTCTGTAAAACAATCTCCAGATCCTTTAGGTGATTCTTAAGAAAATAGTCAAATCATCAAGATAAATGATGATAATTCTATTTTTCAAATCTCTAAAAGATGAATCCATCACCCATTGAAAAGTTGCACCAGCATTAATCAAACCAAAGGGCATACAGTTATAAGTAAAAGTTCCCTAAGGTGTAGTGAAAACAGTTTTATGTTGATCAACTGCAGCCACACTTATTTGATTAAAACCCTAGAACCCATCTAACATGGACATCATCTCAGATCTAGCAATTATTTGTAAAATGTGGTCCATCACAGGTACGGGATAATTATCTTTCAAATTGGCCTAGTTCAAATTCCTAAAATCAACACAAATCCTTATTTCTCCATTCTTCTTGCACACTGGGAAAATGTTTGCTACCCAGGTGGAGTGATGGATTGGATAAATGATCCTAGCCTTCAACATTTTATCAATCTCCTTAAAGATGGCTTTAGCAACCTTTGGGTTATAGTTCCTCAACTTTTGCCTGAATGGAGTTGCATTTGTCTTCAAAGGAATATGATGCTGAAACTGCCCATGCCTAAAATCCTTCAGGTCATCATAGCACCAAGCAAAGACATCCTTCTATTTAATCAACAGCTTAATCAATTTTTTTTTCCTTAGGTGAACAACATCAACCAATAGAAATCCATTTAGGATCAGTTTCACTTCCAATGTTTATTTTCTCATAATCCTTCAATTTATCAAGATTCTAAACAAATTTGCCTTTCGTATATTCATCTTCTCTAGTGAACAAATGTTCTAGAGAGACCAATCCTTTGGGGATTTTATTTCCCTTCAACTGGATTACATCATCCTTTGAATTAATCCCTGGATTAGGACTGAATTCTTTACATTCTGCTTGAGAACCTTCAAAATAATTTCCTAAGAACATCTCAACATTCTCCAAGAATCTTCTGATCTGCCTATCATTTTTAAAAACTTGCCAGTTTTCAGCATTATCTGGGACATTAGGATGATAGACTAGTTCAATTCTATATGAATCTTTTTTGAAATCAGAGTGTGGCAGAAGAAGAGACGTTGAGACTGCCAGAGAATTTGCCTGAGTGTTCAGATCCCTGGGAATTGCCTCAATAGCAAAGGCATCAAAGTATTCTATCTCATCCCAAACCTTGTTTCTATAATGTCTCAACCATTCATTTTTTACTGAAAAAATGCCCCTCACCTGCTTGACAATTAGTCCGGCATCACCCTTTGCTCTTAGTATGTTTACACCTTTTCCTTTGGCTACATTTAACCCAAGCAATAGAGCCTCATACTCTGCAGTGTTTTTAGTATTTTTAAACTCTAACTTGAAAGAGTAAGGGAAAATTTTACCTTCAGGTGAGATCAAAACCACCCCTGCTCCTGAACCAACGGTAGCATAGCTACCATCAAATTCCAAGGTCCATAGATCATCTGAATGAAAAGAGTTAGGAACAGATTCTACCTTGGTATCTTCAGAAGAGAGGAAATAGTTACCAAATTCACATTCTTCAAATAAAATTTGGGACTTAGGATCATCAAAAGGGTATATAGTGAACTTCCATTTAGGTTCAGGTTCCAGCTTAACTTTCTACTTCCCCACTAGGATTGTAGCTTCTGACCAATCCAATTTAATCTGCCCACCCAAATCTTTGCAAAAAGTCTTGCTCAACAGCATCCCATTACTAGCAGGAATATCCGCTACCAGAATAGTCAACTTTACTCTTTTATTAGGATAAGCTGCAAGAGCAACCTGAGCATCTTTGATTTGTTCGAGCAAAGAAATCTGTTTGCCATCCATGGAGTAACATCTACCAAATGTTTTAGTAAGGGATAGGCCTAGGGCTTTGGCTACAGAAGAAGGCATAATATTGTCAAAAGCACCTGAATCTATGATACAATTACTGAGTTTATGGCCATTTATGAATAAAGAAACACAGAAAGGGTTGAGCTTCATATCAGTAATGTAAGAGGTATCATCAAACGAATTGAGAGTCATTCTAGGAGTGTGCATGGGTGATTCAGGTGGAGAAGCAAATAATTGGGCGATGGGAGACTTAGTATTAACATTTAGTTGACTCTCGGGTTCAGTTTGTGTAGGACCACCTTTGACATATTTAACCAATCTATCAAGTTCTTTAGGTTTTAACTTGAGGTATTCAGCAGGGGATATTTGAATCTTTGTAGATTTACAAAATTCTACAATATCAAAAGAAGCTCCTGGATCATTTCTATGTAACAATTTAATCTCTTGGGTTTTCAAATTAGCATTAGAGGTTCTAGTAAGAGGCTCCTTACATTTAACAGGTACTTCTTGAGTATTAGGAAATCTCTGATTCTTTTGACTTCTGGTAAGCACAACACATGAAGGATCTTCAAGGGTAACCAATATTTCACCTCCTCTTTCTGAATCTGATTCATACTCTAGGAAGTGTATTTCAGAGTTGCCAGGTTCCTCAAAGTTCCTTTCTTCCACGGTCATCTCCCCCAATACATCTTGAGTAGCAGCCATTTGAGCATATCTAAGCATCTCAGGACAAGAATTTCCATCATTATCAGTAGTCAAATGAAAAGCACACATATTCCCTCTTTCAGGAGCAACGTCAATAGTTAACCTTGGTTGTGCTGATATAAGTGGCACTGTCCTACCAGTATTTGCCAGTTGATTGAAATTCCTCCTTCCAATATCTTGATATGGTTGTTGGAATGAGGTACCAGCCTTAGGTATTTGTCTTTTTAAGGCAATCATATCATTGACTAGTCTTTGAACCACATGATCAGTAGAGGATGAGGGGTGAGCATTAGGAATTTGGACTTCTTTCTTCCATTTTCTAGCCATAATAAGATCATCCTCTAACCCAACTGGCAAGGTTTGTGCAACTGCTAAATCAGCTATTGCACCTCTTTTGAGATGGAAACTAATATCAGGAGGCATAGAATTAATAAAGAAACATTTTTTATTCTCGGGAGTTGGCCTTTCTGCAGTAGGGATTTTGTGCGCTATTCTATTGAATTTGGCTATGAATTCCCTCATAGCCTCATGTATGTCTTTCTTAAGCTGAGTCAATTGAGCAAGAAGGGAATGTTCATCTTCTGCATTCTTAAACCTGTTTTCAAATGTGGTTTTCATATCATTCCTATTTGTGATTGAAGAGTCAGCTAGGTGATAGAACCATTGTGCTACAGTATCAGTTAAAGTTTGCACAAAAATCCTTATGGCTACATCTTGATGTTGCACACCTAGCACGCCACATGCTGTGGCAAAGGCACTCAGATGTTCCTCTAGTGATTGTCTTCCATCTCCATTAAATTTGGGCAGATTTTCCCTTGCATTTTTAGGTAGAGGATTCAAGTTGGCCCCTAAATTTAGAGGCCCTATGGCAGCTCCCCAAGGTTGGGCCATTTGTAGAAAGCTTACAGCAGAGGGAATGATAGTACTAGAAAGGGTTAAAGCTAGACAGATAGAGGATGCAAAGGGTTTAGGAGGGCTAGGAGGTCTACTTCTAGCTCTTCTAGTATGGGCAAGAATATATGGAAAATTTAAACTTTGCAGTGTTTGAAAAGTAGGATCCTCAATTCCCTCTCTTATTAAAGACCTTGTATATCTTCTGGAATCCAGTTTATGATATTATAATTGGGTAGGTGGTTATTGGTTTCTAGGCTATTCTTGATTTTTTTGCACTTCAGGGACTTGGTTTCTTGCCGCATTTTCTGCTTGCCTCCTTCTTTGCCTGAGCAACAGTAATCTCAGATTATCGGCCAATTCTTCTTCTTTTTCTAATACTCGGCTAGCTCTTCTATAATCGTCAGCATTCGGTGAGTGCACCATGCAAGAGTATTTAACTGACCAATTATATCTTCCTGCTTGTCTTGAAAACCAAGATTGGGTTGCAGAACAGGAATTATGTTTTCATGTGGATGCACCATTGTTGCTTCATATTAAGGTGACTAATCTTTTAACAAACAACTTCTTCCCCAGTAGAGTCGCCAAAAACTATTGGCTAATAGATTTGTCCTAATCTAAAAATGTTTTGTTCTGACTCTTTACCCCCCCTTTTTTTAGGAACAAATGGGTTAAACAACAAATGGGTGAACTATCAAGAATAGTTCCCCTCTGAATTAAGGTACAGCTCCCTCTAAGATCTTCAATGAATTCAAATTATCCTAATTCCTCAGATACACTTTTAACCAGAAAGTGCTTAAAGGCAAACTAACATTCATACATCATCATGCTATGAATGCGATATCTTTTCTACATCATTTAGTAATAGAATACACACACTCTATTTTCAATAATAATCAAATATATGAACAAGTGTATTGCTGAACCAACAAAAGATAAAACACATATAATGAATTATCCAATGAAAGAATAATTACCATATGAAAGAAGATTTCACACAGAAAATCTGATTTCAAATACTCAAATACATAGATCTAAGCATGCAGTAATTATTTCTCCTTTTCATTCACAGATGAAAAACGTTTTAGATAAACATCACATGTATTGAAAAATAGCGAAAGTTTAGCTCCAAAATTTTTGTGTCTTCTCCTTCACTTCTATTCAGTTTCAACAACTAAAAATATATATATAGTTGCCCTAATTATCCAATCATGTAAACCAAACCCAGAGTTAAAGTAACTCTGACCCATGCGGGATTTAGTTTTTACAAATTCATTTAAAGATCAAATTTTTGAAAATAACTCTAACTAAAAAATTGAATAAAGAAACTGTGTAAGAAAGATTATGGCTGAGGTGACAGATTTGAATCTCCAGATTTGTTGTGTTCATTTGAGGAGGCATGTTGAGGTTTCCACTCCTGAAATGCTGTAACGAGCTCCTGGATTTTCGGAAAATTGGGAATACCGATATGTTTTACTCTTGCCTTCCAGACGTCTTTCTCCCTCTAAATTTTCCCCACCTTCTCTGTGTGTTCCGGGAGTGCGTCGACATAGAGATAAAGAAGTGACTCCACCTTTGAAATCTAAGAGAAATCTTTAGTTAATAAGCTGTCACTTTCTTTAACGAAGCTGATTTTCTCCCTAAAGGATTGAATCACAGTATTGATGTCTTTTTCTGGTTCTCCATCAGCCTTAATATATTTTACATCAATACACTGTAGATCATGCTGTAATGATTTGGTGAATTCAGTTATTTCTTTGACCATCTTTGTGAGTTCAATCCGCCCTTGTCGGGACATTGAATTCCTCCATTCGATGTTTTTCTTACTTACATACAGTACATCCTCATCCAGACCTGTTAAATTCTTTTCTGACAGAAATTTTGTTATCCCATATTTCTATACTTCATCAATTTGATTCATCACGTTCACCCATTTGCCCTCATCTTTTATCCAAGAAGCATTCTGTGTCTTCAAGTCATCAATGGTGACTGTGGTTTGGTCATATATATTTTTCAGTTCATCAATATATTTTGTACCTTTCTACACGATACAGTCCAACCAATCATCGAATACCTTAGTTACCATTCTGTTCCTGTTTACCTGGTCCAACATTTTTTGGTTAACTGGAGATTTAGGATCAAAAGACAAAGAAATTTGTGAAACTAGTTGTGGATTTGGGTTATGAATGGCATCGATGTATTCTGCCGTCGAGCGCAGGGTCTGTTTCAATTCCTTTTTATCTTTCTCATCTTTCTAGGCTCAGCTGACTATCTTTTCGGTGGATGCCTCCAGATGATGCACATCTGCGGCTCTTGAAGCAGTTCCAAGATCTATTTTTTCAATTGTGAAGTTTTGAACCGTAGGGTCTTGGACCTCCTCATTAGTTGCCGGCTGAGCTACTTCAGTGCTCCAGTTCCCAGTATTAGGGTTGATATCTACCCTAGATGTTGTTTTTAATTTCTTGGATTTGGGAGTCTTTCCCAAACACTTACTCACCATATCCTCCAATGGAAAAGAAAATGGGATTGTTTTTCTTTTGTCATTGATTGAGCTTTCCAGCCAGTTGGGTGCAGAGGCCATAATTTCTTTAATAGGGTTTGACTGATCAGAAGATACATTTGAAATCATCAACAGGTCAGCAGAATCTAAAGCAACCTCTGCCTGTTGTTCTGTACCAATCTCTTCTGCCATTGGTGAATCAAATTCTTTATCACGTACTGCTTCTTCTTAATCCTCTTCAGAATTCAAATCCACAACTATTCTCTCCGAAACTTGCCTCTTCCTTCTGCTCTTAGTCCTTGATCTAGTAGCACGAGGAGGAAGAATAGTTGTAAGGGGCTTCTTAGATCCTTTAATGACATGACTCCTTCTAGTTTTTGATTTGGAAGTACCTGCACCACAGATAGCAATAAGCGGGTTAGAGGAGCTTATTGGGGATGGTGATTCAACCATTGATGCATTTTGCAGTGAAACTTTATTTTGAACTCCCTCAAGTTTTTGTTCTCTCAACCATTTCTCAGTTCTCCTTATCACTGGGAGGGTCTTAACCTCAATCCTATCTTCTTCATCTTTATCCCATTCAATTTCTAGAATAGGTGATTGTTTGATGTTTTCAAATTGCAGATCAATCACCTGTTCTTCATTATCAAACACTTCAGAAATGTCCATATTTAATTTAAGAGTGATTATTTGTCCTAAGGAGAACCTGCACCACAGTCTTCTTCTGACCTCAAATCCGTCTGAACAATCCTCCCAATAATCCTCCAATTGAGGAATATGTGTAAACCATGTTCCAAAATCCAAGTTATCCCTGGCAAAGCCTTTGCTGTCAAATTGGGATCTGGCAGAGAAGTACTGAAAATTGAATTTTTTAAGATCCACTTCTAAATTCAAAGCATCAGACACTAATTGGCATGAAAAATGTCCAAGTTCAATGGGAAAGGAGATTCTAGGTTCCTTCTTCATTGAGAACTTCTTGCTCACATGGGCTAGCTATCTGCAAACCTCTATCAATACAAAACAATCAAAAACATACTCGGGCAGCCTCATTGGTTCACAATCAAAACCCCCAACTCTGATATAAGTAAATTTGGGGAATTGGATAAAGAAACTACCATAAATGCTGATCAGCTGCATAGCCTCATCAGACATCCTCTTATTGATGTTGTTTTTTAATTCATAAGTCAATCTCCCAGTGAAAACATCATTAACCCTCCTGTAATTCTGATAATAATTGTGCATTTGCAACTGTGGATAATAGTCATAAACTCTATTGTGGTCAACCAAGGGCGCATGAGGTAGCCCTATCCATTGTCTTGTAGATGCCAGGCCATAGAAGAGGTATGAAGACATATAGAAATCTTTATTCCCTAAACAGTTACTTAAACCCCAATGCAAACATTCGGCTATAATTTAGCCCAGTCCAACTACTGTTCCCCTTGGAGGATCACCTGGATGAACAAATACATCCAATCTTCCTAGTGATATGCCATCGAACTACCCTCCAGTCTATGCAGCAACACCACAATATCCTTTACCTCTTGAATCATGTGGTCTCTTGTCAGTGGTCTAAGTAGTCTTGAACTCCCTTTCTGGAATTTCAATAACCAGTTTCTTGCTATCACACTCCTGTAGTTTGTCTTATTTAGTGAGAAATGCCCATAAGAAGGAGTAATATTGAGGCTTGAATATGTTTCCTTGGGTGGTATTCTCAGCACAGACATTAGGGTTTGTCTATTGACATGAAACAACATGCCACCATCTGAATTTATGATGCACCTATTTTGGGGTTCATACCTATTCATGTACTCCAGGACTAATTTTGGGCATTGTACGGCCATGGGAAACACCGCAGCTTCAACCAAACCACTTTCTACTATCTTCTTCATCATGGGCGTTGGCGCAGGATTTTTAGCCCTTTCCCTAAATTCTTCTAAATCATATTGAACCAGAGAGGTATCCCTGAGTTTGGGAAGAGAACAGGTGAGACCAGAACCGTGCTCATAACCGAGGTAGGCAGATTTCATAGCCATAGATTGGAGGATATAATGAAAAATGCTTTGAATTTTGAAAATAATGTCAGAAACTCAAAAATATCCTTCTTTCCAGCTAAGAAATGAAAACAACATATAGGAAGAATAGGACTCACCTTCAATGCCTCTAAAATTACTGCGAAATTTGGGCAACAATGATCTTATACCTCCTGCGCTATTCTCCTTTGCTTCACACAGTATGTTCATTTGCTAATTTTGGCTTGTTCTCTTTGATAAAAGCATTAACCAGGTCGAATAATTATTACCTGAAACAATTCATGCTAAAAATGCTTGAAAAGACATGAATTCTGACATCTTCATTAATGGCAAGCATTCTTCACGTGTGACCATGATGTATAATAATTACCCACAACCTTCCAAAAATTAGAACTTCCCGATTCATAGTTAGTTTCGAATATATTTTCCTCCAAACTTCCCGCTAAATTTTGACTTAGAGACCCTTGGGGAGAAATGAGACTATAGTCACTGAACCCTTGAACCATTGAACCATTAAACCTTTGGGAAGTGGTTCAATGCGAAGGTCCAAATATGCAAATTGAATTACATGGAGGGGCAAACAGTTCACTTTTTAAGGAACCTTGAACTTCAAACTCTTGAACCATTGAACCTTTGAACCATTGAAATGTGGTTCAACTGTAAGGTTCAATGATACGAGATGGACTACACAGACTGGCCAACAGTCACATGACTTTGTAAGAAACTTTGAACTTTAAAATAGTGAACCATTGAACCATTGAACTCCGCTATAAGGTTCAAGTGGAAGGTTCAATGATATATTAAATTACTCAAGGGAACTGAGTGAACACGACTCTTTATGAAGCATTGAGCGTTGAACTCTCCAACCGTTGAACCATTGAACTTTGGAAAAATGGGTTCAAGTTCAACCAAGATGTTCAAAGACATATTTGAGTTAAACAAAAAGGGCCGATAGTTCACTTTTAGAAACATTGAATTATTGAACCCGTTGAACCATTGAAATGTTGAACTTTAAGAATGGTTCAAGTTCAAAGGTTCAATCCTTTAGTAATTTCACATACAAAAGACAATAGGTGGGTGAACTTAAAGAATAAAGAGCTGACTTAAAGAAACGAAGATATGACAAATAAGGGAAGATGGTAAGTCGACTCTTGCTTAGGGAAATTTTACAAAAATCAAATAAGGGCGACTCAAAAGGTAACAAACTAGACATGCTAGAAGAAGGCCCTATGACCGTAAGGCTAGCTCAGCTAGTTGAGCTTGAAGAGACCAGGAATAATGCCATGAGAAATATAGAGCATCATCAAGCTCAAATGAAGAGGTCTTTTGACAAAAGAGCATCTCCAAGAATATTCCAGGAGGGTGAAATAGTGCTGAAATGGGATGTGTTGCAAAGCAAACCTAGGAAGCACTCTAAGTTCGACGCTTTTCGGAGTGGGCCCTATATTGTTTTAGAATGTAAACAGCATAATGCTTTCTAGTTGTCTAAGCTGGATGGTGACATCGAGCCAATCCCATTCAATGGGATTCACCTCAAACATTGCTTCTGAGGTAGGATCTTTCATGTTTGTACATATTTTAGGAAGTTTCTGTTGTTAAATAAGTGTTGCTGCACAATAGATTAGATGCAGATTTCATTTCCCTAAGTGCGTTTCTGCACAGTTGTTAGTTATTCCTGGGCCTGGTTATGTGTGAGGATGAAACTACTGTAATATATTTCAGCTGTATGTGGTAGAACCATCATATGAAATAGTGAATACATGTATTCACTGTCACACATCATATATGTCCTCCTCATAGAGTTGTAATAGATTGCAACAGTTTGTTAAGAAGGTATTCTTTTTTATTATCTCCTAACCCATCAAGTAGATGCATATCATTAGTAACAGTGATTTTTGTTGGTTCACTGTCACCAACCATACCCATGCACTTGATGGATTAGAAGAGATGGCAGTCTGAAGTGAGTTGCAGCAATGGAAAGAAATATTTTTCAAGTTTTTGTCAAGTATGTGTGACTCTATGCCCAATGGTTAAGCTTCAGGCAACTGGTCTGATGTTTAGCAGGCAAACATATAGCAGATGTTGCCAAAGATGTTACCTAAATTTCACTATGGCTCATTCAGGTAGAGTTTCGATTCAAAACTTATAAGGTACATCTCATCTGGTCCTTCATACATTACATTCAAGTGCATAAATGAAATAATTCAGGAGATTATGTTTATTAGTTTACTGCATTTATCCAAGTGCATGTAACATAAGAAGGGTTTATACAAAACTTTTTCCAAAAAATAAATAATCTTTATTGAATGTAAAATGTTCATTATCTCACACAAGCCGTGAGGTTAACTGTCTTATTCAATCAAATAGAAGAACAATCTATACATGAATAAGTAAATAAATTAATGTTCATGTAAGGTTAGAGGCCAGTCATTGCCTGAGAATGTGTGGTTCTAGTTCTGGCGTGTTGTCCTGTCACCCTGAGTCATCTTTGCCCTTCCTAACTTCATGTTGTCCCTAGTTCCTGCATCTAGCAAAAAATAGTGGTGTTAGAGCAATGCTCTAAGCAATGAATGGTCCCAAACCATACGTGAACAAGATACCATACATGTATAAACTAATCCTCAATTGCATTAAACAAGAAATGCATACCTGGGATGTCCTAGAGAATAATCAATTCATCAAACACATCCAAAACATGCATTTATTTTCTAACAAGTTTGCTTCATGTGCAGATATAGATGTAATTATGTTTCTGTTTGATTCATCAGGTTACATTATGAGTGGAGGAAATGTGGCTCCCACAAGGGTTGAGCCCAACTCATAGTCCTTATAGAACATTTCAGATGCAATATACAAATGCAAAAGCACAGCCCAAGGGGCATATTTAGAAAGTAGGTCATAGCTGTCAAGAGCAATAACATTTAGAAGGAAGGCAATCACATGCATAGCCATGATAAAGATAGTCATGAAGGAAAAGAGAGAATGAAGTGCAACCGTAAAAGCCATTTGAAACAACAACATGTTTGAAAAGACATCATAGATTGGAGCAGCAAATTCTCATTTATGATTGGCAGTCCAAGAGAGGATGGAGTAACAACCACACATCAGCAAGCACGCTACCCAATTATCTGAGTGAGTCAATTTCCAATATAATGTGTATGTCTTCTCATTTTCATGCATTCAGGAAGTTCAGAGACAAAAGAGAGATATTGTGATATCCTTTCAAATGATGAAATATATCTAATTAAAGATCATTTTTGCAAATTCAGCAATTGAAAATGTTATGAGTACATGACAGCACCTTTGTACTGGTGAAAAGTGCATTATCCTGTGCCAACATGGTAGTTTTGGTCTAACACATATACAGTCATATAAAACAACAATAAGTGTTGTTATAGCAGCAATGAATACAATATCACGCTACAAAAATGCAAAAATGAGAGATACAGCATGCAGTCCTTCACAATAGATCAAGACTACAAAAGTCTAACAGTCAAATGGACAGTCAAGTGCTAAGATTACAGTCACATAGTACAGTGACAATAAAGAGCAAGGTACAGGGATAATATGTATGCAATAGCAAGTATCTTCTATCATAAATTGTTGTCATCATGTCATCATAAGCCCATATGCATATGAAAGAACAATGTAAAAAGATACCTCATGCTGAATTATATAGAAGTTACGTCAAAATGGAGCAGCAGAGTATGAAAGAGCATCAGTCATCAATAATAAGAAAAGGCATGTAGGACAGTCAAATGTTGACTGCATGGTAGCCACAATACAGAGGGAGTAGTCATGTGTCTTTCAACGGAATGCAACCAAGTCAGAAGGATGATTGATGAGGAGACTGCTCAAATAGGGGATAATGTTTGTATGTTGTTTGCATCAAAGACCATACAATGATAGACCAAGAACAGCATATACAAGGTATAGATGATACTTTATCATTTTCTTTCCATTATCTTCAATTAAATATATGCCAAAGCACATACAAGACCAATTGGAACAGCAAAAGGAGGTCACATGGATGTCATCACTACAAGAGTGCAATATGGACAACAGTAAGCAAGATACAACCATGCCCAAATGAGATGTAATATATACATACACAGTACAAGAACAATCATACAGACCTCAGACAGTATGAGTTTGTCAAGAAGAAGAAGATGAAGCTCATGCTATCCTTTAGAAAATCTTTTAAAGGTCGTATGCTTGTATTTTGGAACAGTTTACAATCTCATGAGACCATTCACCAACTTTCAACAGAGAGGAATATAGATGCAGTTATCAACAGATGGAATAGTCATAAATAAAAAATGAATCATTAAGAGCACATCTTCACAATGACAGAATCCATCTTGCACAGTCAAGGAGAATAAAGATGACAGTCACCAAACAGTGACTAAAGACTCATTTGAAAATTCAATGTAAGTCAAGTATGCTACACAAGTCATGATTGTTATAGTCAAGAGAACATAGAAATAAGACTGTCAGTGTACCCAAATAGAGGTGGATTTCAGAACTTCCACATTTTTGCCCATTTTGAACACCTACAGGGTTCAATGGTATGTACATCATGGAGACGCTATGAACATCATACATAAGTGATCATCGCGATGATCACAATGAGCTCATAATAGACAAAATGAAGAGCCCATAGGTAAATTTTCAGATACAGAGAAAGATACAGTTAATGTTTTGAAATCCTAATAAAGTGATCTTGTTAGAGAGCACATAAACTACTATCAAATGGTATGTCATGATCAGTAACAAATCTGGACAGAACTAAAAGGAGCCATTTATCATATTGAGGTGTAGATTTTCAAGAAACAATATGCACAAAATGCCCAAAATCGTGCCTCTAGCAGCCCAATGTGCAAAATTTTTTATTTTTTACAAGTTTTGTCATAGCTCGAGCTCATTTGGAGCCATCGACGAAAATATAGAGGGAGAGAGTAAAGTTTTTTTTAACTCATTTTAACATAGAGATACACAGAAATGCTCAAAACTCGCCTCAGCATAGTCAAAATGCAAGGTCTACTAATAGAAAAGTTTTAGATATAAAGAACAAATGTAGATTTTCAAGTTTGAGGTACTCAGAATATGTATAG
Source organism: Cunninghamia lanceolata (assembly GCA_027924645.1). Classification (NCBI taxonomy): domain Eukaryota; kingdom Viridiplantae; phylum Streptophyta; class Pinopsida; order Cupressales; family Cupressaceae; genus Cunninghamia; species Cunninghamia lanceolata. The sequence continues at coordinate 3,724,748 of BSBN01001925.1, read as the reverse complement.
AATACCCAAATTGTACCTCTAGCAGCCCAATGCATAGAGATGTTTTCTTTTTACAAGTTTTGTCATAAGATGGCGGCTCGTTTTGAGCCAAGAATGCAGGTGTAGAAGGAAAAATCTAAACTTTTCAACACTTTTCAAGAATAAAATACTCAAAAATGCCTTGAAATCATACTTCAGCACAGTCGAATGCCAGGGAAACATTAGAAAAATGAAGTGAGTTTGACTAGTGGGGGATTTACTATTCGTTTCTACCAAGTGCTATGTTGAAACCCACAAGGTTTTCCTCCAAGTCGACCTCCATTTTGACCTTCAAACCAACTCAAACGCAATCAAGAATAAAAGATGGTGGTCGGTCAAGGGAAAACCAAAGAGATACATCAAAAAGCTGGTCTAGATCATGGCCATAATGCCCAAAAAATAGTGAATGAAGTCAAAGAAGTAGCCCAATTGACAAAGAAGTTACCTCAATTTTCCCTATCAAAAACAGAGAATGTGGACCTCAAAAAGCCATTGAAACTACAGAGAAGAACACAAAAAGAGCAAACCCTCGCATGGAATGGTAGTAGCTCGACAGAGCTCACAACAAAATCTCAAGTCGAAATGATTTGATTTAGGGTTTCAAACCCTATGTTACTATGCTCGAATGTTCATTTTTTTCTTTTTTTTTGACTTTTGTATTTGCAAAATCATTACAATCCATTAGGCAACGTGGTCAAAACTTGAAGTCTTTAAAACCTAGTGATGATACATCACGTGGCTGTGATACCTTTTTCTTCCTTTTGGTCTTTTTTTCAAAGTCAATAAACATTATAAATGCATAAGGTCGAGTCCATTATATCTTGATATGAGTTGTTTTGTGAGATCATATGGCGAATATGATGGTTTTAAGGCATTGTAATGTGTATAGGGAGTCATAAGGGGCGCTTTATAATGTATTGCTTAGGACCTTAAAATCATGATTATGCAAGATATGTATGCATGTAGGAATGACTAGTTGTTATAAGGTGTTTTTGACATAGCCATGTAATGCGAGTGAATATGCGAGTGTATGAGTTGTGTTGTTTTGCCTAGGGGTTACATAAGAGTTTTATTTTGATTTTTGCATAATCTAGAAATAGATTAAACGTTGTAAACAAATGATAAAGTAATAAATGAATTACTTTATCACTTGTAATAAAAATGCAAAAAAGGGCAATATCAAGTAGATTTATCACACATGACAAAGTAAGTCTCATCGATTACTTTGTCGTTCTTTCACAACATTTAATTTGTCTCTGTATTATGCAAAATCGGGAAATTAAATGTTATGTCCTAAATGCCATTTTTTCTGCATAGGTTTGTATAAAATTTGGAATGTAAAACATTAACTAAGTGGTGCAATTATAAACCTCTTAGTCAATGTTTGATAAATGCAGAAAAAATGTGTACTTATGTCATTTATTGTGCAGAATATCAGACATTTATAATGCTGCAGGGTGAGTTTGACGAACAGGTTGAGGAGTTATTGCACAAATTTGACTTGTTTCAGTGGCTTTAAAGATCATTTAAAGGTATTTTAAGGCATTTTTAGGTGCTTTTATGATTAGTGATGGCATGCCTTGACTATCTATGCATTGGAAACCCATTTTGAAGGACTTTTAGTAGATATTTTGGAGACATTTATGAGATTCACAAAAATGGGGATGGCTCATCCTTATCTCATTGCAGCTATTTGGAGAGTATATAGTCATTCATTTGACTCTTTGTAAGGGGTTCTTTTCCATGTACATTCTGGAGTTAGTGATTTTTTTTGCAATCCTACTCAGTTTGAGCATGTTTTTGTAACTCTTATTGGCATATGAAATACAGAAAAACACCTTGGATACCATTGATAGTCAGATTTTGCCTTCTTATTTTTGTAGTATTGGGTATTATCAAGTGTTTGATCAGGTCATTTGTGAGGTATTCTTGTTTCCTTGTGACTTTGTCTTATGTTTAAATGCCTTTTTCTACAGAAGTTGTGTTATGCAGGTTGCAAACTGTGTCTTAAAGTGTTTTAAGGCTTTTAAACTGTGAAGTTTAGCTTCCTTTTAAAGATTTTAATGCATTTAGGCCTCTTTGTGAAGTGTTTTTGCAAACATACAGTGATAGGTTGTGCAGGTTTAGTTTATGTTATCTGTGGCCAAGTGTATGCAGGTTTGAGTTTCATTAACCATATCAAGTTTGGTGAATCACCCTTATTTTCATATTTTCCAGTTTTAACTTTCATTTTTGAAAGCATTCCTTTTCCCTTTTCCTCTACAAATCCAGTAGATTCTAGGTGATAACTAGCTAGAAAGCCGGCCTTCTCCGAAGGTTCTTTCCATCACAAGTGACCCACAGACCTTGAAAGATCCCATGTTTCTCTAGATTACCATGTTTTACAACTCAGCAAGGGTGCAAATCTAAGAGACAACACTAACACACCTAATGCTGGGCCTTTACAGCAGCAAGAGCAACTTCAAAATGATACTGCCTTCCTAAACTGGTAGGGGGATGAGTTTTGTGTTGTAAACAGAGATGATTCCGCTGTTGCAACAAATACAAGAGCTAAGAAGAGGGGTTATGAGATAAAACAAAAGGCAAATAAAGGAAAAGAATCTGCTGATCCTTCTACATCACAAATCCCTCACATTTTACAAAGAAATGTTCAAGGAGCTGCCAAAGAACAACCTCATATTTAGGCTGATCCTACTGCAAAGTCTCATCAAAAGGTAGGTGTTACTTCACCTTTCAACATCATTGAAAATATGAAGAAAATGAGTCTGACAATGTCCATGTGGGATTCCTTAGATATCCTAGGCCAAAAAGACATGTTACAATCTGCTTTGTCTGATTTGAAAGTGTCTAGTGATGCATTAGTTGACCCGACTAGGACTGTCCTTACAAATTCACCTCAAGACAATAACAAATAGCCAGGTAAAGGTGCTAAACCACTTCCTTTTTATGTCTCATTGATAATAGGAGACAAATTAGTGCATAACTGCATGGTAGATAGTGGGGTAAGTAGTTCAATCATGCCTAAACAAATTACAGATCAATTAGGATTGAAATACCAGCCTCTTGAAAAGGGAGTACTCCAGCTAGATGGTACATATGTCAACACTGTAGGTGTGATTAAAGACTTAGGTCTCACATTGCATGCTTGTACAAATGTTTCAATCTCATAAGAGGTGTTTATCATTGATTTACCCCCTACTTTGCCATGTGTTTGTCTAGAGAGTTCACTACCAAACTAGGAGGATATTTGTCCTCAGATTGGTCCCACATGTTTTTGAGGACCAGATATGGAACAAAAGTAACTATCAAATTTGAGTTGCTTGCCAAAGATCACATTGAGCCATATGTGCCAAGTGCAGTTAATGCCAATTGCACTATTTTTTATGATAGTGAGCTTGTTGCTGCTCAAGAATTATAGGCTGAAAGTATACCAGAGGTACTTTTAAATGAATGGGCAGTAGAAAATGCGGTAGACAACCCAAGTGAACACATTCAAGAAATAGGTATGGGTGTTTATTTACTGCATGAACCTGAAACAACGATACCAAATCTTGTAAAAAGTACAGAACAATAGATAGGATAGCAAGATGAGTTATGGAAAATGTACTTTGATGGCTCTAGAAGTAGAAATGGATCTAGTGGGGGTGCAATGCTTATGTCCCCACAAGGTGATAGATATTATTCTACTTTCCATTTTGCTTTCTCATGCACTTACAATACTGTTGACTATGAACGTTTGATTCAAGGTTTGCAGTGGGCAAGAAAGAGGAAGATTGGCTGCTTGCAGGTATATGGTAATAGTGAGCTTATTATAAATCAAGTGAGAGAGTTGCATGTTACAAAAAATGATGTTTTGAAATCCTATAAACATAGGGTGTGGGACATGATTGAGGATTTTGATGCCTTTAATCTAGTTTCTAATCCAAGAAGTCAAAATAATCATGTAGATAGGTTATCTGCAATTGGGGCTCAATTTGATATTCCCAGTGATATTCAGAGGGGAAAGGTACATCCACATGTGAAGATTGTTGCTAGGCCTTCTATCCCTGACAATAACATTCATTGGCAAGTGTTTGAAAGCAACGAGCAGGTGTTACATTTTCTGTTAGAGGAAGATGAGTTCTCTATAGTGAATCAAGGCAAGCTTAAGCAACAATATGGTGAAGATCAAGTCATTCAATTGAGAACTAACAAGCTGCCCAAGGGAGTAGTCACCTTGGAATCTATCTTTGGCACTGATGATCAGCTAAAAAAGAATAAGACCAGCATGCAGGTCAAAGAAGAACATTATGAGGAGCTGGAAATTTTCAAAGGTAAGCTCCTTAGAATTGGTAAGATCTGTTCACCTGAAGATAAGAAAGCATTTATTGCTCTTTGTCAAGAATTTGAAGATGTACTTGCTTGGGATTATTTAGATTTAAAGGGATTTGATCCCCAAATTGCCCAATATACCATAGAATTAGAGCCAAATGTCGAACCTGTAATGTACAAACAGAGACCCTTAAACCTGAAGTTTGAGCCTTTGATGATTAAGGAATTAACCAAGCTGATTGAAGGAAATATTATTTTCTTGATCAAGCATACATCCTAGGTCTCTAATCTTGTTCCCGTAAGGAAGAAGAATGGAGAAATTAGGCTCTATGTTGACTTTAGAGACCTTAATAGAGCCTCCTTGAAGGACCACTACCTGCTGCCCTCAATGGAGCAGATTCTGCAAGTAGTGGCTAGTTCAGAAAGATTTTCTTTACTTGATGGATATTCAAGTTATAATCAAGTTTTAGTCAAGGAAGAAGATCAATTTAAGACTTATTTCACCACAAAGTGGGGCACCATGGCCTATAAAAGAATGCCTTTTGGCTTATCCAATGTTGGTTCCACTTTTTAGAGGGGCTACTTTATAAATTGGTACTTGTATACCTTGATGACATAACAGTGTTCTCTAAGAATGCAGCTGAGCATTCATCCCATCTGAAACAAGTGTTTGAGAGATGTAGAGAATTTGGTATATCTCTCAATCCCAAAAAATGCATTTTTGTTGTTCATGAAGGCAAGCTTCTAGGACATATTGTGTCAAAATAGGGAGTTACCATTGATATAGAAAGAGTAAAGGCTACTTTGGAGCTGCCTTTACCCAGCCACAAGAAAGGACTGCAAAGTTTTATAAGCAGAATTAATTTTCTGTGAAGATTTATACATGATATTGCAAATTTATTGAAGCCACTGACTTCTGTGTTAAAGAAAAATACAACTTTCAGCTGGACAAAAGAAGCCAAGTTCAGTTTTGAATCCATAAAAGAGGCTTTATCTATAGCACCAACTTTGGTAAATCCTGATTTCTCAAAAGATTTCATTTTGTATGCTTATGGTAGTGTAGATACAATTTCTGCAATTCTAGTACAGCAATAGAATGAAGGTTTTGAATAGCCCATTGCTTTCTTTAGTCAAGGTTTGCAAGATTAAGAATAGAGGTACAGTTTTATTGAAAAGCATGTCCTTACTGTTGTAAAGAGTTTAAAGAAGTTCGAACATCTTGTTTCTAACAACAGAGTGCATTTAATGGTTGCTCACCCTGGTGTGAAAGATTTTCTGTTGAGCAAAGATCTAAATGAGAAGAGGGCAGGGTGGATCACTAAGTCATGGAGTATGACATGGAAATCAAGATAACTAAGCTTGCTAGGGGTAGAGGACTCAGTGAATAGCTTGCTACTAGGCCTGAAGATGAAACAGAAAAGGAGGAGGAAGTAGTACAGGTCAATGAAGATGAGCCTCAAAATGATACTACAGCTATTGGAGCAAGTTGGGTTAAGGATATGACTCATTTTCTGCAAATCGGTGGATGCCCAATGGGTTTAGATAGAGCCAAAAGGAGCAATTTTAGACTGTAGTCTATTCCTTATGTTTTGGTCAATAATGTTCTTTTTAGAAAGGATTTGAATGGTGTACTCCTGAGATGTATTGAAAATGACCAAGTTGACAAAGTGCTCTATGAATTCCATGATGGAACAATAGGAGATCATTTTGCCCCAAGAACAACTACCTGGAAGATAATGAGAGTTGGCTATTATTGGCATAGATTATTCAGAGATGCCCATGCATGGGCCAGAAAATGTGTAAAATGTACCATTTTTGCAGGCAAAAGAAAGGCTGCCAACTTTACCTCTGTAGCTAATACAAGTGGAACAACCCTTCATGAGATGGGGCATTGATTTTATAGGTCCCATTAACCCACCATCAAGTGCAAGTCATAGGTGGTTACTCATAGCAACAGACTATTTCACGAGGGGGACTGAAGCAGTGGCTTTGAAAGAAGCCAATGGGAATGCTTTTTTAAACTTTTGTTATGATTTAGTATCTAGATTTGGAGTTCCTAAATCAATCATTTCAGAAAATGCTTTAGCCTTTGTTGGATTGAGAGTAACTAATTGGGTTGTGAAGAATGGTATTTATTTGAATACATCATCAAATTATTACCCATAGGGTAATGGTTTGGCAGAATCCACAAATAAGAATCTCATAAGGATTATTAAAAGAACAATGGAAGATAACCAGAGGACCTGACACACCAAGCTAAAATTTGCTCTATGGGCAAATAGAATAACTCCCAAAAGTTCTATTGGGAACTCTCCATATATGTTAGTTTATGGAAAAGAGGCAAGGTTGCCTTTATCTATTGAGCTCCCAGCTCTTGATATCATCAATCAACAGGAAATGTTTGAAGAAGAAGATTCAATGGCTGTTAGATATACTCAGCTTATGGAGCTTGAAGAAATCAGAGATAAAGCTATGAAAGCTATGGAATATCATCAACTTCAAACCAAGAAGGTATTTGATAAGAAAGCCATACCAAGGGTATTCAAAGAAGGTGATGTTGTACTCAAATGGGATGAGCTGAAGAGTAGACCAGGTAAGCATACAAAGTTTGACAACTTTTGGACTAGTCCTTTTGTAATTATTGGATGCAAAGAGCATAATGCATTTTAGTTATCAAACATGGATGGAGAAAACTTGCCTATCCTAGTCAATGGGATACATTTGAAAAGGTGTTTTGAGGTATGAATTGCATTTGTGAATAGTAGGTTAGGTTTCTTGCTTCCAATAAGTGTTGTTGCACCATAGTTTAGGTTCTTTTTGTTTTCCCTAAGTGTTGTCCAGCACAGCTAGATAGGTTGCTTTCTACATTTTTTTTTTAGTTAGGTTTCCAAGTGTCTTTCACTGCTATTCTGCTGAGTTACAGAAGTCAAAACTATTTGTCTAAAGTGTTTTGAAGTCTCTGAGTGACTCTGTACCCAATGGATAAGGTCTAGGTAGTTGGTCTAATGTTTAGCAGGCAAACATATAGCAGATGTCGCCAGAAATGTCACCTAAATTTCACAGCTCATTCAGGTAGAGCTTTGATTCAAAGTTTAAAAGGTACATTTTATCTAATCCTTCCTACATTACATTCTAGTGCATAAATGAAATAATTCAAAAAGATTATGTTTATCAAATTATTGCATTTATTCAAGTGCATGTAACATAAGAAAGATTTATACAAATCTTTTCTAAACAAATAAATAATCTTTATTGAATGTAAAATGTACATTATCTCACACAAGCTGTGAGATTAACTTTTCTTATTCAATGAAATTGAAGAAAAATCTATACATGAATAAGTAAAAATAAATAAATGTGCATGTGAGATTAGAGGCCAGTCATTGCCTGAGAATGACTAGTTCTGATTCTACTGTGTTGTCATGTTGCCCCGAGCTATCTTTGTCCTTCCTAGTTTCATGTCGTCTCTAGTTCCTGCATCTGGCAAAAATAGTGATGTTAGAGCAATGCTCTAAGCAATGAAAGGTCCCAAACCTGACATGGGCAAATACCTATGCATGTATAAACTAATCCTCAAAAGCATTAAATAAGCAATGTATACCTTGGATGTCCTAGAGAACAATCAAGTCATCAAACACATCCAAAATATGCATTTATTTTCTAACAAGTTTCTTTCATGTGCAGATACAAGTGTAATCATGTTCTCTGTAATTCATTAGACTACATTATGAGTGGAGAAAATGTGGCTCCCACAGGGGTTGAGCCCAACTCATAGTTATTACAGAGAATTTCATATGTATTCATCAAATGCAAGGAAGACAGACTGCATAAAGAGAGTCATCAGACTGGAAGAGCAGAAGAGTTTCATGTATGAGACATCACTATCCTTGTAAAAAGGCAGTCATTTCATCTTCCAGTAAACAAGTCATTTTCAATTTTTGAAAAAGCAGATCAAATATCAAAAGATAGCCTAGATAGTGATGTAACAAGGTCAATGCATTGGTAAAGATATGACCTTCATTGTTTTTAGAACAGTCATGGAACATCTACTTTTCATCTAGGAGTAGTCACATTTTATGAGCACAGTAAGACTATAATAGCCAAGATAATGAAGTAGCAATCACATGAGGACTATCATACCTTAACAGTATGGTCTTGAATTATTATGATTACCTCTTTGCAAAATGAACAAAACATTGAGTCATGATGTGGATCCAGAACCATCAAGGTTGGTAGTAGTCATAGAGTAAACCCTAGCTAAAGGTATGGGATAGTTGGAAAGGTCATGACAGTGATGCAGAGAAATCTAGATAGAACAATCAAGAGGAAAAGAATTATAAGGTAGACAGAGATTATAAGAAAGTTGCATCAACTCTACAAGGAGCAACAAGTAGTCACCAATGCTTAGAGGGTAGATTTTCAAGAAGTGAAGAGACAATATATCTAAGAATAATCATGTTGAAGATTATCATGCATAGGTATGAAAGATTGCCATGAAGAGACAAAGATAGAACACAGACCTAACAAGGAACAATGAACAGTGTTGATATAGAGTAAAATACATATGCAGAGATGAGGATAAGGTTATATTTTTCTTACTGTCTTGAGAAGTCATGAGCACACCTACAGGAGCTTGGCAAAGAGACCCTAGGTAGATCAATGCAAGGACCTTCAAGTGGGAAATGTGTAGCATTTAAAGCAATGGAGATTTCCTCATTATTCCAATAGCATGTAGAGGCAAATAACAATGATATATCAACATGCAAGAACAATCAGCATTGTGGAAATAACAGTTGTTGGTGTGAACATGGTTATCACCTAACCGGTTTACCCTTGTGTGGATAATTCACATTATTTAACTATTTATTAGTTAAATAATATTCACACATCACACATAATTCACACATGTTAAGTTGACTTAGTGAGTCTTCTAGATGTCTAGTTGAGTCTAGTTGTGTGTTGAGTTGTTGATAGTTGGAGTGAGTTGTCTTATCCTCCACATGTGTAATTATCTATCATCCTCTAATTGACACATGTTGTAGGAATATCTCCACTTTCCACTCCACCTTTCTAGCTTTCACCTTGCCTTCATAAGCAAGGCATATCATGTACATTGTAATAACATCAATCTTTTGCATTCATTGATAGAATAACATTATTCTTTCATTTGATCTCTCTTGTGCTTTCATGAAGTCCTAGATCCTGGGTGGCTCCAATCATAGCCAACTCTAACAATAGTCACAAAGTATGAAATGGAATAGTCTCATTTGATAGTAACTATCACGGTATTCAAATCAAGAGCAGCAGAACATTTATTAGACTGACATAATGAGAGGAGAACTGTCACATATTTTTGTATGCAAGGATGTGTCACCATTGCAATAAAGGAAGGACACAGTCATTTTAAAATAAGAAGGTGCCACCATAGTTTGGAACAACATTATGAGGGTTGAGACTATATATAGGTAAGAAATGAAATGGAGAAGCTTCAAACCTTGTGTCTATGAACAGACAACATACAGGTCTGACTGTCATAATGATCAGAAAAGATAAATGCTCAAAACCTCTATACTTTTTATCCATTTTAAACAGCTACAGTCATGTATGTGCTAGAGATAATATCATGATATAATATGACAAATGTAGGAGAATAAATGTTCAAAATGAACAAAAATGTAGAGCTTCAGATTTAAATATCCAGCTACAAGGGATTTACCATATTACAGAGATTTTTGAAGTAAATCTTTCCAAGTTCATGACAGGTATAGAATAGTATGAAACAGTCATCAAAACATATTTCCAGCATGATAGTAATAGCAAAGTATGTTCAAAGTGTACAAAATTAAGAGATTCATATTTAAAAAGTCAAGCTATAGCCATCATAATAGCCAGAACAATCATAAGCCAATGAGAATGCTATTATAGGAGAAATGAAGAATTGATAGACTGATATTTAAGAAGGTAACATGCTCATAATATATACAGTTTTGTTCATTTTTAACTATCTACAGAGGCACATCTTTCTGGAAAGCTATAGGAAATATGTTCATTTCATGAAATAGGGTTTGTTCCATGGAAACCCTAACAAGAATAAACTTTAGATTCTCATTCAAAGAGCCTGATACAAAAACATTTAAGACAGAGAATACAGTGAATCTTTGCAATGATACAGCTACAAAAAAGTGTCAAAGTATAGTAGAAGCGAAAAATAAGCCTAAACTATTCAAAATGAGCTAGGGTTTTATTTTTGTAGTAACCCTAGTTGAAGAAACCCTTGTTCTTCTATTTAGAATGCCTTATTGAGAGAATACATAAGCTGTTACAAGAAGACTGTATGGTTTATATTTTTGTTGAAACCCTTATCTTTCATTTGAAATGCCATATTGTCACAAAAAAAAAACCACAGTCAATCTTTTCTTCACAGTTGTTCAAAATAAGATTAGAGTTTTGTTTTGTTGAAACCCTAATAGGATGAATCTAATTTCTCATTCAAAAATCCAGATAACCAGAATACCAGAGAAAATGTAGTCTTTTCTTCACAACCATTCAAAATAGAGCTAGGGTTTTTTGTTTTTCTTAAAACCCTAGGTCAAAAATCAGACAATAAAAATTCACTGTTGCCTTATTTTCCAGAAAAGTAAAGATCATATACAGAAAGTTCCATGCACAGAAGGTTGTTTTTTAACAAAAATGATATATATTGCTACTTTCTGTAGCTTTATACCTGAGAAAACAGTCATTTATGTAGAGAATGAAGTCCTTCATTATAGCCATGAAAAGTGCAGAGAGTTCTAGCAGATACAGTGTTACAGAGCAACATAATATGATGAAATTTCAAAAATGCTTCAGAGAAACGAGTTCACTAAACTTACCTTCAGCTATTAGAGTAGAGTATGTCAAAAATGCCTATGAAATGCCTTCAAAAATAACAAAGATAACTACAGGAAGCTCCTAGTGAAATCCTCATGGCGGCAGAGCAAAATGACAAGAAATGCAAAGTGCGAAATGAGGGCAAAAAAGTGCCTTTTGTGTCTTAGGGTTTCATAACCCTAAAGACCTGATAAGTTTTCTTTTTGTCTTTTATATTTTTGCATAATACCTCAAAATAGCTCGTGGTCCAAGACTTTACAACATATATTACCTAGTAGTATGCCATGAGGTGGCCGAGTGTGTTAAGACTTTTATGTCTTCTTTTTCCTTTTTCCAAGATGAGCATTTTGGTGCTATTTCCTCATTCTTGTATTTATTTTCCCTTGTATACTTTATTTAATGTAAAACAAATAACCTCAAAATTATGACCTTATGAATCTTTTGAGGGTTATTGTTACCTTTTAATGCAAAGGAGAATAATATGAGAGTGACTATGAGACTTTATTGACTTTGAGGGAATATAGTTGGGGTGTAGAGGAGTTGGCAGACACATGCCAAATATGTAGCTTCTTGTTTTTCCTTGGAGGAGGAAAAGATTGACTAAGTCTTGAGGGGAGTTAGCAGTTGAGTTGATTGTAAGAGGGTATCTAGGAGTGTTTTTATTGCACCTAGAGTCCTTTTTGAGTTGTTTTTAGGAGTCATTATGATTGACTAGGTCATGATAGACTTTTTCCTTCATTGTGGGCTCTTGTGGAGGAGATATAGGCCCTAGATTTTAGGCTTTTTGTGGGCATCCGACCCTAGTTAGTTTCAATCTCCTTGTATTGTGGAATCACTTGGATAGTGGTGGATATAGTCACTTATGTGACTCTTTTGTACTCAGTTCTTACATGCAGATTTCAGAGACTTGTGATTTTTATCCTTTCTCAGATTTTGTGAGTTTGTAATTCATTCATTTTGGAATATGTATATTAATGGTGACCTTAGACATCAATGATTATGAGTATTTTTGCCTTCCCACTTTGTGCTTTATTGTGTGTATCTTATTGATTGATCAAGTTACTTGTGAAGTTTTGTTTATTTCCTTGTAATTCTGTCTCAAGCCAAGCACCTTTTTGCAGAAAGGTATGTTTTCTGTAGGTTATAGTCTGTGTTAAGAGTGCAAAAAACTTTTAGTTGTGAAATTTTTTTCCTTCTAAAGGTTTAAATGAAGTACTTATGCAAAAAACATATGAAAGTGAATTGTGTAAGCCAAATTCAGTCATTGTTGAAATTGTGTATGCATGTTGTGTTTGCAGGTTCTAGTTAGTTTTGGTGCATCACCTTAGTCATAGGTTTCATTTTTGTGCAATCTCATCTTTACCCTTTTCCTTGTCAAAGCAGTAGGATAGAAAGCATTTTAGGTGATAACCATAGGAAGCTGACCTTCTCCGGAGGTTGACCTCTGCTTTTAAAGTTACCCACAGCTTTAGAGGTCTTTCCATGTTTCAATAGATTGTTAAACTTTACGTTTAATAGGCTGCAAATCTCATTCACAAAAAGTATCTCAGAGAGAAGTTAGGAGTTATTACCCCTCCTGATCAAAACTAAGTTGCACTAAGGTGCATTAGTGTGGTGGAATTCACAATCATATCTTGTGATCCAGATTGATGTTAAGTAAATACTACTCACGGGGAGTAGTCAGTATGAAAATTTTGGGATCAGTTTGAAACAAAAAGGGAGAAAAGATTGCAAATATGTGCCCTTTGTCATTGATGTTTGTTGGAGTAAATGTTTTACCATTGACTATGCTTAAGTTTTACTTAGGCAAATATTATTATTTAGGTGCATATAGTTTTGGGTAGTTGTGTTTCCCGTATTAGGAAGTTTCATACCTGTCACCTAATTGTCACAGCTTTAAAAAGCCTATACAATATGTAAATTAAGTATCTCAATTTTATTCACTCCTTATTTGGTGAAATGGCCTTGTGTTGCCTCTCTCATTTTCTGTGAAGCTTATTTTCTATAGATGGTACTCCTGGGAAGTGGATGACACCAACATGGTATCAGAGCCAACCATTTTGCAATCCTTCCTTAAGGGTTTTCATCGAGTGTTTAAGATCGCTTATTTTTTCGCCATTTGAAATTTTTCAAATTTTAAAGTTGCCTTATTTCGAATTATTCTTCTTTTTTGGTGGCAAATGCAATTGAATATCATTTGTACATTTTCTTTATTGGAGGACATAAATCTCTGCCTGACCAATTTTCATCACTGGAGATTTGGAAGACTAAGAATACACATAAAAGTGAAGGCATTCATTCAATGTGGTTGTAGAGGAGGGATATACATTTCTACATCTGTTCCTTCTCTAGACTTTGGTGAGTTCGCTATTTGGCGTGAGTGTATTTGACTAGGTGGCAGATGTTGCATTTCTATGTGGTGTGTTGATGTCTGTTAGTAAATCACACCAACAAACAAGAAACAAATTCTTCCTTCCTTCCTTCGGTCTTGGTGTTGTTTGTGTTGGTTCTTAATGTTGTGCCTTTGGTGAGCGCTCAAAGAATTTTGATGACACAAGTCTCCATTCGCAGTAGCCTGGGCATAAAGTTGATTGGTGGCTCGTGGCCTCTTCTAATCCCTGCCCGTATGAGATGCCATAATATGACTAGTGGACTACCTCTTACAAGCACATTTTGGTGGATATGCATAGCAGATACATATTTTTTCTGACTTTATACATTTATAAAGTTTGCAGAAAGTATTTATTTAGGGTTTCCCTTTTTTGTTGTTCGTGGCCTGGAAGTGAAGTGGAGGTGGGTCCATCAGGATTGTTTGGGCATTTCAAGGGACTTTAGTCCCACATTCCATGTGTTGGCAGATTTTTGGCTATTTATATAGCCATTCTCCTACATGGTTGTTGTAGTAAGTGTCGCAAGAGGCTATCTTGCTCATGGTGATCTGTAGTTGGAGTGCTTGGTAGAGTGAAATGCATTAGGCCTATTCATCATTGTGGCAGATTCATTTCAACGAGTTTGGAGTGCTATTTGGGATTTTTTTATCCCACATTGCTCTCGTTGAGGCATTATTTGCCCTTCTTAAATGTCGGCACTCACAAAGTATTGTGAAGTGATTGTGATGGCTTACAGAGTCTTTGCTTGGTGAATTGGTGCTTGGTGACTTGGAGATTAGTTGGCACAGTTGCCATCATATTTTGCAACATCTTTGTCGCATTTTTTTTTTCACTTGTAGCAGGTGATCACGTGGGTGACCAAGGGCTTAATCTGGTCCTTCATTGTTGCATTGAGCCCCCGTAGGCAACTTTTCTTCCACAGAGCATATCTTTGGCACCCGGAGTCTGTTTTTAGCATTCCACATATCAGCAAAAAGCTAACTTTGCCAAGCTCGTAGTGGTATAGGTAAATCTGCCTAATTTTGCTGATTTGAAGGCTTCATTTGCAATATTTGGAAGTTTCTAATTTTGTTGTTGAAGGTTAATGTCTTTGTAACTTTGGAGATTTGTCATAGTTCATTATGGGGTTTTCATTTCATCCTGATGTGATTATGTTGAAAAGGGGAAATTATAAACAATAGAGAGATGGTATCATAAAACATCTCATATGGCTTCATTTGTTGCCACATTTATATAATCTTGTTCCCCTTCCTGGTACTGATAGTAAGAAATTTGCATGGAATTGCAAAAGGGATCATGTCCTAGGAGTTATTGCAATGCATATTGATGATGTCACTTTGAATGCTATTGATCATTTTGAGTGTCCTCATATTCTTTGGACTAAAATTTGGGAAATTCATGGAGATCTTGATACTCAACTATTCCGAGATGATCCTATTTCAGATTGTCTTGTGCCTCTTCAATTTTTAGACAGGATACCCTATGATCATGTTACTATGCAGGAGTTTAAAGTTTTGGAAAACTTTGAATCTTCAGATGAGGATGACGAGGGTTCTTCAGATGCTCCTTCTCCTTTAGGGACAGTTGATATCCCTTCACCTTCAGTGATTCACTCTGTAGAGTCATTGATTGAAGCTCCTATGATTCCTGTTTAGCAGGACCATTCATCTTTTGGTGGTGATTCATTAAGCACATCTAGTGATTCATCACAACCAGTATCTCATTGTCTTCCTGATTGGGATTCATATTTGTTGGACATTGGTTCCTTGTTTGTAGAATCTCATATTTTTTACTTGGAAGACACATTTGAGGGTATATCCCTCCTATTTGATGATAGTTGTGGTACAACTATTATCACTCCATCTTTGTCTTTGGAGAATGTTCAAGATCAGTTTCTAGTGGTACCTTGTTTGTCACCTTCTATTGTGATTGGGCATGTTCCTAATTGGTTCGTGGCATCATTTTCCAAGGTCTTGACTACACATGAGAAGATTTCAGAGACATCATCATCCATTTTCATGCTTCTTTATTTCAATTCCTATCTGGAGTGGGAAGCATACCTGGATTTGTAATTGGTTTTGTTTCTTCCAAAAGGGAGACAAGTTGTTTGTCAAGATTGGATCATGTTTTGTCTTTAGGCACTTACCATTTTTGCAGGTGATTACACATTGTGGGGTGGCTACATAGTCTCTCTCTTTCCCTCTTATGGGGGGCCATTGATTATATATACATGATGTATGTAGTACTTGGGGGGATGTGATTAAGTCCTCCATCCACCATGCATCATTTTTTGTTTTTCTTTCTCTCTTTTGGAGAGGGATTTTTTTCCCATAGGGTTTTTCTCCTTTTCTTCGGTTGTGAGATATTTCTTTTTTGCATTGTAAATGGGTACCTAACATGGTTGTATAGCCGGGACCCATATTGTATCTTGATTTTGCATAAAAAATCTTCCTAAGTTGCACTTAAGGGGGGGTGTTGGAGTAAATGGTTTTACCATTTACTATGCTTAAGTTTTACTTAGGCAAATATTATTATTCAGGTGCGTAGTTAGATGCATATAGTTTTGGGTAGTTGTGTTTCCCATATCAGGAAGTTTCATTCTTGTCACCTAATTTTCACGGCTTTAAAAGGCATGTACAATATGTAAATTAAGTATCTCAATTTTATTCACTCCTTATTTGGTGAAATGGCCTTGTGTTGCCTCTTTCATTTTCTATGAAGGTTATTTTCTACAGATGGTACTCCTGGGAGGTGGATGACACCAACAATGTCAAAGGGGGAGAGAAGTTCATGTGAAAAACTAGTTACTATTGAAAGGGGGAGAAGTGAAGAAAGTGGTTGCAGAAGTGATAAGAGAAAGGGGGAGAAGGTCTTGTCTTGATGGTCAAATTAGTTTTTTACATCATATGTTGCCATCAATGACAAAGGGGAAGATTGTTGCAAATATGTGCCTAAACGGTGTTGTCATTGATGTCAACATATCCTGGTTGCCATTAGTGTCCACTGTATCCTTTTTTGTTGCCTGTATAGAAGACTAGATTGTTAAGGCTATTGATAAAATTAATGAGGATCAATGTATGCAGACCATTTGGCTGAGTAGAGGATTGTCTGAAGAAGCTCCAGTTAAGTTTTGAAGGGTTCACATGAAGATTTGAAGAAGCTATGGCCATCTGAGTTGAACCAGTTTTGCAGTGTTCAGAAGAGATAGAGTGACAGG
The DNA here is from genome assembly GCA_027924645.1 of Cunninghamia lanceolata. Taxonomy (NCBI): domain Eukaryota; kingdom Viridiplantae; phylum Streptophyta; class Pinopsida; order Cupressales; family Cupressaceae; genus Cunninghamia; species Cunninghamia lanceolata. The sequence continues at coordinate 3,707,942 of BSBN01001925.1, read as the reverse complement.
AAGAGGTCTGGATTGTTTCGGATATGTCAAATGATGATCTGCGGATCTAGAGGCATGTTTGGGAAGTCAGTGTGTATCATCCATTCAAGTGGTTCGTGTTTTGGAGGTACGCAAGCAATCTTTCTAATGTGACAGTTATGGCAGATAGTGTTCTTGAGGTTCCAGAGGAAGATGCAAGTGATTCTGATGATTTTGAGGGGTGCAGATGTTTTTGTTGAATTCAATGTACTTGTGGAAGTCTCTGGATCGTGTGACTGCTATGTTGGAGGTCTGCATTGAAGTTTGAGGTAGCTATTGAAGATTTTCCTGTTGGTGTTGTTGTTCTTCCCAGTCTTGGCTGACCAGATGATTTAAGTATGTTGCGGATGATCAAAGAGCAATTCTCCAAAGCGTGGACTATTGTTGAAGGAAGATTCAAGTCTCAGATATGTTTGGCTTATAGTATAGTGATCCATGCCTTGATGTTTATTCCAAGGTTGATGAAGAATATAAAAGTGTGTAGTTGAAGTGTGGTAAATTATCCTTGTGCGACAACAATAAAATCAAAAGAAAGGATCAAAGGCAGAGCAAAGAAGAAGAACAAGAGATGTCAAGGATGAAGAATTAGAAAAGAAGTATATGGGGAAGAGCAAAAGTTTTGTAAGCATTTCAATGTAATTGAACCAGGCATGAAGTAGATGCTATTTATTAGTTAATACTTTCTGTACTAAACATAAACTCTCTAGGTAGTGAGCCTCTCTTAAGCAGTGAGCTCTGGGTAGTGAGCCCGAAGGCATGTGCCTTCTCTTTTCATTTAAGTACTTTTAATAGGGTACAAATCTTGTGGGTTAACCCCCACCATGGTTTTCCCTTAACCGGGTTTCCACGTAAAAATTTTGGTGTTATGTGTGTTCAATCTATTTTTGCTCTTGTGTTATTAATTCATGCTTTTATGTTTATCTAATTGAAAGTTGTAAAAGAAGTTTAAAAGAAGAAAAGATTAATATTTGTGGGACAACTAATTCAACCCCCCTCTCAGTTGTCCGAACTAATTCCAACACAAATGCCCATCCTGATGGGCATGCCAAAAAAATGGTTTTCAGAAAATCTTCCATAGTTATCTCTGCTGCTCATGGATGGTCATCTTGTATAGGATGATGACGGATAAGACCGTGGAAGAGGGCCTCGTCTGTAGTGCCCTCAAAGCCTACAAAGAATAGAATGTATTGTAATAAAAAAAATTACATGCATACAATGAATCAAAATTGTGCATAAATTTCGTGCTTAAAATTATTTGCAAATCAATTTTACCTATTCATTCATATACAAAAAGTCTGAAAATTGCAATTCTTCATCCTGTTAATGTCAATATTGCAAGATTCAACTCTATAGTCCATATAATCTTAGTCTTCCGAGGAGTTATATAAGGTAAGAATCCAGTTACATCTGGGCCAATTTTCCTTGTTTACGGTGTAATATTAATCTTTTGATGTTTTAGATGCCATTGATTTATCTATTACGAAAACTGGTGTTGTTTTATGATTTTTTTTTGCAGTCACGAGAATGAGAGAGTGGGCATCCCACATGGGAAATTGGTCAATATCACAACAAAGGCACACACATTTTTTGAAAACCATTTTCTGCATGCATTCCCATCAGGATGGGCATTCCATCCTGATGGCTAGATAGACGGTTCCGATCTGGAACTCTCTATCCAGCATTCAAGATGGAATGCCCATCTTGATGGGCATGCCAAAAAAAATGGTTTTTGAAAAATGTTCTATAGTTACCGCTACTACTCATGGATGGTCATCTTGTACAAGATGATGACGGACAAGACCGTGGAAGAGTGCCTCATCCATAGTGCCCTCAAAGCCTACAGAGAATAGAATGAATTGTAATAAAAAAATTTACAACGGTAGAATGAATCAAAATTATTTGCAAATCAGTTTTACCTATTCATTCACATACAGAAAGTCTAAATATTGCAATTCTTCATCTTGTTAATGTCAATATTGCAAGATTCAACTCCGCAGTCCATATAATCTTAGTCTTCCGAGGAGTTATATAAGGTAAGAATCCAGTTACATCTGCGTAAATTTTCTTTGTTTATGGTGTAATATTAATCTTGCAATGTTTTAAATGCAATTGATTTATCTATTACGAAAACTTGTGTTCTTTTATAATATTTTTTTACACTCACGAGAATGAGAGAGTGGGCATCCCATGTGGGAAACTGATCAATATCACCGCAAAGGCACACACATTTTTTGAAAACTATTTTTTGCATGCATGCCCATCAGGATGGGCATTCCATCCTGATGGTGGGGTAGACAGTTCCGATCTGCTATCCAGCATTCAAGATAGGATGCCCATCCTGATGGGCATGCCAAAAAAAATGGTTTTCAAAAAATCTTCCGTAGTTATCGCTACTACTCATGGATGGCCATCTTGTACGAGATGATGATGGACAAGACCGTGGAAGAGTGCCTCGTCCATAGTGCACTCAAAGCCTACAGAGAATAGAATGAATTGTAATGAAAAAATTTACGCAGGTAGAATGAATCAAAATTTCGCGTGTAAATTTCGCGCTTAAAATTATTTGCAAATCTGTTTTACCTATTCATTCGTATATAGAAAGTCTTAATATTGCAATTCTTCATCCTATTAATGTCAATATTACAAGATTCAACTCTATAGTCCATATAATCTTAGTCTTCCGAGGAGTTATATAAGGTAAGAATCCAGTTAAATCTGTGCCAATTTTATTGTTTATGGTGTAATATTAATCTTGCGATGTTTTAGATGCCATTGATTTATCAATTACGAAAACTAGTGTTGTTTTATTTTTTTTTTTTGCACTCACGAGAATGAGAGAGTGGGCATCCCACATGGGAAACTGGTCATTATCACTGCAGAGGCACACACATTTTTTTAAAACCATTTTTTGCATGCATGCCCATCATGATGGGCATTCCATCCTGATGGCTGGATAGACAGTTCCGATCTAGAACTATCTATCTAGCATTTAGGATGGAATGCCTATCCTGATGGGCATGCCAAAAAAATGGTTTTTGAAAAATCTTCCGTAGTTATTGCTATTGCTCATGGATGGCCATCTTGTACGGGATGATGACGGACAAGATTGTGGAAGAGTGCCTCGTCCATAGTGCCCTCAAAGCCTGCAGAGAATAGAATGTATTGTAATAAAAAAATTATCATGCTTAAAATTATTTGCAAATCAGTTTTACCTATTCAGTCATATACAGAAAGTCTGAATATTGCAATTCTTCATCCTGTTAATGTCAATATTGCAAGATCCAGCTCCTCAGTCAATATAATCTTAGTCTTTCGAGGAGTTATATAAGGTAAGAATCCAATTACATCTGTGCCAATTTTCCTTGTTTATGATGTAATATTAATCTTGCGATGCTTTAGACGCCATTGATTTATCTATTATGAAAACTGGTGTTGTTTTATAATTTTTTTTTTGCACTCATGAGAATGAGAGAGTAGGCGTCCCATGTGGGAAACTGGTCAATATCACTGCAAAGGCACACACATTTTTTGAAAACAATTTTTTGCATGCATGCCCATCAAGATGGGCATTCCATCCTGATGGTTGGATAGATAGTTCCATATTGACCAGTTTCCCACGTGGGACTCCCACTCTCTCATTCTTGTGAGTGTAAAAAAAAATTATAAAACAACACCTGTTTTCGTAATAGATAAATCAATGGCGTCTTAAACATCGCAAGATTAATATTACACTGTAAACAAAGAAAATTGGCACAGATGTAACTTGATTCTTACCTTATATAACTCCTTGGAAGACTAAGACTATATGGACTGCGGAGCTGAATCTTGCAATTTTCAGACTTTCTGTATATGAATGAATAGGTAAAACTGATTTGCAAATAATTTTAAGCTCAAAATTTATGCGTGAAATTTACGCGCAAAATTTACACGTGAAATTTTAATTCATTCTACTCGCATAAATTTTTTTATTACAATTCATTCTATTCTTTGCAGGCTTTGAGGGCACTACAAACAAGGCACTCTTCCACGGTCTTGTCCATCATCATCCCTTACAAGATGACCATCCATGAGCAGTAGCGATAACTACGAACGATTTTTTGAAAACCATTTTTTTTTGCTTGCCCATCAGGATGGGCATTCCATCCTAAATGCTGGATAGATAGTTCCATCTTGATGGGCATGCCAAAAAAATGGTTTTCAAAAAATCTTCCGTAGTTATCGCTACTGCTCATGGATGACCGTCTTGTATAGGATGATGATGAACAAGACCATGGAAGAGTGCCTCGATTGTAGTGCCCTCAAAACCTATAGAGAATAGAATGAATTGTAATAAAAAATTTATACGGGTAGAATAAATCAAAATTCCACGCGTAAATTTCATGCGTAAATTTCACGCTTAAAATTATTGGCAAATCAGTTAGACATATTCATTCATATACAAAATGTCTGAATATTGCAATTCTTCATCCTGTTAATGTTAATATTGCAAGATTCATCTCCGCAGTCCATATAATCTTAGTCTTCTAAGGACTTATATAAGGTAAGAATCTAGTTACATCTGCACCAATTTTCTTTATTTACGGTGTAATATTAATCTTTCGATGTTTTAGACGCCATTGATTTATCTATTATGAAAATTGGTGTTGTTTTATATTTTTTTTTGGCACTCACGAGAATGAGAGAGTGGGCATCCCACGTGGGAAACTGGTCAATATCACTGCAAAGGCACACACATTTTTTGAAAACCATTTTCTACATGCATGCCCATCAGAATGGTCATTCCATGATAGATGGTTCCATATTCACCCAAATGATGCAAATTTTTTCTCAGATCTCAAACAGGGAGATTAAACTGCACTCTAAACAATAGAAACCCTCAACCAGGGCATGAACCATGGACCTAGACATAAACCAGAGGCTAAAAACATCCAAAATTTGCCTAGAAATTAATGAGTGACCTACAAAATGTTGATTTAAAAAAAATTGCTTTTTCAACAAAAAATTGCTTGTGTCAATTTTGACAAAACGAGGGTAATTTGACTATCTGAGGCCTTTTGGACTCAATGACGATATTTTCTTGGCTCTATGAGGACCTTTTAGCTAGGCTAGGTGTGGGATTCACTATAAAGGGTAGAATTTTGCTGGCACGGATCTGATACCATGTTGGGATTAGCCAAGATCAATGAGAAAGAATACAACCACAAGCTATTTGTACACAATAAACCTATTGATATTTTCAAAAAGTGAATGAAATGTACATAAGAACCTTTCTTAAATAGGCAAGGATGAGGAGGTGAGAACCTCATGCACAATGACTGAGCAACCCTTCATAGGTGTAACACTTATCTTGCTCAAGTGACACATGTTTGAGCAAGTGGCAAGTTTGCATGAACTAGGTGTCTCACAAAGGTGAGTATGCGTATTCACCACATGAGGTGCGACAAAAAGGTAAGAAGCCCAAAGTTGGACTTAAGCTAGTGTGAATAGAAATCTCCTAGACATGTTAAAAGTTAACTAGATAGATAATATCACTTTTCACACTAACAGAAACTACACTAGAATGCTGCTTAGTAGCATGATTCCCAAAATTTATTTGAGTCTTGGTCAAAGCTCCATTGTTGCTAGGGTTCCTATTGTTCTTGAAATTCCCTATTGTGGTCCATACTTCCTCTTTTTCTGGAAGAGGAGCCTTAGATGGTTGAGAAGAAGGCTTGTTGTGCAGGGAAACCAAGGGACAATCCTTAGTCTTATGATTAGAGGATTGACACCTAAAGCAAGTGTTCAACAAATTAAGATAAAGTACATGCTTGGAATGACACATTTGACCAATTTGAATTCTCATACTTTCTTTTAAATCTTTTAAGAGGTCAACCTTGACATAGACTCATTTTTGTAGATAAGCTGAGAAGAATTTGTCTGGCTTGACATAGACCACTTTCCCAAGTGTGCCAACAATAGTGGCCAAAAAATGCCAACATGGAAAAGGAAGGCTCAAGAATTCCACCCTAACAAGGACACAAAGAGCCCTTTAATCCAAGATGACAAAGTCTCAAGTCTAAGGCTAGAAAACCGAAAGAGAGGCATAGACAAAAAAGGGATGAGTTTAAGAATGGCCTCTACATGAATAGCTTTAGAAAAATGAAATAAAAAAACATTGGTAAGGTTTTGAACAACATCAAGGCATATCCCATGCAAGGTCCAAGGCTTTATCCCTAGAAGAGAGGAGAGATGTAAAGTGAGCTTTGCTAGGGTTTTAGTCCTTGACTTTTTTTGTTTAGCCTTCTAATGTCATATTGCACCTTTGCACAGGATTTGAATCTTTATTCTTCTATATTTATTGTAGGGAATTTTAGTTTGTTACACCCAATGACATTTCCTTCCCTTGTTAATGGTCTCAAACTTTATCAACCCAATAGTTTCTATTGGCATTGATGGTTTGATGACTCTTAAGAATGGTTCCACTGAACAAGTGACCTAGAAGATTCATCCCCAAGGTGTTCCACGAGGTATGCACTTTGAATATCCTCCAAATGTGGTGTTGCTCAACCCAAAAGTTTGATAATGCTTGTAAATGACTTACTAATTTTACTTTAATAGGATATTTTGTTGGGAGGGTTCCCCCTAAAAGTATGCTAAAAGAGTGGTCTGTTATTTTTTTAAATGTAGAAAAAATAAAATGTTTATTTTTAGAACAAGCTATATTTTAAACTGAACTTACTTTTATGAGATAAGCTTTATCATATGGATGAGATTTAGATTTATTTGAATATATTCTTAATTTTCATGCAACTTTAATTTTTTAGGTAGTTTTATGTTTAGAGGACATGAAATTATAAAAAATGATAATTTAAAACCCTATGATGGGTATTGTATTGAAGACAAGCTAATGATAAATTTTGTTATAATTTGTACAAATTTTATCAAGTTTAGGTTCTCGTTGCATGTGATGAAATTGTTATGCTAGATATGCAAATTTGTTATACTCATTAAATTTTTTTGTAAAGATATTTATTTACTAAATGTAAATTATAGATAATTACAAGCTTTTAACTATAATTATTGTTAACTTGGATGCTTGTTTCATTACATCAACATTCGAATGTTTAATTTTTGAAATCTCCTCTTATGCATGTAATCAAAATCTACAATTCACCAAACGGGTTGTAGTTCAATTGGTTGAGTATAGTTGGTGAGGGTGATGGTATGTTCCTTGATTATGCCATCCACCAAAGTTAAAAACCCATAGAGGTATGAAATATAAGAGATGAGGTCAAGATCGTGCCCCAAGAAACCTTGGTAGAATGGATACCTCTCAGTCCTTGGCTCTTAGCCGAAGAGGTATCAACATAGACTCATGCTCCAATATCAAGTAGCAAAAGTGTTCTTATGGATGATATAAAGTCCTCCATTTAAAAATCTACAATTTAGTTGTAAACTAGATCTGCATCAACTACCTGCATGCTCTAAATCCTACAAACTTGTTAATAAAGGGCATGAAAATAAAAATCATAAATACACACATGTGAAAAGAAACTTTATAAAGAAATCCATGAATTTCATTTAAATGCATCTTTATACTCATTTTCTTGCCAAATGCAACCTCGACCCCATGAAACTCTTTTTCAACAATTACTCTACTGCACACTTGTAACCTCTTCCTACAAATTCTTGACACTTGTTCCAACCATGTGACTCATTCAACAAAAACTTTGCAACTGTAGAAACTAGATTCCCCATAAATTTAAAGGTTTCCTCGTTCACCTTGTGATTACATGCTTCAAGTATTGGGGTGAGTGCAAGAATTTTGATCCACTTTTAGTGGAAGATTCGTGGGTAAAATATTTCTTGATCAGAATGCATACCATGTGTTAGTGCCTGAATTGACTGACAATTTTTGAGCAATTTTCATTCAGGCACTCTCCCTAAGTATCCAAAAAATGTTCTAAGTAATGGACCTCCTCAGCATTTTTCAGCTGCAGCATCATATTTTCTTGAGGAGGAGGTCATCATCATCATGTTTGTTTCGATGAAGGTCAGCATCATCATGTTCTCCGTCGACCGGTTTCTCATCGTCATCATCATATTTCACTATCGGATGATGTTTGGTTTTTATCCTGATGATGCTGATGAGCTACAGTGCGCCCTGATTTGCTTGCGGAGGTGATTTTTCAAGTATCCGGTGATCTTTCATTTATCACCTTGCCCAGACATGATGATGATGTTGCCCCGATATCCTGAAGGGGTTATTCTCTAAGTTGTTCGACCTGATTTGTTTTTTCTTAAGGGTCGTCGTCATCATCATCATATTTCCAGTTATCACCGTGCTGCTTGCGGAGGGTCATCATATTTTCTGCCTGCAGGATATTTCGCCGGGGTGATATTTTTATCATCGGGTGATCTTGGTTATGATCATCCTGATGATGTTGTTGAAGAATTCTAAGTGTGACCCGATATTCACTAGGGTCATCATATTTTGAACGTCAGGATGATCTTAGTCAATATCATCCTGATGATGTTCTATCACTTCTTGTTCGTTGTTTCTCATCCTGATGATGCTGACGTCATCCTTATATCAGGGTGATATCTATTTCTCTGCCTATCTGCATCAATGATATTTCCGAAGGAGGGGGTGATATTTTCATATCACCCGGATATATGTTTGTACCAGCATCATGATGATGCTGATCTCAAGGAGATATCCGCCTGCTGGCTTCGCGCATTATCTACTGGGGGTGATCTTTTCAAGCATCATCATCATATTCAGTTATCGCCCCGATCTTATAGTGGAGCTACAGTGCAACCTGATATTTGTGCATCAGGAGGATATTTCCAAATATCCGGTTGTCTTCCGAATATCATGATGATGTTAATATGATGATGACGTCATCAGGATGTTCATCGGCCAGACTTTGGGTTTAAGCTCAGCAGGAGGATGTTCCTCCAATGGATCAGGTTGTGCCGATTATCATGCAGGTTATATTTCAAATATCATGATGACGTCAGGGTGATATTTCGGGCAACAGGATATCATGCCGCTGGAGGATGATGATGATGAGGTCTTATACTAGTGTCGTCAGGAGCAAAAGCACCGACATCATATATGCTCATGACCTAGTATATAAAGTGTTATTGAGGTTGCTGCGGGGTGCATGTGGGATAATTGATATCCTGCATTTTCAAATATCATGATGATGAATCTCGGCGGGAAATGGTTGCGATTGCAGATTTGATGTTCTTCCCAAGGCTGCGGGTTGGTGCGCCATTAATGGCGATTGTTGCAGAGGTATGGGCGATGGCGTGGATGGATCCTGTACCCGACTGAAGGTGTACATCAGCGGACGGTGGCGCAGGGCTCGAGAAATCTTCCTGTCTCCTCCCCTACCTGCTGCATTCAAGTTTGGGCGCCAATCCGGTTGTGTTTGAGCGCCATTTTCATGATACTGTGTATCTGGCAAAATTTTGGTCAACCATGTAATTAATTGCTGAGCACCTACCTGGCTGTTATAAGCAGGTTGTCTTGCTCATTTGAAAGGTTGTTGAAAGTTGATGATTTTTTGGCTCTGTAATCCAAAACCAGATGATCCGGTTGCTCTGTACAGTCTAACTTGTGAGTTTATGTATCTCTTGTTGTACGACTTGGCATGAATCCACTGATTTCATGGTTGATCTTATATGAGTAATGCTATCTTAGCATGTGTTGTGTTGATTCTGTCTCCAGTATTGCATGTATTCTTCTTCTGGATCTGGATATTTGCGTAATGTTTAGGTTCTAGAGCATAGAATTCCTATGTTGAGTGTCTGATCTGTTAACTTCTGCTCAAGGGGCAGATTAAACTGTTTTCAGGTTGAACATTGGGAAGGGTATACTGCAGTAGGGATGCCATAAGTAGAGATAACTCAACACTCTTCATTGGGAGATATCTGTAAGGCAGATATCATGTGTATCCCCCTGAAATCCAGTTTTAGCTATTCATGCTGATCATTCACAGGTGTATGTCTACCGACTCCAAGCCCTGGATAGGCACCAATCATGCTGTGTTTTTGTGTTATACACCATGTCCAGCTTTGCATCCAAATTCATATCAAACCATTTCATACTTCCACCTGTTAGTTGTAGGAGTAGGATTAGGAACCCCCTGCATGCTCTCATACCCAACCAGACATCATGTCCAAGAATGTTGCCAGCCTTGTGATCTATCATGCAGATCTTGGTCCATACATGAGAGTATTCTGCCTGTTGTTGTCAAGTTAGATCTTTCTATCTTTGAGCTAGTCAAGGTTACATCTTGAGTTATAGGGAAACCCCCCTTGGTGCGGCAGAACCAGAAGTGAAGGGGAGGAGCTCACGCAACCTCCTGTATTCAGTTGGCTGAATCTGCCTGTGCATTAGAAGTGGCAAATCCTAATGCTGATTCAAAGAATGCCAACACCATGTTTCATAAAAAATGCATACACGCTATTATCCTCAAATTCAAATTGCTCAATTCGTGGGATAACCCGTACGAAACTTGTATGTTTCATAGCCCACATCCTCTAAGCACAGGAAATGAGACATGTTTGGGTCATCTCTAGCATGACTTGATCCCTTGAAGGATCTCTTTGATTTTCGATCAAGGTTCGTTTTGAGTATTTTGATGTTTTTGGTTTTTCCTAGTTTTAGTCATTTGTGCACACTGAATTGTCAATGCAAAAAAAAAATTGACATTTACATGTTATATGTCAATGTAAAAATAAAATTTGCATTGACACATAAGGTGTAATTGTGGAAAAAAAATTTACAATTACACTCCTATGGTCACATGCTCAGGCATTAATGGCTCCCTGAGTTAAAAGATTTTTGAAATCTTTTTGGGTTTATATTGTTTTTCTTCTTTCTTTTTCTCACTTTCTTGTTTGTAAGCATCTATTATTCTCTCTCTCATCGATCCCTAACTCCCAAAATTGTGTCAAAGGTGTTTGGATTTGAATCTTGGTGCACTTTAATTTCGAGTATGTGAGCTTTCTTTTATTTTCTACCTTCCTTTTTGTTTTTCCCTTTAAGTGAAGGTTTTGTTTGTTATATGTTTTTAAATCCTAGTTTTTGTCATTCATATATGTGTATTTGTGTAAAAACATAGGGTTTCCTAATCTGTGTTTCATCTATGTCAACCTAGGGTTTATCATTTCAAGTGTCATTCTCTTTGAACATTTAAAACTCTCTATTTTCTTTAGCCTAGGTTTTCCTCTTTTACCTATCGTCTTGTTAAATATTGATGATCAAACTTCAAATGTCTGTATTTTTGGTGTTTACCATATCCAAACATGGGTGGTGTGCAGGATTTGTTTCCCGTACAACATCCACTATTTGGGATGTCATTTGGGAAGCAAACCCTGTACGCCATCTCCAAACAAACTCATAACCACACTTAACATTCCATTTGAAACATAACACATAAGCAATGTGTCATGTAGGTTTCAAATTCCACATGACACAAGTTCAAAGTGTCATGTGGAGTTTGAATCTCGCATAACATGGTTTTGTTGTCGACCAAACCTAATGTGACTTCCACACTTTCAACACAAACATTGTGTCATTCAGGTTTTAAAGCCCAGATGACACAAGTTCATTGTGTCATGCAGAATTTAAAACCTACATGACACAATGTGATCTACACCTCACCTCTCCACTTTAAAACCAAGGCATATGCACATCGGAGTTTAAACTCTAATATGCATGTTATATTCTGATGTAGAGGACAAGGGAAGACAAGGCAGTTTTCAAGGAGTTTGACAGGCCTATACTTATGACTCATATGGGATTTGACATCAAGCACTCAATCCCTTGGAGATAGACCTATAAAGGGCTTTTTGACACTTAGCAAAACCTGTCCAAACCATCCAATGGGGTCTCATGACTGTATACATGACACTTCCTTCTTAAACTGACCCAACTCCTTGGAGCCCTGTTTTAGGGTCTGTCAGATGATTTCTCCCAACCTAGGCACTTTCAAAAGCAGATAGGCATGGTTCCAGATACCCTTTTTAGGCATTGACAACATATCAAAAACTTACTATGGTTTGTTTAAGGACATGTGGCACTTTCTTCATGACAGACCTACTAGAGAGAGCCCCAATTAGCCCTAAAATACAAAGAAACTACTCTTCAATGGATTCACAAAAATTTCTAAACCACTTGGACACTTCACATATGTGGCAAAACTATAGATTTCAGGGTTTGTTTGAGTCCACAGTCGACTATAGCAAAATTCTACTATGTTGTTCCCTTTGGTAACACCTAACACATGGGTCTTGTTAGGTTTCTTCAAACAATCTCCATCAAACTCAACTCTCTACCCTGAAACTTCTCACAACATACAAAAACAAGCATAAACAAATCCATTCCACTGATCTAGAGGGATTCAAGTCAATGGAATGGGGTGCAAATACATGATTTCTCTCAAAACCCTAGAATAGGGGTTAACAACTCGTTCTCAGAAAAATGTAGAGATCTTTGCTATAGAAATGTTTCAAGACCTCAAATAAGATGCAAAACAATCTACACTCACCCTATTATCATTCCAACATCATGGGACTCTGCAACTCATCCATACAGAAACAGGGCACGGGCAGGAACAACGAATTACACAAAAAAATAAGCAGAAAACTAAGTTTGTCTTGTTTATTTCTTCTCCAAACTTCTTTTTCACATCACAATGAACATGATCAAGGTCTTTTTGAACATATGATTGACCTTGACAACTAAATGGGAGGCAATTTGAGGACAATGAGAGGCCAAAAACTGCCCTGCAACCACCAAACTTCCCCATTTGTCTCTATCTGCAACTGTATTGTGTTGACAAGGTTGATGAACCTTTTACAAGATGTTCAAACTCTTTTTACAAGATTGATGAACCTTTGACAAGGTATTCAAACTCCTTAATATACTTCCTATATGCCATGACTAGCTACAAAAACTCAAGACTCCTTCTAGTTCTACACCTATGAAGGCCATTAATCAAACTCGTTTACTTACACCATTGATGCCAAGACCATGCATCATGAAATCATATGAAATGAACATGAAATGGTCCAATGGACCTTATTACATCATCAAACACATGAGACAACATAAAACCAAAACAAGAAACTTCATGAGTCTCTAGGTGCTCCTGTACCATACTCTCGGGGGTGGAAAAAAACTCAAGTCCCTTGAGGAACCAGATCAGCAACAGTGGTACCATGCTTCAAAATGTCTTCTTCACTCATCCAAGTGGCATCTTCAGTAGGTAGGCCACTCCATTTGACAAGGTACTCTTTGTAGATTTTCTGCCTAGTCTTCTTGATCACCTTGGTGTCCAATATGCTCTCCAACTTCAATGGTTGACTAGGTGGTAGATCCTTAATCCACTCTTCATCTCCTTCTGCTGTCAGACCTACATCTGGACCTGCAACATTATCACCTTTGTAGGGAAACAAATCTGAAACATTGAAGATTGGGGACATAGCCAAGCCTTGAGGAAGTTCAATCTCATGGGCATTAGGACCAAACTTGTGCACTATCCGGCAAGGACCAATCTTCTTCATGAGGAGTTTTGTTGGCTACCCCTTTGGAGGCCTTTCTTTCTTCAAGTGAGCCATCACCAAGTCTCCTACCTTATAATGTACATCTCTCTTCCTCTCATTGGCTTTCTCCTTGTACATTTTTGTATTCTTTTGGAGAGTCTATCTCACTCTATCATGGATGTCCTTCATGGCCAATGCAAAGTCTTCTCCCTGAGCATTCCTTCTCTCTAGTCTATGTAGATCCATTAGTTCAAGAATCCCTCTTGGATGAATCCCATAGACAACCTCAAAAGGACTTCTCCCTGTACTCCTATTGGTGGAATCATTACAAGCAAACTCTGCTTGAGGGATGATCATATCCCATGCCTCTCCATGCTACTTTGTGAGACATCTAAGAAGATTTCCCAATGACCTTTTCACCACATCAGTTTGGCCATCAGTCTGAGGGTGATAGGTTGAAGTAAAAGACAATTGAGTGCCCAACTTCTTCCACAAAGTATGCCAAAAGTGGCCCACAAACTTAGGATCCCTGTCAGTCACAATGTTGAGAGGCAAACCATGTATCCTACTAAACCTATGGGAAGCATCATTAGTACATTTACATGGCAAAAAGTGAGCCATCTTACTAAACCTATCCACCACAACAAAGATGCTATCAAAACCTCTTTGAGTCCTAGGAAGACCCAAAACAAAATCCATGCTAATACTCTCCCATGGCCTATTAGGAATAGGGAGTGGTTGATATAAACCAACATTTGATGATGTTCCCTTAGCCCTTTGGCATATACTCCAGCCTTCAACAAATTTTCTGACATCTGATTGCAACTTTGGCCAAAAGTAGAACCTTTTCACCTGTTCTAGTGTTTTATCAAGCCCAAAGTGGCCACCTAGACTGCCACAATGCTTCTCCTTTATGATGTTCTCCCTCATGGAACACCTAGGAACACACAATTAACTCCCCTTGAACAACCCCTACTGCAACAAAAATTTAGAGAAATCAGTATGATAAGAATCAGAAAATTGAGTACAAACCTCATATATCTCCTTGAAATCTTCATCATCCTTGTACATGTGCTTGAGGGAATCAATTCCCACACTTTACAACTGAATTTCTTGAACCATGCATACCCTTCTACTCAATGTATCTGCCACTTTATTGGTCTGCCCCTTCTTGTGCTTGATGGAAAAGTATATGCTTGAAGTTGTTCAACCCATTTCATGTGCTTGTGACTGAGTTTCTCCTGTGAATTTAGAAAACTAAGAGCATGGTTGTTAGTGTAAACAATGTATTCTTTAGGCAAAAGATAATGCCTCCATTTCTTCAAGGCTTGTACCATTGCATACAATTCCAAGTCATAGGTAGAGTACTTTCTTTTAGCATCATTGAGTTTCTCACTAAAGAAAGCAATCGGTTTGCCTTCTTGACTCAAGACAGCCCCTGTGGCAAGGTTACTAGCATCACATTCCACCTTGTACAACTTATTAAAATCAGGAAAAATGAGTATAGGTTGCAGTGCTACCTTCTTTTTCAGAATTTCAAATGATTCATCAACTGCCTTGGTCTAAGAAAACTTACATTTTTGTCCTCCCTTGATGGTATCTAGGACGGGTGTACATTCTTGGGAGTTGGCCATGACAAAATAGCCACCACCTTTGTTGGATCCATCTTCAAATTACCTTGGGAGATGACAAAACCAAGGTAGGTGAGTTCTTCCTTCATGAAGACACTCTTCTCCATGTTAATCATCAACTTTTAATCATGGAACTTCTTCAAAACTAGGTTCAAATGTGAAAATGCTCTTCCTTTGTCCTGCTAAACACAAGAATATCATCAAGATATACCACAACAAATTTTCCAATGAAATCTTTCAACACCTCATTCATGAGGCACATGAATGTACTTGGGGCATTGGATAGGCCAAATGGCATCACCAAGCACTCATAAAGACCCTCATTTGTCTTAAAGGCAGTCTTCTATTCATCCCCTTTCCTTATTCTAATTTGATGATACCCACTCTTGAGATCAATCTTGGAGAAATAACAAGCCCCTCCCAAATAGTCCATTAGATCTTCAATCCTAGGCATAGGGAACCTATATCTTATTGTAATCTTATTGATTGCCCTAAAATCCATACAAAGTCTCCACTTACCATCCTTTTTAGGGTATAGGACTATTGGGACATCACATGGACTAAGGCTCTTTCTCACCAAACCCTTATCCAACAACTCTTGCACTTGCTTGGCAATCTCCTCATTTTGAGATGGAGTCATCTTGTAGGCTGGTTTGTTTGGCAATGTAGACCCTGGTATGAAGTCAATCTGATGGCTTATGTCCCTAATAGGTGGCAATACATTAGTCATCTCCTCCACCATGATACCCTTGTATTTGTCCAACAAATGCTGCACCTCCTTGGGGACTTCTTCCTTACTAGGACTATGCAAATTAGGACTGTTTTTAGGCTTCAAAATCAAAGCATACCCTTGGGTTCCTTCCTCCTTTAGGGTGTTAAGAAACTCTCTCCCACTCACTATCATGACACTTGACCCAATGTTTTTATCCACTCTCATCCGGTAAAGGATCCATCTTATACTTCCTATCATTCTTGGTTATGATGAAAGAGTTTGACTTCCCATCATGTTGGGACTATACATTATACTGCCAAGGATGCCCTAACAGCAAATGACAAGCATCCATGGGGATTATATCACACAATATCTTATCCCTATACTCCCATATCTCAAACTCTACCCAAGATTGTTCATCTACTAAGACCTATTGCCCCTTATTCAACCATGACACTTTATAGGGGTTAACATGAGGTAGTCTTTTCAATTTCAACTTGTCTACCATTTCTATAGAAACCAAATTCTCAGTTGAACCTGAATCAACAATTACCTTGCATATCTTACCAGAGGCCTTGCATGTGGTTTTGAACAATGTCTTCCTTCGAGGGGGTTCTTTTGTTTGAGGCGCCTTCAACATGATCCTCTTCATCATCAAGCTTTCTCCCTCATGAACTGGGGCTGCACTTCCAATTGGGGAATTGACACTTTGGCAATCATCTTCCTAGATGAACTAGTTCCTTCTCTCTCCTCCATGAGAGCTTGAGGCTTTCTTGGGACACTTGTTCATGGTGTGCCCTACTTGGTTACAATTGAAGCATCTCCCTGTGAAGACACTAGGACCTCTGCCTGGTCTATCGAATCTACTCCTTCCATTGGGTCTCCTTTTTCTAAAGCCTCCTCTTGAACTTGAGTCTCCACTTTGCTCTTGGGAACTAGACTCACCTTGGCTTCTTTGAAACTAATTTCTTCCCCCAAAACTTCCTCTGCCTTTGAAATTTTTGCCCCCTCTACCTCTATTTTACTACTCACCTTTCCTCTTCAACTTCTCTTCAACCCACAGTGCCATTTTAAAACATTTATCTACTGTCTCAGGGGTCAAGATGCTAATCTCATCTTGGATACTGAATTTTAGGCCATTGATGTACCTTGCAAATTTTCCCTTGTCATCTTCTACATGCCCACATCTAAGAGTAAGTTTGTGAAACTCTTCAGTGTAGGTGGACACATCCATGTCCCTCTGTTTGAGATTTTGCATCTTCTTGTAGATCTGCACCTCATAATCTATTGGTAGAAATTGAGATTTGATCCTTTCCAACATCCTGCTCCAAGAAGTGATCATACTTTTCCCATTCTTCACCTTCTCACCTTAGGTGTAATTCCACCATGTGAGTGCAGCACCTTTCAGTTTTGTTTTGGCAAACTTCACCCTCTTATTCTCAGGTACCTCCTTGTACTCAAAATAATTATTTAAGGCCTCAATCCACTCCATGACCTCATCATTATCCATCTTCCCACTGAACATTAGGATCTCTATCCGAGCCTCTGAAGAATCTTTTCCAATTGACCTGATGGCTTCAAGAAAATATTTCTGATCTGCAGGTATATCTGCCTTCTGCCTTTGGGGTTCTTCTTCATCTTCCCATGTCTCCACTTCTTCATCAGAATCTTCTTCTAGTCTCTTCCCTTTCCTTAATGCCTTTAATTCAACCTGGAGTGCTTCCTTGACTCCAACCTTGATCTTCTCTTCCATCTCTTGGAACTTCTTAGCCAACTCTATGGTCATCCCTTTTGGAGGCATGATGCTAGCCTCTCCTTCACTCTCTTCTGTAGACATACACCAAAACTTTCCTCACAACCAAGTGGTAGAACCTTTTGTGGCTCTGATACCAATATAATGTAGGGGACAAGGGAAGACAAGGTAGTTTTCAAGGAGTTTGATACTTATGACTCATATGGGATTTGACATCAAGCACTCAATCCCTTGGAGACAGACCTATAGAGGGATTTTTGACACTTAACAGAACCTATCCAAACCACCCAATGGGGTCTCATGATTGTATACATGACACTTCCTTCTTAAACTAACCCAACTCCTTATAGCCCTGTTTTAGGGTTTGTCAGATGATTTTTCCTAGCCCAGGCACTTTTAAAAGCAGATAAACATGGTTCCAGATACTCTTTTCAGGCATTGACAACATATCAAAAACTTACTATGGTTTGTTTAAGGACATGTGGCACTTTCTTCATGATAGATCTACTAGAGAGAGCCCCAATTAGCCCTAAAATACAAAGCAACTACTCTTCAATGGATTCACAGAACTTTCTAAACCACTTGGACACTTCACATATGTGGCAAAACTATAGATTTTAGGGTTTGTTTGACTCCACAGTCGACTGTAGCAAAATTCTACTATGTTGTTCCCTTTCGTGACACCTAACACATGGGTCTTGTTAGGTTTCTTCAAACAATCTCCATCAAACTCAACTCTCTTCCCTGAAACTTCTCACAACATGCAAAAACAAGCATGAATAAATCCATTCCACTAATCTAGAGGGATTCAAGTCAGTGGAATGGGGTGCAAATACATGATTTCTGCCAAAACCCCAGAATAGGGTTTAACAACCCATTCTCAGAAAAATGTAGAGATCTTTGCTATAGAAATGTTTTAAGACCTCAAATAAGATAGAAAACAATCTACACTCACCCTTCTATCATGCCAACATCATGGGACTTTGTAACTCATCCGTACAGAAACATGGCACGAGCAGGAACAATGAATTACACAGAAAAATAAGTAGAAAACTGAGTTTGTCTTGTTTATTTCTTCTCCAAACTTCTTTTTCACATCACAATGAACATGATCAAGGTCTTTTTGAACATATGCTCAACCTTGAAAACTGAATGGGAGGCAATTTGAGGACAGTGGGAGGCCACAAAGTACCCTGCAACCACCAAACTGCCCCATTTGTCTCTATCTACAACTATATTATGTTTACAAGGTTGATGAGCCTTTTACAAGATGTTCAAACTCCTTTTACAAGATTGATGAACCTTTGACAAGGTATTCAAACTCCTTAATATACTTCCTATATGCCATGATTGGCTACAAAAACTCAAGACTCCTTCTAGTTCTACACCTATGAAGGCCATTAATCAAACTAGTTTACTTACACCATTGATGCCAAGACCATGCATCATGAAATCATATGAAATGAACATGAAATGGTCCAATGGACCTTATTACATCATCAAACACATGAGACAACATAAAACCAAAACAAGAAACTTCATGAGTCTCTAGGTGCTCCTGTACCATATTCTCCTAAGTTCCCCAAATATGTCAATCAGGTTTTAAACCCCGATTGTCATATCTCTCCATGCATTGAAAACATGCGGGTCAGAGTTTAAACTCTAACTTGCATCTAAAATTCAAAATTTTTTTGTTGATCCGACAATTGAATATCTCTGATCATGAAGATGATATGTTTTCTCGAAATTGTACAAAAGGTGGTTTGAATGAGATTTTTCTAACTCTGGAGTTCTTCAAAAATCGTATTGTTTGTAGTTCATTTGTCAAATGTCAAAGTCCTCTCCAAAGAAGATGATTAAATATAAGTTTTAAGGAGTGGTCCTTGCTACTCAAGTGGAGTCAAATATAGATGAGATCAAAGATACTAAGATCGATCATGTTGATATGTCTAAATTCTTGGGGAGACTGAACCAACAACCATTGCCCCAAAATATGCAATGTGTTCTCAATAGTGACATCCACCTGGTTTCCACGTTCCCAGTGTCATCTCAAAACCTAGATTTTGTCTTGGCCATGGAAGGGAAGTTTGACAAAGATTCTAAGAGTATATCAGATGCTGATGGGAATGTGATAATTCAACTTAATGCAAACTTATTTGACTTTGTGTTCAAATGCCCCGACATTGAAAATTACTCTAATCTTTTTGTTGAAGAAGGGCAGAAGTATTATGATGATCATACTGAGAAATGCAAGAGGGTCATTAATACAAGATGGCTAAAGAATCATTGTCCCTTCATATCAAGATGACCCAAGAATATCTTTAGGAGTGATTTCATAGAGGAGCTTGGTGATCTTATTACTCTTCTCAGTAAGGTAAAGGGGCTCTTAGCATCAAATATTTTCCAAGATTGGATGTTTCAATACATTGATGTAATCAGGAAAGGTGAACAAAAGATATGGTGGGGTCAAAAAATCAATGACTCCATATGTGAGTAGCTAGCCTCCGTGTCAACTACACTGAGATTTTATATGACTTCCTATCTAGTGTATGTGGTTGCTTCTATGAAGCATTTTCCAAGGTTAACTTGTGAAGGTGGCAAAATATTAATATATGTGTATGAGTACTACCCTCAACTCACCCTAACAAAAAGCATCAAGTATTTTTGAACGGTGAATGATGCGTTCTTCTACCACTACATTTGCTTGTTGGACAAGGAGTTGGAGAAAAAGAGAGTGTTTGATCAAGCCTGGGAATAGGTAAAGAAGTTTAGGTGCATCTTCCTTCAATTTCAATGGGCAGCCATTTATGCTACCCAAGTACCCAAGGGATAATATGGTCCTGATGGAGTTGTGTAGGTAGGTAATAGATGTCCATGTTAAGAAAGCCGGTGCACATCAAGGGGTTTTTAAATTCTAATTCTGGATTGGAAGATATGGTATCTCAACAACTTCTAAAGTTAAGGCTATGGAAAATGAGTTACAGTGGATAACATTGAAGAAGTACAAGAAGAGAAAAGATTTTGATTATCGTGGCATGAAGAATAAACTAAAAGGAAACTACACTCATGTCCACATGATTGAGGATATCTGGGTTGATTGCAGAATCAATGAAGATATCAGAAGAATGGATTAGAGTAGGCTTACTCTAGATCAGATAATGAATCTTCAACCGGATAATGTGCCTAAAGACATGTAGGATGAGGGAGATGTAGTTGATACTACATATGTAGACAATAATATTGTTGACGACCCTCTACCTTCTATCCAATGGTCTCAAAAGAGGTTTCTTCTGTAAGACAAAGATTCTAATTGATTCTTGCAAATACTAATGTATGGATGGCAATTAAAGGTATGAAATTGAAGTCTTTCCTAATGGGCTCAGAGGAAGAACAAACAAAAGGGCATCCAAGGAAAAAAGAAGAGTTGAGGATGAAGAACGAGGATACTACTCCTAGTTAGAAAAGACTCAAGTTTTTGTTTAGAACTGGAAGCAAGGGAAAAGGAAATGAAAAAGAAGGAACTTCTACACAACAAGGTGTTGAGCAAGAGGAAGTGGTAGAAAAGGAGTCACAGGAACCAATTGACGATTCACAAGCCAAGACTGCTCAAGTCACATCCTCTCCTTCTACTCATGTGGTTTCAAAGGTGCAAATTCCTACATCTCCAGTTGTATAAGTGCACTACAGACACTAGGTATTCTAGATAATCCTGAATCACCACCATCTAATGTGTAGATGTCCATTCTATTCATTACTCTCCTGCGTCTCCTGATAACCAGTCAATTTTTGACACACCATTAGATAATGTTGACAATGTTTTTATTCCTTTGTCTTCTATGCCCAGTCTCTCCAATGTTCCCATGTCCATAACTGATCCCATATCTCAATTAGATTTTGAGAAGTTTCGAGGTTCATCTTCTTCATAACTAAATGTTGGTGTCAATCCTTCTACTGTACAAACTCAAACACCTCCACTTGTTTCAGTATCCACATAGGACCCATCCATTCCACCAAAATCACAAAATTCTGTAGTTCCACCTATGTCCACTCATACTACAACTACAGAAGTCAAAGATGACAAATTTGTCCTTCCACCGTGGCTTGTGCCACATCAACCCAAAAGAAAGAAGCAAGTTTTTTCATTAGATGACTTTGATTTTGGTCAATTGGTTCCCACGAAGTCAAAAGAAACCAAAATGGCTAAAACTTTGTCAAGAGTGTCTGTCAATGAAATAAAACACTATGCAGAAATTGCAATTCCTTCATCTAACAATATTGACTTTGAAAATCCTGATTATGTTATCATTAGAGTTGATCTGGGTAAGAAAACTCATGAAAGTGCAAAGGAAGACCTTCTAGCACAATTGAATGCTTTTCTAGATAGATATGACAAGGATAAAGCTATAAAGGACCAACTCAAAATACAGGTTGATCAACTGAAATTAGTGCTTCTCAAAATAACTCAATCATCTGAATAGATTGAACCTGTTGGCACTAGCACAAGCAGTGAATCCTTTTTGAAAGCTGAAATAATTGGTGTAAAGGGTCAAGAACTAGACACTTGCATTGACGGAGTGCTTGCCCAAGGTTCGTTACTTATAAAGTCATCCATTGCACTTTATGACAACCTAGGAAAAATTGGCAAAGAAATCAATCAAACACTGGAGATTCTCTCTCAAGACATGCAATTGATTAAGCAAGATCTTGACTCTTGGAACAAGCTAAGAGATTTCAAAATTGAGGTGTTGATTGAACACGGGGTCATCCCCGATAGGAAAAAGTATGTAGAGTAGCAAGAGGCTATGATACACAAAAAAGATATTATTGAGTGCTTGATACTTGATCTAAAAAAGGATCTTGAAAGGGGAGAAAACAAGGCTCAAGACATTTCTGATGAGCTGGCAAATCTACCATGTCATATGCTTGATGACAATTAGTAGATACTCTCTGAAGATACAGTCATTCAGGAATTCACTAACCTGGTGTAGATAGAAGTTGAAACAAAAGTCTTCTCATTGATTTCACTTGACAGGTTAATGGAGATCTAGACAATTATAAATAGACTACAGAAGTTACTGAATAAGCACAAGGGCATACCTGATACCCTCACCAACTCCATCACTTGGGTGCTTATCATTTCCAAGCATACTCCAAGGCCAGACAATAATGAAGTACATGCCACTATGAAAAGATATGAAGAGTTCTTGGAAAAGGATGAAGCTAATGAAGAAGTGTCTACGGACACTTAGATTTTTTTCATGTTTAGTTTTCAAGCTTTGTAAATTTTGATTGACAAAATCCATGTCATTTTGAAAAATTAGATTACATGGATTTGTGAGATAGAGTCATAAGTCAATTAGGACTCAATTTTTTAATAAGTCAAAATAGTTGTAGATTTCCTATTTTTTCTCTTGGCCTCTCTCTATAAATAAAGAGGGCCTCTTATGTAAATATTATCTTTTATCTATTGAAGCAAAGTGCTACCATTTTGAAGAGCAATTTGAGATTTTGAGATTATTTTGTAAATTAGTTTTCAATCAACATAAAAAAAAGCAAGTTGCCATCCAATCTTTGTCTTAGATCAAGTTTGTGACGTTATAGAATTGTTCTTATGTCCTTTCTATTACATTATCTTGTATGCATGGTTGAATTGTAAGCATGGAAATCAAGTGTTTAGAAGGTGATTCAAATCTGATTTTATAGACTTTGTGCTGCAATATCATCTTTGGGATTTGTGTTTATGTTTGTGAATGAGAAGTAACTTGAAGACTTTGGGTTGCAAGTTATTGTCTGTGATCTTGTTATCTTATCTTGGCGTATAGTGAAGACTTTGGGCTGCACTCTACTCTGAACTCTTTCATTTTCAATTGGCATAAGGAGCAATGAAAAACTTTGTATTTTCATGGGTTTATTGGTGATTAAAATACGCTGGTGGGTAAGTGCAAAAAGATGGGGGGCCAAAAAGTGGCCAAAAAATTTACAAAAAAATTTAGGGCAAAACGCGAGCGCGTTATATAATGCGCTCGCGTTATGGCTTGGCAATGACAAGCCTTAGGCTCATCATTGCCGAGCCATAACGCGCTCGCGTTATAACGCGCTTGCGTTTTAAACTGTTGTTTATAAAAAAAAAACACCCGCTGTCATTTCATTTCACTGAATTTTTCCTCCACCCGCGGCATAAAACCCTTCCAAAAATGCGCTCGCGTTCTACAAAACACCGTTCAACACAAAAGATTTGTCGATTCATCGCCGAAATGCCGCCGCGACGTCGAGCACGCCAAAGGGGTGAGTTATCTTTGTTTTTTTGTTTGAATTTCTTCCTAAATAGGTAGGTTTTTGTTGATTTTTTATGTATATTTTATTAATTGTAGGAAATGTTAATGCACCTCCTCCTCCTCCTCAAAATCCATAAAATCTTGAGGAAGAAATACCTGCAGAACAACAACCTCCTCCATTCATTCCTCGACATGCCCCTGGAACACAAGATAATATAATGGGGGAAATTAAAAACAACAAAAAACAAATTGAAGATATAATTACAAGGTTGAAAGATCCTTCCACTTCAACCTTGCATAGGTCCACGCTTGCCGAATCTCTTGAGTCTATGTTATCAAATGTAAATTCAATTAGCAAACAAATAACTAGTTGGACCGATAAAAAGAGAGAGTTTAGAGATTACTATACAGATAAATTGTCATACCAAGATGTCAAAAAATTACAAATTACAAAAGTAGACTTGTGTTCAATTTTCACAAACCCACAAACAAATCAACCTCCACCCATTACATGCAAGAGGTTCCCTATCCATTGGTGCAACAACCAAGCGATAAGGGACAATTTCGGGCAGAGGTGGTGGATGGTTTTTGACCATCCTCCATGCAATAACAATGAGGTCCCGCAATACTTTTTGAGGAAACTCTACTCCGAGTTTGTCCTCAATAAAGTGCCAAACTATTTTGATATGCGGGACTTCCAGGGTAGAGGTGGGGGCTCAGCACAGGATAGACCAGGGGCACGTCTTGACCCACAGCGGGTAGTGAGACGAGTAATCAGCAGACCAGCCCATGAGCATGTTTCTATTCCTTCCATTATGAAGGAGAGTGTTGAGGTTGATACACTAAGGTCGATTAGTGCCTTGACCCAGAGCATCATAGAGCATGCCGATCCTGCAACACAGAGTGGGTTGGGAGATAGTGCGAGGAGTAGGGTCCCACCGCATACTTGCCAGGCTTGCGGGTCAGCCTGTGGTTATGACCCCATGGACAGTCAGGACGTAGGTGCACAGGCTACATCTGCAGCTGAGCAGATGGTGATAACAGATACCCTCCTGAGTGAGACTTTCGGCCTTGATACTTAGGTAAATATTAGCAAGTTTATTGAATTTAATTTATTAAATTTTATTTTTGAAATACAAGATTAACTAATTTAAATTGATGATTTTAATGAAATTTCAGGGTCATAGCGTCGATGCAGTTTTCAGTGGTTCTCCACCTACATTTTTCACTAGATCATCTACTGTCGAGGTATGTAACTAGTAAACAATTATAAATATTACATGTGAATAGCATCGTTATATGAATGGTATTCTAATTTCTGATTTTGGATGTTGAATAGGTTAACACTGTAGATTTCATGGCAACACCTGCCAGCGGTGGTGGACTTCAAAGCTTTACGAAGGTAATAAAATAAATAGTTTAATGAGTGAATTGTACTTACTAAATTTTTGTATGTGATTTGTGTGTTTTATTGTGTGTACTTCCATGTTTAGATGAGCGTGTGTGTATGTTAGGAGCCATGATTTGCATC
The DNA here is from genome assembly GCA_027924645.1 of Cunninghamia lanceolata. NCBI lineage: Eukaryota > Viridiplantae > Streptophyta > Pinopsida > Cupressales > Cupressaceae > Cunninghamia > Cunninghamia lanceolata. The sequence goes on along the minus strand of BSBN01001925.1, from coordinate 3,682,480 downwards.
ACTATTATAGTTTTCGTAATTGAATAATGTTGTTTTATTTCCAGATGATGCAGGCTGCGGATACACCTCCCCATGTTCATAGGGCAATGGAGCAGGGTGTGGCCTCTGCGATTCATAGCTCTATGGCATTGACAGGGGTATGAGGCAGATTAGTAAATTTCAATTTACATTCATTGTTATAGTTGTCTATTTTTGAAAAATCAAAAGATTATTGATTTGAAGTTTAATTTCTATTTGGATGGTTTCTATAGGACATGACATCACCAGGTCCTATTCCTGCTACTGAGGCAAGCGAGGAGACAGATTATATGTTAGCGGTAAGTGATTATTTTGTTAAATGTTTCATTTTTTTATAACATGTAATTTCTATATATTAATATCTATACTTTTTTTTGTAACAGGTAAAGGTGCAGGAAGAACTAAATAGGAGGAGTAGCCCTCAGGTTCGTAGTAGACCACCCACATGCATGTCTCCATCCCCTAGAAGATCAAAGGCTGCTCGTGATTTATTCTCTTCACCAGCTAGAGGGGAATGACTTTTTATTGTGTTCCTCTGTTGTATGCCTATATGGCATTTGTGGACATATATTTTGTATTGTACATAGTTGACATTGTATGCCTATATGGAATTCTTGTAAGCCTATATGGCTATTTTGTATATATGTTATACTTATATCGACAAATATTGATGTATGCGTATATGGATATTTGGTTAATACAAATCTTTTTTATTGATGGCATCCATACTTGCATTATAAATCCACTTTTGAATGGATATTTGTAGATAGCTACTTCAAATATTTAAAGTCTGATTGTATTACATAGGATGTTTGCATTTTCTTTGATAGGCTTGATAGGCCATGGATTACATGATGGTGTTTGATGGAAAAGTATGGTACTAGAAGACTCTAGTTCATTCTTAATAGGCTTGTGATTGATAATATCTTTGCATGATTGCACTTGATCTTGGATCATGGGCATGTTGTTAGGATTTTGATTGCATTGTGATGTTTGATGGATAGGCATGGTGTAAGTGTAAGATACCCAACTAGTTCTATGAAAAATTTTCCTTACTTAAACACTTTTACTTGCTAACAATTCATCAACTACTTCAATAACATAAAGATATACATCAAGATAACTATTTGAATGAAACAACATTAGAGTTGGGTACTTGTCTTGTTACTTGATTCAATCAACTTGCAATGTCTTATTACATGGAAAATGCTTTCAATAGCATGAAGTACAACTCATTCAATGGAAATACAAGGACAGGCCTTGAAGCCTTGATGTTACAATGTCTTCCTTACTTGAGCAACATTTGAAGATTTGGAATGTTCAACTCATCACCTCACAAGGTAGGCGCATATTTGAAGGATTTACAGGTTTTTCTGACTTGGGCGCCAAGTTGAGGTGACCTCCTCCTGAAGTTGCACCTTGTCAACATTAGGCGCCAATTAGAGTTTATGGATGCTCTGGATTGTTTCCAAGAGTAGGCGCCAAAACATCATCATTATGAAAGTGTTTTAAATGCTAGGCACCCAAATGAGCCCTCTGGAGTCTAGGCGCTCCTTTCATGCATTCTGTGTTCTAGGCGCCAATTGAAAGGAGTGGAGAACAGGGCAAGCGCCTTCCAAACTAGGTGTTTCCTTGAGGTGACAAGGACTTAGAAAGTGCGCCTAAGGTGAGCGCCTTGAGTGAAAAGGTCTAACAAACATCTTTGAACCCCCTTTCAAGGTTAGGCACATTCTGGAGGTGGAAACAAGTAGAAGGTGCGCCTTAGCTTCCTTTGTCAATTCTTGCAAGTCTTTGTTGATTAGGAAGGTGGAATGCTTCACTGTAGAATGAGCGCCTATCTTCTAATGTCCAAACTACTTCTTCTGGCTCACTCTGTGGCTAGGCGCCAGAGCTAAACTGTTTACACAAGGGAGTGCGCCTAGACTCACTTGATGTTTTCTTACTACTTCAACCCCTGGAAGATGTTCCAAGGTGTTCCCTTTTACAAGCACCTGATCTCCCAAGTTCCTTCATGTGCTATTCCTTGAAGGTGCCAAAACTGAGCTCCAGTGCCATGTGATTGTGCCTAACATCTTTGAAGAGTTTCTAAGCCTTTTGCAAGTTGATATCCCAAACTCATCTTCTAGGCGCAACAGGAGCTTTCCAAAGGAGTTTCCAAGTTTTAGACGCCAAGCGAGGTCATGGGTGAATGGAACTGCGCCTTAGGAGATGACTGGATCCTAAGCATCAGTCTGGAGTTACAGTGCAATTGATATGCGCCTCAACTAGCTTAGGCGCCCATTTGAAGTGATTCCTTTAACACTTCTCTGTCAATCTCAACTGCAAGGATGATCTCCTAATCCAATTTTGATCCTCTGGAGATGCAAATAGCTTTACATTTCACTAGGCGCCATCAATGATGATCATCAACCAAAGCGCATTTCAAAGGTGAGATAGGCAAGTGAGGCGCCAAACTAGTCCTTAAGACTTATCTCCTTCTATCAAGTCAATTTCAACTATGTGAGAGAGTTCTATTCTAGGCGCAAAATGGAAATGTTTCATCAATTGGTGCATCTTACAAAGCTCCCAATTCTAGGTGCCAGAGCCAAAGAGTTTTTCCCAACACATGCACCTGGGCTAGGAATTCACCTAAGAGACATCACTTAGCTTTAAAACTTTCAATCTATAGCCATCTGGGCTAGGCGCTCCAATGGAGGATCCTTGAACTCATGCATTGGCGCCTTCTAGTTCTAGGCACCCATTTTGGATGATTCATCCTGATACTAGCGCCCAAAATGACTAGACTCTCTTCATCATCCAATTCACTTAGAAGACTCAAGTTGGAGACTTAGTTGTCTATCCATGTTCTCCGGAAGATTCATTGTACCTCTATGCACTATCTCCTTCAAGGTGCTCCTTAAAATCATTGGAAGTGCTCAGGACTTACCTTAGTCCAAAGCGCCACAATCCATTCCTTAAAGCACAAAGAATTCTCAAAGGCGCCCCTATTTACCTCTAAGCACTCAAATATCATTTAGATTCAAGGCGCACATTTAGCTCCAAAACGCAAATTTCCATCATCAACCCATCAAGGTGCATCATCTTCCCTTTGTATCCCCTTCAAGGCACAGACATTCACTTCTTCACACTCAAACTCACTCTCTGGTGCCAGAATAGGTGTATAACTTCAAATAAGGTGCTAATCTTAGGTTTCTAAGTACTTAGTTGATCTTAAGGCTATCCTTCCTCTAAGCACTCTCTTCAACTCTCTCACTGAAGGCCCTCTATAAGTTTGGGCGCATTTCATCCCAAGGCGCTTCAACATCATCCAAGGCACAAATTCACTCTCCAAGACAAGGTGCAAAAAACCCTATCCTAAGGCGCTCAAATCTTGCTTCTAGACCTAGGTGCACAAACATGAGATTAAGGATCATTTTGGCCACCATCACTTCCCTAAAGGCGCAAAATTGGTGTAGATACATTCCATTTATTAAGGATCATTCTGACGCCCAAATCTTGTCAAAGCAAAGGATCAATAGGTTCTCTCTAAGGCGCACTCCAGGGTTTGATCTTGCAAGACTTCTCACGTCAAAATTTTGACCAAGACACTCAAGGCACTAGTCTTTATCATCTAACCCTACAGTGCACTTACTCATTATGATATACTCCTCAACTTTGTATTCAACCTTGCCCAAGGTGCATATTCACTATAAGGCATTCTCACGTTGTCAAGGCTCAGAGGGCTTCAACTTGCTAAAGGGTAGAGGTCTAGGCGCATATCTGACTTGAAGCTCAAGGTGCTCCAACCCTCTTGCTCTGGAATTCCTTCTAGGCACTAAGTGACTTCTCCAATTCCTTGAAAACATTTGAAGTGTTTTACCTTCTTAAGGTGCTCCTTCGAACTTGACTCCAAGGTGTTATAATCTCAAAGGTGCTGACATCATCTCAACCAAAGGCGCTCAATGATTCATCCCATATCTAGGCGCTAAAACACTTAATCAACCAAGTCATTCAAGGCGCCATTCAGTAAACTCATCTTCCATGATATTCCTATCAAGGCGCATATCACTTCTCTCATGGGCTTTAGGCGCTCAGTTGAGTGTTTCAATACTACTTAGGTGCCAAATTCATTTTAATGCACCAAACACAAAGAGCTTTCAAACACTGGGTGCTCACAAAGAGTCTTCCAACCTTGGGCGCTAAATTAGGTCTTTGCAACTATCCAAGGCGCATATCTTCGTTTGAACAACTTATGGTGCCAAGACAACTTCTCATTAGGGCGCTCAAAACACTTGTGTTTACATTTGAAGTGCTTTACCTTCTTAAGGTGCTCCAGACTAACCTGACTCCAAGGCGCTCCATCATCATCCTTAAGGCGCTAAAAACATCATCTCCACTCTAGGCAAAAACATCATCCAACTCCTTAAGGCACTTCACTGTCAAAGTCTGAAGGCACTCTACCTAGACCTTTCCCCTAGGCGCCAGAACTCCTAAGCACTCACCAGATAACTCTCTTCTTCAAGGCGCAAATCTTCCTATACTATGATTGCCTCTGAAACGCCGATTAACGTGATGTGAGGGTGCAAAGGCTACTCCAATCCTCAGTGAGCACCTAGTTTAAACAAGGAGAAATAAAGCATTCAAAACTATCCAAACAATCATCCCCTTCCTAATGTCTTCACTGCTCTGGAAAACCTTGGCCAAAATGACACATAACAACTCCTATGAGCACCCTTATGCCCTAGGATCATCTAGTTTGTGCGTCTTGTAATGAGGAGTTCATGTAAGTTTGGAATGAGTGCCTTGAATAAGTGTAAACTAGCCTAGAGAAGGGTATGTGCGCCTTGAGCGCCTTGAGCATTCCAGAGATAACTGTGCGCCTAGAACAATATGAGCGCTCATGATGATGATTAACGCCCTGATGAGACTATGAGCGCCTTGTTCAGGAGATACCTTGTTTGATCATAAAATGTGCCTTGAGTCTTGAAGGTTTTGAGCGCCTAGGTGATTTGGATGTTGAGATGTTGGTATGCACCCAAGATTGAGGTAAGTGAGCGCTTGTAATGGAGGAGAGCAATGAGATGGAATGTCTTGTAGAGATTGGCGCCCAGAGACCCATTTTTGCGCCTTTGATGATGACCATTTTTGCATAAGAGTTTAGCACCCTAGAGTTGTAAACTTTCTCTTTGGGCGCCCCTGAGTGAATGTTGGCACCTTGGACAACTAAATACACCTTTGATGGAGTGGAGCCCAAAAGGGGAGTAGGAGGAAACCCAATCTTCAAGATTCATCAAGCTTCAAAGTTTAGGTCAGAGGTTATCCACTTTATCCAAGGAAGGTGTTATCATCTACACTCTGAGAAGGTAATGTCAAAGGCCATCATGAAGGATCACTTCATCAACTTCAAGTCCTTCAAGTTCAAGTCCTTTCACCTAGCAAGTCCAAGAGAGATTTCTACTCCGATTCATGAAGTAAGCTTATATCATCCTTATCTACTTTGCAAGAAGAAGAAACATTACAAAGTCAATCAAATGAGTTGCAAGTACCATACATCCAATTGCAAGGAGTGAACCACCTTAAGGAAAAATAGTTCTCTTGAAGTTACTTGAAATGTCAAAAGGTTTAGCGCCTCCAAGTAAGGTCAGAGGTGAGGTTAGAGGTGAAATGTGCCTTTGGACCATTCTGGCGCCTTGGATGAAGAACCTATATCTTGAGCCCAAGAGGTAAAATTTACACCTTAGTGGATTTGGAGAGTTACAGAGATTAGAGAAAAGCGCCTTGAAGACAGAGTTGTTCAAGGCGCATGTGTGATTTGGTCAAAAACAGGCGCCTAGAGTGAATAGGCTTTCATCCTGACTTAATACACTGCCTCCTTCTGACGATTTTTGGGGCAGCAGAAAACCTTTCACCACGGGCAAATGCCTCAGAGCTATAAAAAATCGAGAGAGGTTATTGTAGAGGCACTCTATGTGATCCCGTTACCTCAGATGGAATGTTTCTAAGTGACACAGTTTTTGAGTAACATCTCGTCAAAGATTGCTGCCTTTTTGCACTTTGGACTCTTCAGGGATATCGTCGGTACAATGTAGCTCTGACTGTTTCGACATGTTTGGGTGAAAAATAGGACCATGCCTAGCATAAATGTACCCATTCAGACGCGTTGGAATAGTCAGTTTGGTCGCATCAGGAGCAGGACGAAAGTTACACCCCTTTGCAACTTTACACTGCCTCCTTCTGACAATTTTTGGGGCAACAGAAAACCTTTCACCACGGGCAAATGCCTAAGAGCTATAAAAAACTGAGAGAGGTTATTGTAGAGGCACTCTACATGATCCCGTTGCCTCAGACGGAATGTTTCTAAATGACACAGTTTTCGAGTAACATCTCGTCAAAGATTGCTGCCTTTTTGCACTTTGGACTCTTCAGGGATATCGTCGGTACAATGTAGCTCCAACTGTTTCGACATGTTTGGGTGAGAAATAGGACCATGCCTAGCATAAATGTACCCATTCGAAAGCGTTGGAATAGTCAGTTTGGTCGCATCAGGAGCAGGACGAAAGTTACACCCCTTTGCAACTTTACACTGCCTCCTTCTGACGATTTTTGGGGCAACAGAAAACCTTTCACCACGGGCAAATACCTCAGAGCTATAAAAAACCAAGAGAGGTTATTGTAGAGACACTCTACGTGATCCCGTTGCCTCAGACGGAATGTTTCTAAGTGACACAATTTTCGAGTAACATCTCGTCAAAGATTGCTGCCTTTTTGCACTTTGGACTCTTCAGGGATATCGTCGGTACAATGTAGCTCCGACTGTTTCGACATGTTTGGGTGAGAAATAGGACCATGCCTAGCATAAATATACCCATTCGGACGCGTTGGAACAATCAGTTGGGTCGCATCAGGAGCAGGACGAAAGTTACACCCCTTTGCAACTTTACACTACCTCCTTCTGACGATTTTTGGGGCAACAGAAAACCTTTCACCACGGGCAAATACCTCAGAGCTATAAAAAATTGAGAGAGGTTATTGTAGAGGCACTCTACATGATCCCGTTGCCTCAGACGGAATGTTTCTAAGTGACATGATTTTCGAGTAACATCTCGTCAAAGATTGCTGCCTTTTTGCACTTTGGACTCTTCAGGGATATCGTCGGTACAATGTAGCTCCGACTGTTTCGACATGTTTGGGTGAGAAATAGGACCATGCCTAGCATAAATGTACCCATTCAGACGCGTTGGAATAGTCAGTTTGGTCGCAACAGGAGCAGGATGAAAGTTACACCCCTTTGCAACTTTACACTGCCTCCCTCTGACGATTTTTGGGGCAACAGAAAACCTTTCACCACGGGCAAATACCTCAGAGCTATAAAAAACCGAGAGAGGTTATTGTAGAGACACTCTACGTGATCTCGTTGCCTCAGACGAAATGTTTCTAAGTGACACGGTTTTTGAGTAACATCTCGTCAAAGATTGCTGCCTTTTTGCACTTTGGACTCTTCAGGGATATCATCGGTACAATGTAGCTCCGACTGTTTCGACATGTTTGGGTGAGAAATAGGACCATGCCTAGCATAAATGTACCCATTCAGACGCGTTGGAATAGTCAGTTTGGTTGCATCAGGAGCGGACGAAAGTTACACCCCTTTGCAACTTTACACTGCCTCCTTCTGACGATTTTTGGGGCATCAGAAAACCTTTCACCACGGGCAAATACCTTAGAGCTATAAAAAACTGAGAGAGGTTATTGTAGAGGCACTCTACGTGATCCCGTTGCCTCAGACAGAATGTTTCTAAGTGACATGATTTTCGAGTAACATCTCGTCAAAGATTGCTGCCTTTTTGCACTTTGGACTCTTCAGGGATATCGTCGGTACTTTGGACTCTTTAATATCGTCGGTACAATGTTTCTAAGTGACACGATTTATTCTTGTATAGTTTGACATCATGGTATGAACTAAGGTTTGTTTATTACACATAATTATTAAAGAGCCCAAGTGTAGAAAATATACATGGCATCATGTGAGATTGTAGGTTGCTTTCTTGATTGGAAATGTGTCTATTTTAAACATGTATGATAAAGCATGATAAAGTAATTCAATCCGAAATAAGGAAAATGTAAAGAACATGCATGTAAAGACTTGACATACCTAAAAAATGAAGATTTGAATGGAGAGAGTACCCAATTATGTAGTGTTTTTATCTTCTTGCATCAAACTCCTCAACAATTTGAGTTTTTCACCACTTGCTTCCTTTTCAATGTTAAATTCTTAAAATTGGATCAAAATTAACATTGCAATACTATAAAAATTGAAACTTGTATAGATATATATCAAATTTGGTTTGAAAACTATGTTATTTCCTCCTTCTCAAGTTGGCAAAGCAGAAAAGGTGGTGGAAAGATCATGCAAAGGTGGTACAATGTGTCAAATGTGCATGTGAACTTCCCAATAGCATGAAAGCACTTCTTTTTTCTCGGAGCACGCGCAGAATCAGTAAGAAAACAGAGCATGTGCCTGGATCACGGGGGTAACCACTTTTTTACCGTTTCAATACAAATACAAAACGCAAGTGCGTTATAACGCGAGTGCGCTATAACGCGCTCGTGTTTTGTCCTGCTATAGATCCCTAAACCCTAAACCCTCAACTCTGATCCCTTGACCCTCAACCCTCAATGTCAAATCGTAATTCCTCAACCCTATCCCTAAACCCTCAACCCTCAATGTCAAATCCTAATCCCTCAACCCTCAATGTCAAATCCTAATCCCTCAACGTCAAATCCTAATCCGTCAACCCTCCAACCCTATCCCTAATCCTTACAACCCTCAACCCTAATCCCTCAACCCTTAACTTTGATCCATCAACCCTCAACACTATACATTAAACCCTAATCCCTTCAACCTCAACCCTATCCCTAAACCCTTGACCCTCGAACCTCAGCCCTCAATGTCAAACCCTAATCCCTCAACCCTTAACTCTGATCCCTCATCTCTCAACCCTAACCCTAAACCCTCAACCCTCAACATCAAACCCTAATCCCTCAACCCTCAACCCTAATCTGTCATCCGTCATCCCTCCACACTCTACTTTAACCCTAATTCCTCGACCCTCGACCCTCGAACCTCAACCCTCAACCCTCAACATCAAACCCTAATCCCTCAACCCTTAAGTCTAATCCCTCGACCTTTAACCCTGATCCTAAACCCTAAACCCTCAACGCCAAATTCTAATCCCTCAACCCTTCACTCTAATCCCTCAACCCTAAACCCTATCCCTAAACCCTCAACACTATACCTTAAACCCTAATCCCTCAACCCTAACCCTAAACCTTGTCCCTAAACCCTAATCCCTTCAACCTCAACCCTATCCCTAAACCCTTGACCCTCGAACCTCAGCCCTCGATGTCAAACCCTAATCCCTCAACCCTTAACTCTGATCCCTCATCTCTCAACCCTAACCCTAAACCCTCAACCCTCAACATCAAACCCTAATCCCTCAACCCTCAACCCTAATCTATCATCCGTCATCCCTCCACACTCTACTTTAACGCTAATTCCTCGACCCTCAACCCTATCCCTAAACCCTTGACCCTCGAACCTCAACCCTCAACCCTCAACATCAAACCCTAATCCCTCAACCCTTAACTTTAATCCCTCGACCTTCAACCCTGATCTTAAACCCTAAACCCTCAACGCCAAATTCTAATCCCTCAACCCTTCACTCTAATCCCTCAACCCTAAACCCTATCTCTAAACCCTCAACACTATACCTTAAACCCTAATCCCTCAACCCTAACCCTAAACCTTGTCCCTAAACCCTAATCCCTTCAACCTCAACCCTATCCCTAAACCCTTGACCCTCGAACCTCAGCCCTCGACGTCAAACCCTAATCCCTCAACCCTTAACTCTGATCCCTCATCTCTCAACCCTAACCCTAAACCCTCAACCCTCAACATCAAACCCTAATCCCTCAACCCTCAACCCTAATCTATCATCCGTCATCCCTCCACACTCTACTTTAACCCTAATTCCTTGACCCTCAACCCTATCGCTAAACCCTTGACCCTCAAACCTCAACCCTCAACCCTCAACATCAAACCCTAATCCCTCAACCCTTAACTCTAATCCCTCAACCTTCAACCCTATCCCTAAACCCTCAACCCTTAATGTCAAATTCTAATCCCTCAACCCTTCACTCTAATCCCTCAACCCTAAACCCTATCCCTAAACCCTCAACACTATACCTTAAACCCTAATCCCTCAACCCTAACCCTAAACCTTGTCCCTAAACCCTAATCCCTTCAACCTCAACCCTATCCCTAAACCCTTAACCCTCGAACCTCAGCCCTCGACGTCAAACCCTAATCCCTCAACCCTTAACTCTGATCCCTCATCTCTCAACCCTAACCCTAAACCCTCAACCCTCAACATCAAACCCTAATCCCTCAACCCTCAACCCTAATCTATCATCCGTCATCCCTCCACACTCTACTTTAACCCTAATTCCTCGACCCTCAACCCTATCCCTAAACCCTTGACCCTCGAACCTCAACCCTCAACCCTCAACATCAAACCCTAATCCCTCAACCCTTAACTCTAATCCCTCGACCTTCAACCCTGATCCTAAACGCTAAACCCTCAACGCCAAATTCTAATCCCTCAACCCTTCACTCTAATCCCTCAACCCTAAACCCTATCCCTAAACCCTCAACACTATACCTTAAACCCTAATCCCTCAACCCTAACCATAAACCTTGTCCCTAAACCCTAATCCCTTCAACCTCAACCCTATCCCTAAACCCTTGACCCTCGAACCTCAGCCCTCGACGTCAAACCCTAATCCCTTAACCCTTAACTCTGATCCCTCATCTCTCAACCCTAACCCTCAACCCTCAACCCTCAACATCAAACCCTAATCCCTCAACCCTCAACCCTAATCTATCATATGTCATCCCTCCACACTCTACTTTAACCCTAATTCCTCGACCCTCAACCCTATCCCTAAACCCTTGACCCTCGAACCTCGACCCTCAACCCTCAACATCAAACCCTAATCCCTCAACCCTTAACTCTAATCCCTCGACCTTCAACCCTGATCCTAAACCCTAAACCCTCAACGCCAAATTCTAATCCCTCAACCCTTCACTCTAATCCCTCAACCCTAAACCCTATCCCTAAACCCTCAACACTATACCTTAAACCCTAATCCCTCAACCCTAACCCTAAACCTTGTCCCTAAACCCTAATCCCTTCAACCTCAACCCTATCCCTAAACCCTTGACCCTCGAACCTCAGCCCTTGATGTCAAACCCTAATCCCTCAACCCTTAACTCTGATCCCTCATCTCTCAACCCTAACCCTAAACCCTCAACGCTCAACATCAAACCCTAATCCCTCAACCCTCAACCCTAATCTATCATCCGTCATCCCTCCACACTCTACTTTAACCCTAATTCCTCGACCCTCAACCCTATCCCTAAACCCTTGACCCTCGAACCTCAACCCTCAACCCTCAACATCAAACCCTAATCCCTCAACCCTTAACTCTAATCCCTCGACCTTCAACCTTGATCCTAAACCCTAAACCCTCAACGCCAAATTCTAATCCCTCAACCCTTCACTCTAATCCCTCAACCCTAAACCCTATCCCTAAACCCTCAACACTATACCTTAAACCCTAACCCTAAACCTTGTCCCTAAACCCTAATCCCTCAACCCTCTACCCTAATCTGTCATCCGTCATCCCTCAACTCTAATCCCTCATTCCTAAACCCTAAATGCTATCCCTATTCCTAGACCCTCAACAGGCTCGATACTATACCTTAAACCCTAATCCCTCTAGCATCGACACTCTTATTTAACCCTAATCCCTTGACCATTAACCCTATCCCTCAATCTCAACCCTCAACCCTCAACCCTCAACTCTCAACATTAAACCCTAATTCATCAACCCTAAACCCTAATCCCTCAAACCTAAACCCTATCCCTAAACCATCAACCCTCAACACTATACCTTAAACCCTAATCCCTCAACCCTCAACCCTAAACCTTATCCCTCAACCCTCAACCCTAATCCCTCATCCCTCAACTCTAATCCCTCATCCCTAAACCCTAAATGCTATCCCTATTCCTAAACCCTCAACAGACTCGATACTATACCTTAAACTCTAATCCCTTATCCCTAAACCCTCCAACCCTATCCCTAATCCTTATACCCTCCACACTCTACTGTAACCCTAATTCCTCGACCCTCAACCCTATCCCTAAACCCTTGACCCTCGAACCTCAACCCTCAACCCTCAACATCAAACCCTAATCCCTCAACCCTTAACTCTGATCCCTCGACCTTCAACCCTGATCCTAAACCCTAAACCCTCAACGCCAAATTCTAATCCCTCAACCCTTCACTCTAATCCCTCAACCCTAAACCCTATCCCTAAACCCTAACCCTAAACCTTGTCCCTAAACCCTAATCCCTCAACCCTCAACCCTAATCTGTCATCCGTCATCCCTCAACTCTAATCCCTCATTCCTAAACCCTAAACGCTATCCCTATTCCTAGACCCTCAACAGGCTCGATACTATACCTTAAACCCTAATCCCTCTACCATCGACACTCTTATTTAACCCTAATCCCTTGACCATTAACCCTATCCCTCAACCTCAACCCTCAACCCTCAACCCTCAACTCTCAACATTAAACCCTAATTCATCAACCCTAAACCCTAATCCCTCAAACCTAAACCCTATCCCTAAACCATCAACCCTCAACACTATACCTTAAACCCCAATCCCTCAACCCTCAACCCTAAACCTTATCCCTCAACCCTAATCCCTCATCCCTCAACTCTAATCCCTCATCCCTAAACCCTAAATGCTATCCCTATTCCTAAACCCTCAACAGACTCGATACTATACCTTAAACTCTAATCCCTTATCCCTAAACCCTCCAACCCTATCCCTAATCCTTACACCCTCCACACTCTACTTTAACCCTAATCCCTTCAACCTCAACCCTATCCCTAAACCCTTGACCCTCGAACCTCAACCCTCAACCCTCGACGTCAAACCCTATTCCCTCAACCCTTAACTCTGATCCCTCATCTCTCAACCCTAACCCTAAACCCTAAACCCTCAACCCTCAACGTCAAATCCTAATCCCTCAACCCTAAACCCTATCCCTAAACCCTCAACACTATACCTTAAACCCTAATCCCTCAGCCCTCAACCCTAAACCTTATCTCTAAACCCTAATCCCTCAACCCTTAACACTAATCTGTCATCCCCCAACTCTAATCCTTCATCCCTAAACCCTAAATGCTATCCCTATTCCTACACCCTCAACAGAATCGATACTATACCTTAAACCCTAATCCCTTATCCCTAAACCCTCCAACCCTATCCCTAATCCTTATACCCTCCACACTCTACTTTAACCCTAATTCCTCGACCCTCAACCCTATCCCTAAACCCTTGACCCTCGAACCTCAACCCTCAACCCTCAACGTCAAACCCTAATCCCTCAACCCTTAACTCTGATCCCTCGACCCTCAACACTATACCTTAAACCCTAATCCATATCCCTCAACCCTTAACCCTTAAAACTTAAACCCTATCCCTACACCCTCAACACTTGACACTATATCTTAAGCCTTAAACCCTCATCCCTAAAGCCTCAACCCTCAATCCTTAAACCTTAAACCCTAAACCCTATCCCTAATCCCTCTACCCTCAACACTCTAACCCTAACCTCGACATTAAATGCTAATCCGTCAACCCTAAGCCCTAATCCTAAACCCTCAACCCTCAACCCTCAACACTATACCTTAAACCCTAATCCCTCAACCCTCAACCCTAAACCTTATCCCTAAACCCTAATCCCTCAACCCTCAACCCTAATCCATCATCCCTCAACTATAATCCCTCATCCCTAATCCCTAAATGCTATCCCTATTCCTAAACTCTCAACAAACTTGATACTATACCTTAAACCCTAATCCCTTATCCCTAAACCCTCCAACCCTATCCCTAATCCTTACACCCTCCACACTCTACTTTAACCCTAATCCCTCGACCCTAAACCCTAACCTCAACCCTAAACCCTTAATGTCAAACCCTAATCCCTCAACCCTTAACTTTGATCCCTCGACCCTCAACCGTAATCTGTCATCCCTCATCCCTAAACCTTAAACGCTATCCCTATTCCTAGACCCTCAACGGGCTCGATACTATACCTTAAACGCTATCCCTATTCCTAGACCCTCAACGGGCTCGATACTATACCTTAAACGCTAATCCCTTATCCGTAAACCTTCCAACTCTATCCCTTATGCCTTAACCCTCATGATGAATAGCCTTGAATGTAAAAAAATTTGAGTGGGACATAACGCGAGCGCGTTATAACGCGCTTGCGTTATGTCAAACATGGCAAAAGACAGACTTGCGGGAAAAATGTAAGGCAAAACATAACGCGAGCGCGTTATAACGCGCGCTCGCGTTATTTCTTGCTTTGGGAATCCCAAGCCTTGGGCTTGGGATTTGCTTTGGATTTCCAACCCAAAGGCTTGGAGTGCCTTATGAACAGTCACAGACGTGTTTTTCTATATTCTTTAAAATTTCACATAATTTCGTTCGTGCTAACCCTCAGATTTGCACGTGTTTCAAGGTTGAACAAATCGAACACATGGGTAATGTTAGGCTTTCTCTTAGCTATTTGACGATGTGATTTTTTTCACATTTTAACAATGTTAAGCCTTTCATCTTTAATTTCTTTTGTTTGTGTGTCCGTTTTTATGCAAAAACCACTGTTTGGTCTTTTTTTCATTGTAAAATAACTATTCATTCAAATTTCAAAAAAATTACATATTTAGAAACTAGACTCCATTCTACAAATATTAAAAAAATAAAAAAATGATTTTCAATTAGTTTTCAAAATTTATAGGGGCAGCATGGCCAAAATTCTATTTTTTAGGATGTGTCCACTTTAAAAATTAGTAAAAAATCAAATATTCATCAAAAAATTATCAGAAAAATCGGGCATAAACTACATGCTATTAGCTAATTTCTCACTGAAGTGATTTTAAAAATACCAAAAAGAAGTTGACCTTTTGAGGGAGCCACAAAACATGCTATGTTATGTTTTTTTGACAGAAACAACACCAATTTCTCTGGCTCCCTCTTTTGAACCCCTTAATCTATGCCATTTTCAAAACAAAATAGTAGTTTAAAAAGTAGACTCGGAGCACTACGAACATTGTTTTGGTTGCATCTCCAAATTTTGAGTGTAACTATGCTCAATTTCTCATCCAAGGCCAGTATTTCCTGATTTCAGAAAAAAAGTGGCCACTTAAGACCCCTTTTTGGCCCCCCATCTTCTTGCACTTACCCTGGTATCATTTAGTTATTTGTTTGTGTAACTTAATTAGATATTGGCCATTATTGCTCCAAGTTAGTAATTTGTAGTTCTTTGCATATTATAAGCTTTATGGGATTGTTATCTTGAATTGTAAACACCTATTCTGAAATAAGAGAATAGGATGATATGGAACCACCCCAAGGATAGGTTTTAGTGTAAATAAATCTAGTTAGTTACTGGTTGATATTAGTTAGCAATAAGAAGGGAACCTCCCCTTTCTGTAAGGAGAGATTTAATCTCATTATACTGTGGTTAATAGAACCATTTTGTCTTCAGTTAGTTGACAACAAAATATTCACCCAACACGTGCTTAGGAACGGAAGCCTGAACCTAAATCTCTACCTATAAAGAATGGTACCCATTTCAGTTTGAGCTCTCATTCCTAAATGGGTACCCATTAGTAATGCATACCCATTTAGGAATGCATATCCATTTTGAAAAGATAAAAATGGGCCAACAATAGATATAATTGAAATAGGTATCCATTTCTAAATGCATACACATTCTCTTTTATTGGGATAAGTTGCCATTAACTTACAATCATAACCAATTCATGTGTCTCCAAATTTCTTGGAATGTGTTTCCCAACACGTGAGGACTTTGAGAGATTAATTAATATTTAATTATATCACTTGGCTTATTGTAATTAACTCCTAAATGATAGGGTCAAACTTGGGCACCCACTTTTGGGGTGGGGTCCATGAAGACTTGTTGGCAACTCCTTAAAGTCTACTTTGAGAGTTTGATAACTTCTAGTGAGTGGGAGTTAACTTGGGCGTCCACTTTTGGAGGTGTCTTATATTTAGACTTGGAGTTTGCTTTTTCATGTACATGAGTGGATATTATTGATACACTTTGCATGGATAAATGTTGGAGTTAACTAAAGTGTTAGAGATGCATGATATTGGAATATTGTTTGCATGAGTTCATAAAAGCTTGCATGGACTTGCATGTTTTTACATGTTGCTTGCATGTGCTTGCATTTTGTTGCATGTTGTTTCTATGGACTTGCATGTGCTTGCATGTTGTTGCATGTCACTTGCATGTGCTTGCATGTTGTTGCATGTTGCTCCTATGGACTTGCACATGCATGCATGTTGTTGCATGTCAGTTTTATGAGGTTGCTTGTAGAACACTCCAACTCCAAAAAATATGCAAAACACTCCTTCTCTAGTTTCAATTAATGGGTATCTCTTGCATGTTTCTACAAGTGTTTGTAAGTCACTTGCATGTATAGAATAAGTTAATTCAGAATAATATTGGGGACATCAATCATGCAGGTTGTTGCATGAGAATTGGTGTGTGTTGATCACTTCAATTGACTGAAATAGATTTGGCCAACTTGGACGCTCGTCTTGAGACTTCCAGTTGTTGAGTTTATTTGGAAATGTGTTTTATGTTGACTAAGGCTGAGTGGGAAACTTGGGCACCCACATTCAAGACTGGTAGTTACTAGGAATCTTGGATTAGTTTGACTTCAGTCTTCTCTATTTGGAGTGCTTGGTTTTTGCATGAGGACTTGTCTCATGTTATCAATTACAGTTTATTGTAATTTGAGTTTCAAGCTTTTCAATCAAGAAGCTTTTGAATTAAGAATCTTTTGTATTAAATAAAAATCACCATACATTTTCCAGAGAATTGATTTCACAGGTTTGAAGATTGAAGAAGCTTTTGAAGTGTATCAAGGACTTAGAGGAATTTCAGTATTGAATGTAATCTTTTACAAAGAGATTTAATACAAGCATAAACACCTTTGAGTGTGGAGTTTTTTCCCAAAAGGGTTTCTTCACATAAATACTTGTCTTCTTCTTACAAGCTATTTTCTTCTCTTCTACATTGAATTAAAAGTACAAAATCACTTACACATTAATTGTTACAAATTAATCTTATTTTCAGCTTTGTAACCACATAATTTTAAAGTTTATAGCAGCAATTCTACCTTCATTTTCAACATCTTTTAGAATAGATACCTTTTCTTTTTAATAACGTGTACCCATTAGTTTTTAGAATGGGTACATCTTTTGTAGCGGGTATGCATTCTATAAAATTTAAAATTTGACATCTATGTTTTTGCTTCGGTTTTAGGCTTGAAATAGACTTGGAAACCCAACCCTAAGCCTTGGACCTACAAGTACAATGTCATGATAGCAACAAGACTAAAAACTGACTTTGGCAATATGACTAACAACTTTTTTTAGAAATTTTAGATGAAATTAAAACCCAATGCAGATGACAATGTATAATTTTTAAATATGTGAATTTTTAGTTTTAAACATATTTTTATATTTATTAATTAATTTTTAAGCAAAAAGACTAATAAACTTGAAATGACATATGTTACTATTTTTGATTGAGTTGAATTTTTGTAAATAATTGATAGTTTAGAGAGGACTTATAGTTGATTGTAGTGATTTAGCTGTATGTTAATAAATGAAAGTTCTAAATTATAGTAGATAAGATTCTATTTACTAGTCTAACTTATTTAGTCAACTTTGCATACATTAATGATTATGCCTTAATACTAACATGCCCTAATACTAACATGAATATATTCCATCATATCCCTAAGTCTGCCATTGCTAAAAATTACCAGGCCCGTCTGGGCTTTGCAACCCTATACAAAATGAAACAACTCACCATTCATATTGCAATAGCATTCATAAAAAAATTAGAGCTATATGTTGTCATAGGTTTATTAGGCTGCATTGAAAAATGAAAGCATTGATAGTCCTTTGTATGTATTTGGTCTAGCTAGTTAAAGTCATAGTTCACTTCCAAGTCAAAGAAATCAAACCATAATAAATCAAGGACATAAGATATGTGGATTGAATTATGTTGATGATGAAGATAAGGTATCTCATCATTCTTCTCTAAATTAGCAATAAACCCATTAAAAAATTTCCACATTCATGGTGCACAAGAAAATACACATAAATTGAATTCTACTTCACACATACGAGGCAATCTCACTAAGCTAAAAAGATTCATGTTCATGCACTTTTCAATATGATTTGTATCACACGTGTCTTCATTCGGGCTTTGTAGCTTAATAGTTTCAACACATGCTTCAATATCTTACAAAGAAGACTCGACTCTAGATAAAGCAAGATCCCTATCAATACTTAAGTCATGATCTTTACAAGAATCGATAACTCCATTATCAACTATATACTCATCAAACTCTTAAACATAGGGATACCAAAATATATCATCATTGCACAAGCTGATATATCTTTCAATTTCTAACTCAATGGTATGATCTAGACCATTAGCCAAACCATTAACACATACTTAATCATGGGACATTTCATGAAAAGAACTAGACCCTTCAGATTGTCCCATTGTGTTATGTTCTTTGTAGCAAACCACTATAACAGGACCATTGCTACAACGAAACTCATGAATACTTTTGTCTTCTTCCTTAGCATAGGGATTTAAACACTTCTTGGAATTAACATGTTCAGAATCTACACATCCATTCAATGGATTTAAAGATAGGTTTTCAACATCAATTGCATCATCAACTATTGGAATCTCCAAACCATCTTCCAAAAGGTCATCGAGGTATAAAACTTGTTCATCTACAAGCAAGCATGTGTTCTCAATGGCATTCACATCATCATAATGTTCATGTGTAGTGGAAGTCCTTACCTCATCATCGTAGGTGCAATCATACATAGCAGAGATCCCATCAAGTTCATTGTCATTATTGTCAACATAGCAAGGATGTGCATGATGCATAAAACTATGTTCAAACCCCTCAAGCTGAATGTTTGCACATCCTTCAAAACATCATTAGCACGTTGAAAATTAGTATCCACAATACTATCCTTATTAGTACAATCACTTGCAAGTACACAACTATTCATTTCATTTTCATGTGTTGAAATACCTACAATAGAATGATTAGTGCTATCATATTCTCCAAAGGAATCAAAGCTTGGGAGGACATCCATTAGATAATCAAATGTTGTTACTTTAACAACACATTCGCGTGCATTACTTTAGTATCAGCAACCATATGAGTTGAATTAATTATACTGGACACATACAGATACATCTATTCTCTGACTAATGAAGCTACCATGAGGTGGAGCTTCAAATATTTCAATTCCATTACCATGACTTCTATCTAGATTATCTTCTTTTTAGTTGGGATATAAGGAAATAAGAGGCTAGGAAATTCAATTCATGGATTTTCTATGCAATGAATGTTGTATGCCTACCAAAACAATCCCACTCATTCTTGTCTCTTGTATCAATTAACATTGTTTTATTCATTTGGAATGTCCCTCGATCTCATTTTGTGATCTTGGTGTATTCAAATGCAAACAAAAGGAAAAAGAAAAAAGTATTGAAAAATTAAAATGTAAAAGTTCAAAAGAGTTAAAAGCAAAGTAAGTGGGGCGCAGGGCTTAAATTTGACAGTTGTATAGCTGTATTTAGACATTTTAGCTGTAAAATATAACTAAAATTTTGAAAAGACTGTATCATATGAAAGGAGAGATTTTGGACAAACTGTCAAAATTTATTTCTCATTTGGTTTTTATATAATTTACTTATACTAAAGTATTTCATAAGATTTTAAAGGCACTATCGAATAGATAACTGTCATAAAAAAATTGCTTGACAGTTAAGGTTGATTGTCAAATTTAAGCCCTGGTGGAGCGGGCCCAAATGCCTACTTGGCATTCAAGCCAAGCACCCTGTATGGGGCCACTCTACTTAAATATCATCCATTTCAATGGTCAAAAGTCAACAGTAATTTTACACCTCATCCACAAGAAAAAGTTGTAAATATTTGTCCTAATTTTATTGGCTAAAATTTAACTGTTGAAGTGGATGATATTTAAGAATAGCAAAAAACTACAGGACTTTTAAAATGTTTAATATTATTATTATTATTATTTTAATATGAAAAGGTTAATCCTTTTTAAAATTACAACACAAAAACTTTAAAAAACTAAAAAAACACAAAACACTTTCATTCCTTCTTTCTAAACTTTTTCAAGAAGTTCAGTTCTTCCTTTACAATCATTTGGAGCTTGGAAATTTCAAAGGTTGTTATTTGTGTTTGTTTGGCAACTATAAAAATCAGGAATTCTTTGTATTACTAAGAGAATCAGAAATCAGAAATCAGAAATATTTTTCCAAACTCATGGATCGGATTGATTGATTAGGTTCCCGAGCCAAGCCTCTATCTAAAGTGTGAGATTAGCGGATCCATCGGCCCGCCCCATCGGAATGGCAATATTCTGTTCTAGAAGTGGCTGGATCCGGAGAGGAAGAAAGATAGCAGCTACTTTTATGTAAGTTTCTTCCCGGGTGCAGGGATAAGATGGCAGGGCATGAATCGGCAGTTAAGGGCTGTATCGAGGTGCGGGTGAAAAGGGTGGAGAGCCTGATCTCGAATTGCAAGAACTTTTCCAGCTATTGCGGGGCTAAAAGCTCCACCCACTAAAGAAAGGGCCTATGTAATTTTGCCAATATGATATTCTTTGCCGAAGGAATTGAGATCAACTAGAGTCCACTTCACCATCAAAGCAATTGGGTCAATCCTCTCATTAATTGTTATTTTTTTGGTGAAGTGTGCCCTTTATTATTATTATTTTTTTTTTTACAAAGAAATTAGTTACAATCTTTCCATCATTATGTTAGTGTAGGTTTAAAATTTTCTTTATATTAAGGGAGATATATTTTTTCCTACACATAATATTAAGTTTGCTTAAGTTATTTAGACTTAGTTATTATGAGATCATATGGTATAATCTATTAGTTACATGTATCGTTCTCACCCACTCTTAGGTAGTTGAGTCT
Organism: Cunninghamia lanceolata; assembly: GCA_027924645.1. Classification (NCBI taxonomy): domain Eukaryota; kingdom Viridiplantae; phylum Streptophyta; class Pinopsida; order Cupressales; family Cupressaceae; genus Cunninghamia; species Cunninghamia lanceolata. The sequence continues at coordinate 3,661,252 of BSBN01001925.1, read as the reverse complement.
CACACCCACTTTTGGATTTTTATGTTAGCGTTCATAACTATTTATTTGTCTTTTATCTGAGTAGGTGAAACCATATTTTTTGGCATTTACCAAGTAGGTAAAATTTCTGCCTATTTTAGATAGTTGGAGTTATTACACCTCTTGGATGCATTTACCCCTATTTTGCTATATATACAACACTTACTTCTCATCTCTATTAGTTAGTGAGAGTAATGTGAGTATTCTCTAATTTCTCTTGTAGTTTGTCTCTTGAGTTCTCTCTTTCAGTGTATACTCTCTATTTCGTTATTTTGATCTTTGATCATGTGTCGATTGGAGTATTTATGACCTACAACTAACAATAGATGTTAGTTACAATGCCCGCTTCTCATAGAATCTAACATGGTATCCGAGCTTGGTTATATCATATAACTCTTTTTTATTGTCTAATTTTTGAGATATTTTGAAACTAATTTTGCTAATATTTTCTCAAAAACCCAATATGCTCTTCTCTTGCATCTCAGAATGATCTGGAGAATTAAAATAGTTTAGAAAATAAATAAGCATCTGTATTACCCTGGTTTGCATATATGTGTTTTTTGTGAGATTTGAGTGATTGTATCTTTTTGGTAATTCTGGTACCATTTTCAGTTGTTCCATAAAGTCTAGAAGGCTCAAGAAAGTCAAGGTTGACTTTTGTTTCACCAAAATCAGAGATTGGAGGACGCAGTTACAAATAGGGGTTTGAAGCGTGGTTTTAGAAGGTAGTTGTCGAATTGGAGCATTCTCAACCCAAATGGACCTCACCATCACACTCAAAAGGCCTAAAAACCTAAAGATCAATTGACAGATCATCAAATTTAGAGTTGGGAGCCTCTGAGACAAAAAAATTTATTTTTTGGTCATACAATTTGACGTACAATATGACCATGTGGATTTTTTTTAAAAAATAAGCATTGTGCTTAAAGCACTTGCAACATTGTAGCGATAGTGCTAAGATCACCCACCGCCCAATAGTCGGAGTGCCTCTGGTGCAACACCCAGTTGCTGCCATTAGAGCGACACACACAAAGGGTACCACCATCATGTGCTACCTTGAGCGTGGGACACCACCACTTCACTGGCTTGAGCAACACCAAACATCGTCACCACCTCATCCAGGCTATGCAACCAGGAGGCGCCACTATGCCCCTACCTCCCTACCCCCAGAAGGAATATTTTGGAGGAATATCCATCTCTACAAAATTGTTATTTTCTCAAAATGTGGCTTCATGCTAATAAATTGGTGGTTTTAGTTTCAAATTTGTAGTTTTGGCATATAATTTAACACCAATTTTGGCATATTCTAATGAAAAGGAATATTTCCATGGCATCTTTGAATATTCTAACAGATGATGTCATAATGACATCATGTTGATGTTAGTGTCTTGCCTTCCCAACACTACCCCCTCTTCATTGGGTGTTTCACTTCTATAGGCCAACTTTAGGAGGCATATTTTCAACTATGTGGAGGCCTTTTTTAGCACATTTTTTTATTTGGGGTAGAATTAAATGCATTCTATACCATGGTGAAATTGATTTTCTGATTTGATGCTCTAGTTTTTTAGAAATTGAAGATTATATCAGAAGTTGTTGCACAATTCTCGTTTTGAGACCTTCTGGGAGCCATAACTTGTGCAAATAGACTCCTTCTTGGGCTTTTTTTTTTTAGAGTTCATATTTTTCTATTTACTCTGCATTAGTGCTCTCAAATTACTCTCATATTGTACTTGAGTTGTATTTTCAATGTTTTAACCATTTTTGGCATTGCAAGAGTCTAAGAATCTGATATTGCATTGTGAATGACACTAATTATAAATTGCTAGCATTATAATTTTGGAGCCTGGGTCATTTCAAAAACTAGTAAAAATGGGGGGTGTCTCATGTGTCTCATTTTTGCACTTCCCTTTTTGCATTACAATATACTTTTCTACACTAATGGATTCATCAACGGTTCCTATTCTAACACCATACAACTATTTTGAATGGAAATCTATCTCAAAATGCAAGGATTGCACAGGGTTACTATGGGACTTGAAACTGAACTTGTACATAATGTAGAAAAGCCTAAATAGTTTAATAAATGTGACGAAGCATTTGATACTCTATGTATATCAGTATCTCTTGACTTAACTTTTCACATCAAATCTACCACTACACCAAATGATGTGTGGACCACATTGGAAAACCTCTTTGGTAACCAAAATGGAATAAGGGGTTATCAATTGAAGAGCAAACTTATAGGGTTGAGTACTAGCAATTTTGACACCATACACGACTTCTTCACAAAATTAAAATCCATCATATTATAGTTAAAGTAGTGTGGAATAGAAAAGAAAGACACACAACTAATCTTAAGTATTCTTTCTAAGCTTGGTCTGAACTATTGTGTATTTGTTTCTACTTTTCATGCCACAAAATGTGTTCTAGGTTCCAACTATAAAATGTCTTCTCTAGATAAGTTTGATGCAGAACTCACTAAGGAGCAAGATAAATTGGTTCCAAAACACCATTAACATATCTACATCATGTACATCCATAAATCATCCATAAACCATCATAACATCATAAAACTGCCAATGAAATGATCATCTCATATACACAAATATATACATCCATATATACATCAATGGTCATGATACAAAAATGTGCCCAAAGGGCTAAATCCATCAAATGTATATAATAAATAAGCCCACAGGCATATACAAAATCACTTAACTGAGCTCCCTTGATGAGAAGTGGGAGAATGAGGAGGCGATCCTTGCGATGCTCTGGAAGGCCCTATCCCTATATCCCTTGGCGTCACATCTGGTGGAGGCATCACCGAAGGTGGATGTCTAACCGGTCCTATCACTGATGGTGTCTGAGTCCTCACCAACCTACTTTCCCCTGATCAGCTCCATTGACTATAGCTAGCCTACCTTTGATTCGCTGGCACTGTTGTATGATATAGGACACGATAATACTCTACCCATCTTGTAGCCTCGACCATCTCTATCTAAACATAGGTATAATCACCCCATATCTAGGACATTCCACTACCATCCAACATCCCCTACAAATAGCTCACCTGTTACTATAACTAAGATATCTACATCTCAGCCCTCTATCTCACATCCTTGGCACTCTATCGAAGTACCATCTCCCTATCCCACTCAGCTACTACCCTCGCCAGCATAACTTTATCACCAACACCAACCCTATCCACCAAACCCTAAAACCACTCCACCTCCAAAAGCGCACTATCTCTCTCTCCCCATAGGGAGTCTCACTCTAGCTATAGCTGTCTCACCTCCTCCTCTAGGATCACCATTTGAGCCATCAAAGTATCCATGTCATCCCTATCCCCTCCTACCTACATGTCTACTCTAGGGCATACTTGACGCCCCCACCTAATCCCCCTACTACAATAGCTATGAGAATCTACATCTGATCTCCATCACCCCCATCACTACCATCACCTCCATCATCATCATCTCCAGACTCATCCTCATCTTCATCATCCTCACTATCTATCTCTACCACCACCAGTTGACCCTATGGAATGGTCAACTACACAGGTCTAAACCTCACCCACCAGACATCATACTCAAGAGTCATGCCAACATCAATCATGACTGACCTCCAGTCCCAAGCCACTACAACCAAGCACTGAAACTCTATAATCACTATAGCTACATCTAGTCCAGCTCCCCATCTCTCGGTCTCTCACCTGACCCAAGTGAATATCGCCTCTGCCTGAGGAACACCCGGCTGCAAACCAAACTGACGAGTACCCGCCCAGGGAGGTATTGATCCAGGATATGGTTGGTCCTTCCAATCAGGTATCAAGATTGTCAAGTAAAAGGTAGCTAGACATCATCATCAATCCACATCTCACAACCTACTCATGGCCACTATACCATCATAGTCACATTATCTAAAGCACACCTCCAATATCGCCACCATCCTAGCTACCAATGTTGTAATACACCCATGTAGGCATATACATATGGCATGAACTATGGTCGTACATGCACACACACTGGATGGTAACCGCAATATGCTCCTGTTTAGTATGAAAAAAAAGGATAATAAGATAATAAGGTGTTGGTGTTGATCCTCCTTTCACCACTAAACATTTAAGGACGTTCAATCGAGTAGGAAGTCTACTACAGATCTCCTGTTACTTGGAACATAAGGGACTTGATTAGAATTGTATGATTTTGTTGTTCAATTAAGCCCAATTATGTTCAAAACCTTAATTACATAAATTCATAAACAAATGGACAAATTATAGAAAATGATCGCACACAGAGATATCAAATGACAATCAAATGCGTACCAGATTTCAAAGTTCAAAGTATAGAAAATTTGGGGACTAATGAGCGGGTGCCCTAGTCCAGTGCCACAATTTTTGTCAAGATGTGGGAATCTTGTCTACAACCTATTCCTGATGTTCTGAAGATTTTTCTATTGCGGGAACCAGAGGACTAATGAGTGGGTGCCTAAGTCCTGGTCCCTATTTTCTTCTCTGATCTTTAATTCTGACAGTTTGCACTGTTAGATCCTACAACTTCACTTCTTTTGCTCCCACAACCTGTAACCTGCAATCATGGAAAATGGGTTGGGGGTTGTGGTGTTTAGAGCCTTGCCTCAGTCAAGCCATGGAGAGACGTTCAAGTCTTTCAAATGTCGTTGTTAGATAAAGAGTGCGTATCCCTATGGGATAGAGGCAAAATCTAAATGATAAATGATAGAAAACGCAATTGATGTCACCTTGTAATGAAGTTCTCATGGAAGAAGGATGCTCTTCATGCCATGAGGAGATGGATGCCAAATCTGCAAATACAAACACAAGAGCAACACAAATTCTATTCTGCAACACAATGAATTTCTTTGAATCACTTTAACACAAGCTCATGAATCCAAAATGCCATCTAATTTTCCTCTAGTTTACAAATGAATCACTAATCATGCTTATATATGCAACTACAAACATTCCCGCTAAGAATTTCATAATTCAAACTTACCATGACGGCATAGGACCTAAATAACGGTCATAAACTGACACTTTAAAATTGGTCCTAACTTAAAATAGGGTAGGACTAGGGTGTAGGCACCCAAGTCCTTCCCCCCTATTTCAAGTAGGATTTATGTTAAGTGCATCCCCTAAGTCCCAATTGCCATGAAACTCCAGGGTTTTCTCATTAGGAGTCATCAAAATCATGCAAGACGCTCTAAATGCATTCAAAAGGACCCAAGAGCTAAACCTTAAGAGGAAAAAGTCCCCGAGGTTACTTTTTCTAACATAACATTTAGCTCCCACTTTAATGTATGTATAAATGCAAGGCCAATACATGCAATAAAGTACGGTCAACAAACAAGCCAAGCATGGAGAAGACATGCCAATCATAGAGAAGACAGTAACAAGCACGCAAAACATGAAGACAATAGTTATAGTCATGCAAGACATGGAGAATACAGTATTGAAGACACAAAACACGGTGAATATAGTGAATGCAATGTAGACAGTGATAATTTTCTTTTCTTTTTCTCATATATATGAAATACAGATGCAAGTACAAGGAAAGTAAACACACCACCCAAAATGCAGGAGGGACTCATCACCACCAATCTTTAAACTGCATATGGGGCAACACACATGCCAAACAAATCTCAGAGTGCAAGAGAGACTCATCGCCACCAGTCTTTAAGACTGCACTTGAGAACAAACATGCCATACAAAACAAGCACGCCATACAAATCCCAAAGCATAGGAGGGACTCATTGCCACCGGTCTTTAGACTACGCTTGGGAAGAAACACGCAATACACACACACTTGGAAGACATGGAGAAAACACAGTAGACAAGCGATGGAGTGTTCTGATTGCTAGGTTCATCACCATCTCAGGCACATTATAGGCACACACTAATGATTGGGCTTCGCCACAACAATCATTGAAGACACACATAAGGGTTAAGTTAGTCACAGAACCACTCCCTACCTCCGCAGAGGACTTTTAGAAAGTGACAGGATTTGCACTCTCCATGACAAATACACCATCCCCACCTCTACAAAGGGCTTAAGATAAAAAGGATAAACACGATAGCCCACCTCCATAGAAGGCTTAAATGATTGCAAGTTGCTTTCAAACAAATCTTAGAGTGCAGGAGGGACTCATCGCCACCATTCTTTAAGACTGCACCTGAGAACAAATATGCTTTTCTAGCATCTAAACTAGATAGCTTACCTTATATATGCCCCCACCTTAAAGTGGTTGATATCATGTGATGATATCAGACACGTTAAGGTAGGAATAAAACACACAAGGGAACATGAGCTCTCGCAAAGCCCATACCCCTCAGAGGTGACATGTACTTTATGATCGCCAAATGTTCCCACAAACACATCCCTGCAAGAAAAGTGTTAGTGTCCATATAATCATGATAAAAAAATAATGCATATGATCATTCACACAAACAGCCGAGGTTATACTATGGATTCAGAGATTGGGTATAACCGTGGGGCTATACTATAGAAATCTCAAAACTAAGTGTAACTAAGGCGAGATTCAAAGATTAAAAAAAGTGCATAGAGCAGATGTATTGTTATGGCTTGTAAGTGTGATAAGACAACATTAAGAACACACAGAGTTATTCTACTAGCCATGTGTCGAATAATATATATAAACCCCATTGTCATGTATGGATCTATTTTTTGATTTCTCCCTGAAGGGACACTAGGTTTGTATCAATATAATATGTTTTTCATCATCCTCTTGCTAGATAGAAACACTAGAGGAAGGGAAACAATAAATTGAGAGAGGAGAAATAAGTGCCTTAGGGACAGTCATGTAGGAAGGCACCCCCAAGTTACCAACCACAATGCTATGTCCGTAAGACACAACACACAACAGTGAAAAATAGAGGAGAAGCAATATAGAAGAATGATGATACAAATAGAAGATCACAATAGAGGCGATCTCCTAGTATCTTGAACCTTACAAGAGAATCAAGAGTCATCCCAAGAGGCCTAAACAACACATAACACATCACAGGGGAAACACAACATAAGAGATAAAGGGTTAGAAATACTTACCTGATTCAACCCAATGTTAAGAGCATACATATCTAGGATATCTCTCATGTTGTTTTGGTCTTGTTGATATTGTATTAACATTAAATTTAGGATGACGGGAGGCTTTCTTTTCTTTAAAAGGATTATATCCAATGCCACTTGAGTAATGTCTTGAAGCAAATTCTACAGGTACTCAAACCCCTTGTTGATTTACACCACATCCCTTACCTACATATTCACTGTTGTTATAAAGGATTTTAAATCCTTGACCATACAGGGATGTCATTTCTTTAGGGGATAGTGAAGCCTCATAGGTCTTGTAATTTGTAGTATAAGTGAGAGTATTGTCTTCATTTTCTACTAAGGGGAGTTTAGGTTTCTCAGGTGCTTCAAAAGATTGCTTAGATGAGATCGATGCTACTTTTGATGTGTCAAGGTTATTAATTTTATATTCCCCTATACTACAAGGATTAAAATCTAATGAGCCCCAATCATCACCAAACAGTGCATTCGATTATGTAGAGTCATGCACAACACTATTCATGGCAGGAAGTATTAATGAATTAACTTGTAAATTGTTTAAGCTCATATTATTGTATACTTGTTCTTGCATTTCAATATGCAAGCAGTTATCTAGTTCAGGATCAACATGGATGGTATGCAGTTTATCTTTGAATATAAATTTGATTGAACGATGTAGGGTGGAAGGAACTGCCCCAATGCATGAATCTAAGGTCTAGAAAGAATCATGTTGAAAGATAAAGAACTAGGCATGACATGAACTGGGGTAGATCTATACAATCGCAGGACCCACCTTTACAAGTAAGGTTATAGTACCTACTGATTGACTACTATGATTGTCAAATCCACGTATGATAAGTTTGTCCGGTTTGATTTTTGATGTGTCAACCTTGATTTTATGTAGTAGGTTAATGCTACAAACATTAAGAGCCGATCCATTATCAATCGTAACTCATTTTACCAATGTTTTATTTATTGTGACAAAGATCATAAGTGGATCATATTGGTTTTGAACTTCAATTGACAGTAATTCATGTGGTTGGAAGAGAATATCCATTTTTGTTGCATGCATACTATGCAATACAACTGCTACATCATTTGACTTAGCAGTAGGTGGGACAATCATCTTTTGTAAAGCTTCTTGGAGCATTCCATGATATGTAGGTGAAGTTTGTATTAAATCACAAAGAGAGATCTTAGTCGGAGTAGCACGAAGTTGTTCAACAAGATCATATTCTTGACCACTTTTATGAGTAAGATGAGATGATGGAGGGAGCATAGATTGAGAACATGGAAGAGAGATAGGCACATGCGGTGCTTGCTTACTTTTCTTGTTATTACAGATGTTGTATGTGTGAGCAATTATGGGATGTTGCGACACATTTTGAACACCTTGATTTCTTTGAGTAATTTGCTTTGCATAGTTGAAGATGCAATCAGGAGGTCTACCTTGAGCTGTAATCACCGGCTTTAAGCAAGAGGGTGCACTAGGTACCCCTCAGACAATCATCTTAGGAATATTGCTAGAAAGTCTATTAATGAAAATTGAATTAACATTGTTTTCCTCTTGATTATACCCAATATCTATCCCTAAAGGATTAAATGTGAGAGACCTTTTCTCATCCACTAATGCTACATCTTGGCTAAGGAGGGCATTAGAATGAGAGGAAGGTACAATTTTGTTAAAAAGGAAAGATGTATCATTAATAGAGCTATCCATAGTCTTCTCATCTAAGGTTCTTGAACATTCAATTGTAGGAGAAGTAGGATAATCTATGGAATCAACATCATCATCATCACCATATATTTTAGCTATTAAATCCAAAGCATTAAGAGAACTTTTACTCTCATCATTCTCAATGTGTTTTGTTAAATCTTCTACTACCCAAGGGTATGTATTCATAAAAGATGTGAAGTTTTCATAATCAGATATATAGTCAAGGATTTCAAATGAAGAGCATTTAAATGTATCCTTGTGATACATAGCTTGTATATAAGTGAGAACATGAGGGTTCAAATTAAGAAATTTGAAGAAATTCTTGAAATTTTTGATATATGCATGTAAAGATACCAAAGAGCAATGAGATGAAGATTCCATGGTGAAATGTCTTGTAACATAAATGTAAAATCATATTTTAAGAGCTTTTCAAAAGTTATGCAAGAGGCAAGTGCAAAACTATATATGAAAATGACCTAAAATGCTTGATTTTTTAACTTGTTTCAATGCAAATAAGTGAAAGAAAAGGTGTTGTGAGGAAATTGACGAAGTGAAGAAAGTAATATGTCTAATATAAGTCCAATAAAATAACAATATCCTTCACAACATGCTTTTGAAGAAAATCTAAAGTGATGACAAGTCAAAACCTAGTGAAAATACACTTAAAATATGTAAATTTTCACAAATTTTTAATGCAAAGACCCAATAAAAAGGGTGTTGTAAAGAATTTTAAGAGGTTAAGCAGTAATATCAGTCACCTAAGGCTATAAAATCTATCACACCATGCCTATAGTGCCAATCTAAGTTAAACCCTAGTGAAAATATAGCCAAAATATGCAATTTTTCACAACATTTCAATGCAAAGGCCTAATAAAAAGGGTGTTGTAAATAATTTGAGGAGGGGAAGAAGATAATAACCCTAGTAATAGCTAATTAGTGCAAAAAATCCTTTACAACATGCCTATGGTGCAAATCTAGAGAGACGATAAGGCCAAAATCTAGTGAAAAAGCAAGGTTTTCAAACCCTAGGCATGAAATTTTGCAAGCAAACCACTATGATGCAACACTACAGTTAGAAATCAGTCCTAATGAGTTTTTTTTAAAGGCTAGTAAAATCTGAAAAAAGATTTTGACTACAAACCCTAGCTAATGCAAAACTAGGTTATATGAAAAAATGCACAATTTCAAGCAATTTTTATCAAATTAAGCATGAAAATGCAATCTAAATGAATGAAGAATGAAAAATTTATATATTTTAAATCAGATATGATGGTAATGATATAAATTTATTGAAATTCAATGCCAATTAATCTAAATTATTTGAAAATGCAAGCTAAAAATGCTAAAAAAAATTCAATTTTTTTTTGTAATTTTTCGAATGCAATAAGATGAACAATGATATGAATGAATGAAATGAATGTAAATTTGAAGCACAACACTCAGTAGGGTGCAAAAAGTCTAAAAACATAGGTTCACCAAAATGTTTAGTATGAAAAAAAAGGATAATAAGATAATAAGGTGTTGGTGTTGATCCTCCTTTCACCACTAAATATTCAAGGACATTCAATCAAGTAGGAAGCCTACTATAGATCTCCTATCACTTGGAACATAGGGGAAGATTGGAATTGTATGATTTTGTTGTTTAATTAAGCCTAATTATTCTCAAAACCCTAATTACATAAATTCGTAAACAAATGGACAAATTACAAAAAATGATCGCACATAGAGATATCAAATGATAATCAAATGTGTACCAAATTTCAAAGTTTGGAGTACAGAAAAGTTAGGGACTAATGACCAGGTGTCCTAGTCTAGTGCTACAATTTTTGTTGAGATTTGGGAATCTTGTATGCAACTCGTTCCTGTTGTTTCAGAGATTTTTCTGTTGTGGGATCCGAAGGACTAATGAGAGGGTACCCAAGTCCATGTCCCTATTTTCTTCTCTAATCTACAATTCTGACAATCTGTAGTGCTCTCCTGCAGCTTCACTTATTTTTCTCCTACAACCTATAACCTACAATCATAGAAAAATGGGTTGGGGGTTGTGGTGTTTAGAGGCTTGCCTCAGTCAAGCCCCAGAGAGACATTCAAGTCCTTTGAACACCATTGTCAGATAAAGAGTGCGTATCCCTATAGGATAGAGGAAAAATCCAAATGATAAATGATAGAAAACACAATTGATATCACCTTGTAGTAAAGTTCTCATGGAAGGAGAATGCTCTTCATGCCATGAGGAGATGGATGCCAAATATGCAAATACAAACACAAGAACAACACGAATTCTACTTTGCAACACAATGAATGTCTTTGAATCACTTTAACACAAGCTCATGAATCCAAAATGCCATCTAATTTTCCTCTAGTTTTTAAATGAATCACTAATCATGCTTATATATGCAACTATAAACATTCTCGCTAAGAATTTCGTAATTCAAACTTACCGTGTCTGCATAGGACCTAAATAACGGTCATAAACTGACACTTTGAAATTGGTCCTAACCTAAAATAGGGTAGGACTAGGGCGTGGGCACCCAAGTCCTCCCCCCTGTTTTAGGTAGGATTTATGTTAAGTGCATCCCCTGAGTCCCAATTTCCATGAAACTAAGGTTTTCTCATTGGGAGTCATCAAAATCATGCAAGATACTCTAAATGCATTCTCAAGGACGTAGGAGCTAAACCTTAAGAGGAAAAAGCCCCCAAGGTTACTTTTTTTGACATAACAGCTCCCAAGCCCAAATATGGAATAACATAATCCCACAACCAACGCTTGACCCACATCAATACACTATCATATGCATATCATACCAATATAACTAGGCTAGTAGACATGGCCCCCAAGCATACACAACACTGTACGCCATCATCTACTCCAAGACATTCCCCCACCCTATGGAGAATCCACATGATCGCTGATATGGTAACAATAACCTAGCTGTCACTCCATAAGTGTACATATCCAAACCTCTTAATCTCCCCATCACATCAGCCCATAACATTCTTTCCCTCTGATTTGTAGGTACCAGGGCAAGGAAAAACACATGTTGCAGCATGCCGCCAATTCGCCAATTTGATCATAAATCACCCACTCACCAAAGATGGGAATCCATAGAATCCTCTGAACATCCTCAAGGGTGATTGTAATCTCCCCTTTCAGTAGTACAAATGCATAACTCTTTCTATGCCACCACTCTATCAAAGTCATCATCATAGCTCGATGAGCTCGAATCACTGGCATCTTCACAATATACAACAAGTCGATTTCCCTCAATCAACCAAACTCAACCTGCATCAATCCTACCCTCAATACTAGCACTAGTGGCCAACACTCCCTTGTCTGAAGAGAAGGAAGGTCATCCTACATCCTCCAAGCCATCAAGTTAAACCTTTTCCTACATATTACATGGAATATCTAAGATTTCTTGCTAAAGAGCTAATATGCATGGAAGTGCTAAGAGTTCTTGCTAAAGTGCCAATAGGCGCAGAAGCACTAACAATCCTTGCTAAAGTGCCAACAGTCATGAAGGTGCTAACAGACCAACCACACGTGCCATTACAGACGCTTGCAAAAATAGACCAACCACAAGTGCCATTATGCACGCTTGCACTAATAGACCGACCCCTAGCCTTGTTCTACATGAAAGCACCACCCTACCTCATGCTAGCATATTTCAGCACGAAACACTACCTAAAGTTACGCCAGTGCCATTTGGCATGAAAGTGCTACTAGCTACTCCAAAAGTGTCATTCTAGATGCAAGTGCTACATCCCTTTGCACAAGTGTTGAACTATCTACAAGAATTGAAAAACATAGTGATGGCGCTAATACAACCTCAAGCACTAATAAAGAATTGACTATTTTATCCATGCCTAAAGAGTTGAACAAGACACAAGTGCTAATCACCTGGCCTCTAACGCTATGCGTGAACATACAGGTGCTACGATACCTAACATACCCGCATTCAATGCCAAAAATGATTTGAAACTTGAAATGACAAAGTCAAGGATGTTGATGTGAACAGGGTTATACCTATCTTGTTTACCCTTGTAGTGTGAACTAGGCATGTTACCTAACTAGTCATTAGTTAGTGCTATTCATACTCATTCACATGTTAAGTTGACTTAGAAATCATTCTAGTTATTTCTAATTGTTTCTAGATGTTGATAGTTGTCTATATTTGGCATCTTATCCTCTAGTTGTCTCATGTCATAGGATTAAGACACTTGTCACATGACTATAGCATGCTACATCTTATCCTTGTCTTTATAAGCAAAGAATATCATGTACATTGTAATAAGAATCTTTTTACATTCATTGATAGAATATAATTATTCTTTCATTTGATCTCTATTGTGCTTTCATGAAGTCCTAGATCTTGGGTGGCTACCATCATAGCCAACTCTTACATCGTATTAGAACTAGGAGGAATGAGTTTGTGTTTGCCAATTTTTTGAGAGATCTTGAGTGCAAATCATGGTGGTATTAATAGTTGAGTATGATAGAAAAACCAAATTTGGAGGGTTTTCCTCTTTGTGGCCTTGTATTGCAAGTTTATTTTGGAGCATGATGCTACAAATCTAAGCTCATCATTGAGTTCAGAAGGTTCATGATAGTCAAAAATGCCTTTTGATTTGTCTAAATCAGACATTGGAGGCCAGATCTGCAAGGTTTTCAAGTTGGGAGATGCATGCTAGATTCAATAGGTACCTAATTTTTCATAGCATTTTGGGCCAAATCCAACCCTGTCATTGTGCCTGGAAAGTGTCAGAACCTATAGATCAACTATAAAATTATCAAAATCTAACCTGGGAGCAGAAAAGGCAAATTATTTTAGTATTTCAAGGTCTATGACCTTGTACAACACCTCTATGGTACGATTTGCAAAAAAAATATTTTAAATTTTTCTGAGAAAAAGAAAAAAAATTCTATTGATATAAATATTATTTCGTAGTTTTTTATTATTGTAAAAATTCATTTGAATTTTTTTTTAAAGTAATAAAAACATTCTGCAAGTACTAAGGTACCATGTGAGTACCTTCTACCCATTGCACAAGCCTTTAATGCTATGGGGAAACTTAAAGGATCAGGCCTCCACGCCTTACAAGGCACAGGCCTTAGTATACGTCATAGTCCTTTGTAGGGCAGTGGACCCTATCCACGAGGTGAGGGCCCTTCCCCCCCAACTATATTTTTTTTGAAAATTTTTTCAAATAAAAAAAATTTATCAGATCCAGTGCCTATAGTTTTTCTTGGCTCCTAAAAGCCTTTGGTGTGAATAGGGTTATTACCTATCTGATTTACCCTTGTAGTGTGCACTAGGCACATTATCTAACTAGTCATTAGTTAGTGCTATTCACACATTTTCACATGTTAAGTTGACTTAGGAAGCATTCTAATTGTTTCTAATTGTTTCTAGATGCTGATAGTCATCTATAGTTGGCCTCTTATCCTCTAGTTGTCTCATGTCATAGGATTAAGACACTTGTCACATGACTACAACATCCTACATCTCATCATTGTCTAATTTATAAGCAAGGCATATCATGTACATTGTAACAACAATCTTTTTGCATTCATTGATATAACATAATTATTCTTTCATTTGATCTCTCTTGTGCTTTCATGAAGTCCTAGATCTTGGATGGCTACCATCATAGCCAACTCTTACAAAGGATAGGTGACATACTGACTTGTCAGTATATGGAGGATGCTAGTACTCTTGGACCATCTTAACTCGGTGTGCCTCACGTGGAATCCCTCTCTGTGCCATCGCTATCGTTGTTTTATCTCTCCTAGTCAACAATCTTAGGTATGCAAATGCGGCATGATGGGCCTCCCATAGCCTATCTATACTTGCCACGTAAGCCCTAACCCTACCTTTTCACACCTAGGCCATAAAACATATCCATTTTCACTCATTTTTTCTCCTATTGACCTTGTTTTTCATCTCGAACCCCTTTTTTATCATTGTTTCCTCCTTTTTGAGAGTTTACTTTAAAAAAATTATTTTTTGCTCAATCTCTCGAGGGGGCATCACTTATCCATTCTTCCTCTCCTTATCAGCTAGGGTAAATATTTAAATTTTTTTTATTTAACACCACTCCCACTTGGTCATGACACCACATCAAAGAGGGGGAAAATATTCTACATCTAAAAATTACATAACCCATGTTACCATTTCTCAACACACTTACACTATTTATCCCCTTTTCCCATAATTAATTAAATAAAATCAATTATTTAATTAATTTAATAATTCTCCATAGTCCATTGTCCATAATTGATTAAATAAATATTACAATTTATTTAATTGATTATCGTATCCTTTGCCACTAACCTAAATTAACTAAATAAAGTCTATTTATTTAAATAATCCACCTAGCCCATGACTAAACCTACGCTAATTAAAAAACTATCATTTATTTAATTAGATACCATACCCTACCTAGCCCCTAGACCCAACCCTTGATTAATTTATGCCACTAATTAACCCATCTCTTAATTTCCAACAACCATATTAATTAAGTTAATCATTTAATTAATTAACTTAAACCCTCATTATCCCATCTCCCCACACTTGATTAAATAATTAACATTATTTAATTAAGGGGAGTCACATGTGTCTCCACCTCATATTTCCTCATTCATGAAAGAGCATTATTTAATTAATAAAGCTCGCACATGTCTTCACCTCACCTTTCCAAATCCATGTATTTGTCACTTCTCATCCCATTCATCCATAAAACCCAATTTTTAAAAATGCCCTCTCTCATATAAATGAAATTTTAATTCATTCATGGGTCATTATCTTAATTAATGCAAAGTATTCCCAAGGTTTAATTTAAATTTCTAAAATAATGTGAGCCCTCCAATAGTGATGATGCAACTCTAGCCCTAGATTCACTATGAAATCTCGACCCTTAGATCTCCATTTCAAACCTCCACCATTGATCAAAAATCTTCTAAAAATCTATAAATACAAGGCCTCTCCAAGAATTTTCATAACAAGTTTTCAAGCATCCAATTTATGCCAAAATCTTAGCCAATTTTCCTCATATCATTGCCAAATCCTTTCCTCCATTTGTGCTCGTTAGAATAGAACAATCCACATTTATTCACATTGGTAATAGCTAGGAATTGCTTCTTAGGTGCATGCATTCCTCCACCTTATCAAGGAGAATGGAATGTTTGAAGATTTGAGGTAAAATCACTTGTTTTGTGCTTTCCTTGTGTTCTTATGTCTTTTGACATTTCTTCATCTTTAGAAGGTTCTCTATCAAACTAAAGATTGATCTTCCTAGGAAATGAGGTACAAAATCAAGTGCCAGCAGATGTCAAGGCTTATTAATAGTTTGATCCAACCACCAGAGATATCTACTTTCAACAAGATGTCTAGTTTGATGAGTCTTTCCCACATATGGATCCTCCACCCATTTCTTTCTCCTCACTACCTACTTCATTTTCTTCATCACATTAAGATACCTTAGCACTTGAGGATACCTCAAATGATGGTCCCATTCTTCCACCGCCACCACATCCACCTCCTCCTACTTGTGTTTTTCATTTGACACTAATGGAAACACAAAAATTCTAAAGTTGTTAACATGTAAGCTCCATGATGTTGCCTATGCAATCGCTACGATGTGTTGGAGTACAAGACCACTGAGAGAGGAGGGGGTGAATCAGTGGTCTATAAACTTTTAGGTCTTTTTGCACCTTTTTAACTTACAAGACAAAGAGTAAGGGAGACTTCAATGATCTATCAAACACATATGCACAAGTATGATAATGAATAGTATGAATCAAGACCTTAAGAACAAAGCATTAGGATACCCAAAGAGACCATATAATATGAATCATAACACAATGATTTTCATGAGTGGAAAACCCTCATAGGGTTGAAAAACCACTCTAAAAATGCCTCACTGGCTTAATCAAAATCATGCCTCACTGGCTACACAAAATACCTTACTGGCAATATTCAGGCCTCATTGACCATTTAAGCCTCACTAGCATGTACAACTGCCTCATTGGCAAGATGATGTCTCACTGACATATTAAAGTGCCTCACTAGCAAATCATGAACATTTGAAAGAAGAGAATCAATTCAGAGGGTTACTTTGATTCACTATAACACATCACACTTCACAAACTTATATCTCCTTTTATCTACAACAAATCTTTATCAGTTTCTGCAAGTTAGCTTCCTGATACAACCTTGTCATCTCAATTACATACTCTCAACAAAAAATCTTTCAATATCCTTCTATCTCTGCACTACATGCATAACTTGACTAAGACTTCCTTTGGGTGAATAGATAGGTGATACAATCACATGAACCATTACACTCTTGTATAGGTTATAGATACAAACAAGTTCTATACTTACAATCATATGAACAGAGTAATCACATCTTTTGCTCATTGATGTATTTGATCTTCTACTCCCATACTGTATTTGATCATCTTCTCAAGACCTCCTCTTTGTGTTTAGATCATGGTATTAAATAGATTCAGTGCTTTTTGTGCATCTTCACAGAACTTGAATCATCAATACAACCCTACAAATCACTTCAAACTAATGCCTTTTAAAACTTCTTCTTTTCATTACTACACTTCAATAATCTGTATTTATCCTCTATTCTTCACAATTTTCATATCAGTGTGTAGGTATCTCTAATATCACACAGACCAAGTCTCATGTGTGTATCTATCATATATTCCGAGCAATTAATTTTTCTAGCCCTTTGTGTCGATTGGAATAACTGATTGCAAGTTAGTTAAACAATTACACCAAAAAGAAACCGTCAAACTTAAACGAGTTAAAAATCTGTTATAATTTGAAGTAGTTTGAACTGAGCTCGTCGATCTTGATCTCCCACTCTCAAAATCAAAGGTTGTGATTTACTTTTGCATTTGTTTAAAACAAACTTACTACTACTTATTCCCTTAGGTGATAGGTCCAGTCACCTCATAGAAGTAAATAACTTAAGTTCTTTTCACCTGCTAGGCTGATCAATCACAAATTATAACAAAAGTGATGATGGTTAAAAGACTTAGGCATAATGTGTTTTTAGGAACTCATTTAGGATTTTGTCTTTAAACTTAAACTCTGGGGTTTTAGAGCTTATAAGAATAACTTTAGAAACCCTCAAATCACCATGGCCATCTTGACATTTGAGATCTATTGCAAAGAGATCATGCCCTCAAGAAAAACTCCTAACATAGATGATCTGCATTATTGCACAATGATAACATGAAACAAGATCACACTGTCCTCTATGTCCTTTCCAAGGTGATTGTAAAGACAATCTAAGGTATAAGACAATATGAGGCATGATGAGTACACTAATGAACTAAAAGCAACATCACCCTTTATCTTCATTGTTCAACTCTGTGACAAGAAACATGATTTCATGAAGCATTGAAGCATAATGCATGAAGTATGATGAACTAAAAGGACATGATGAACCAAACAAAACTCCACACTGATAAAACATGAAGCTAACATCGTGCTACTAACACAAATTCCATCAACCTCCTGAAGATTTGATTCCTCAATAGCATGACATCCTATGTAATCACCTAGCTACTAACACAACAAATTAATCAACTTTAAAGACACCCTGTGAATTGACCAAGCAACATTCTTTTGTCACAAACTCCATGAACTCTTGATTGAAAAGATGACATGCACTGATGCACCAATGATCATATGTCTTGACTATCATGAAGTCCTAACAATTCATGAAGTCCTGCAAGTCTCATAGCAATGCCCAATGAACAAGATATAAACAAGGTCATTCAACATCATCATATAAACAAGTAACCTTGTAACTCTGAATGGTTTCATTACCATGCATTTGAGTTCTCTTCAAACAAAAACCCCTTGATCACTTATCTTGCCAAGCAAAACATATTGAGCATCAAAGACCTTATTTGAACATCATGGAACACATGGACCTCAAGACCTCAAACAACGACATTATGTGATCATCTACCAATCCATCCTCAAGACCAATCTGAAGATGTGATGAACAACATGAACTATAAGATGATGACCAATCTCTCTGCAAGACTTGTCAACACATCAAACATTACAGTCACATGCCACTAAACCCTTTGACATCAATGACAACTATCACAACATAGTGAACATGCAAAAATATTATATAAATTTTATTGTTAATGGCTCCAGATCGTGCTCTATTGCATAGTGTAGGTTCACAACCAAACTCAACAATGTTTGTTAACATGCTTCCAATGCAGGTCAAAATGTTGAATCATGAAATTATAAATGCACCACTAGGATTTTACATATTTAAAGATAATGAATATAGTCGATCGTTAAAATTCTCAGCCATCTAACTCTTGGTACATTTATATTTTCACGATTGAAGTTTAATCTCATATTGAGCAATGTTAATAGATGTTAATGCAAACATGTTTTAAATTTAATCTCGTATGGAGGAATTTTCACAATATATAAGTTTTTTAAATTAAATGTCAATAAAAACATATTTTATTTAGATTAATTCAACCTCTACTTGTGTGAACATGTGTGAGAAATAGAGATTCATGTTTCTTTTAATTTTAAATCAGTAACTAAAGTAGTTTACATTGTGTAATAGCTAAATCTATGTATAATTGTAGTGTGGCAAAAACAATGACATATAATTGCTAAATAGTATGATTATTGTACTGAGAAGATTATACATGTCATTTCATTCAAATGATGTCAAATTTAGAGTAGGGTGTATGATAATTATTATATTTCAGATTAGGAAATATAATATGAAGGATTTTCTCTCAATTAATCTCTTTACCTAGTTAATATGATATGCCTTCTAAAACAATAAATGCTAAAAGTGATATTATACCCTTAATTTACGTGAAAGTAACAATAATAATTTAAAATAAATTAAAAAATTAAATCTTCAAGAAATAAAAGTATAAATATATATTGAAAAAATAATTAATTGGTCGATAGGCTTTTATCTATGAGCATTATAGTGCTTGGAATTGTCTCATGCTGTAAAAAATTTCATGTAGGAAAATTTTCTAAACTCATCAGTTTCCCTATTGGCGTACTCCTTGAACCTCCTATGGGTGCAAGTACTAGTTACACTGAGAGGCGTTATACAGCCATATCGGGGTGGGGATGAGAGCACTCATTTTTTCTGCCTAAATTTATTAAAAAAAATTAAAATACCAAAAAGAAATCTAAAAAAAAAAATTAAGAAAATCAAAGAAAAAAATCAAAAAAGAAATTAAAAACCATTGAAGAAGAAAAAGCTAAATCACAAAAACTATGGAACCAATAAAATAAATTGGAAAAATAAAATCTAAAAACTTAAAAAAGAAATTGGAAAAAAATAGAAAATAAAAACCAAAAAATAATTGGTAACTGTTGGAAGGAGAAAAACTATGGAACCAAAAAAAATTGGAAAAATTAAAAAAAAAAAACAAAAAAAAAATTGCAAACGAAAAACAATAAATCAAAGAAACTATGGAAAAAAGATATCCCTGGCGTACTTTTAAATATATTTTTTAAATATAAATATACTAGTTTTAATTAGCTTAGAGAGAGATTCATCTCTTGGTTGGGAGTGGGGCCTAAATTTGATAATATGCTTGTATTTAGAATTTTTTACCATAAAATATAATTAAAATTTTGGAAAAATTGTATTATATGAAAGAAAAGATTTTGTATAAACTATTAAAAATTATATAAAATTATATTTAAATATAAGTCTCATTTTGATATATATTTTTAAAATAAAAATATCTCTTTTCACACTTGAAAACAACTTCAAATTGATAACTGTCCAAACAAAAATTGCTTGACAGGGAGGGTCCACCGTCAAATTTACGCCCATAAAGTAATAGAGGCTACGATTCAAATTCATTTTTCCGCCGACATTGGTTACTTTTTGACCAAACTTAAAGCTAGGTTAGATCAAGTTTGTGGGACTACTATCTGAAACTATCACCATTCATTTTATCTGGAAACTCCACGTACTTGCGTTGTTTTAATTCCATGTCTGGATAAAATACAAGAAACCTGTGCTTATCCCATGGAATCAGAGTCTACAATAAACCCAGTCGTTATAGCCATGGAGTATGGTTGCGTTTCTTCTCACGCTTGGCTTTATTCCAACCGACTCTGACGACTATAAATATTTCCTTCCATGCAATCAATTGTTTATCGACGATTTATTTGTTTGGAACACACAGTAGATTTAATTAACAGCTCTATTTAATGCTTATGAAAATGAATGAACTGCTTCTGCTTCTTGTGTTCAACGTTACGTTGGTGCATGGCTTAGCCAGGTTCATTCTTCTTCTTTTTCATTCTTCCTTGTTAAGTATTTTTGGAAAGATTAAAGTGAAATCCTCACATTTTTGGTAGGTAAGTAGTGTTTGTTTTTAGAAACTCCAAAACTTCAATATATTTTTAACACAAATTTATGGCACTTTTTTTAGTAAGTTAATTTTGTTTTAGGAAAGGAAACTTAATTTTTTTTTAGTTTTTTTAATATGGTTTAATTTTTCATTTTATATGGATGCTCTTTGTTTTTTAATGCTTCTTTTCTTATTTTTTCAATGATATTATATTTTGAAAAGTTTTTTAATTTTTTACTTTATTAAAGTTAAAATATATAATTATTTTTTATAATTTTTGTTTTGAAGTTAATTTAGAAACTTTTAAATTTATATATTTTTAAATTTTAATAATTATATTGTTGAAATTGAATATATAATTAATTTAATAATTTATTTTTAATTTGTAAATTTAAATATTTTTCAATTAAATAATTTTAGATAATTAATATAATAATAAATAAAATTTATATAATTAAATTATATATAAAAACTATGTTATATATTTTGGAAAAGAGGCTTAAATACCAATCTCGATAGAATTATTAGTCCTAAGTATAATCTTCTAATTAGAAATTGATGATAATGGGGCAATGACATGAAGACTAGATATACTTTTGTGACTAGAAGAACTAAGAACTACCAATCAAAACCAAATGAGCAGGCACCAGAGGATAATGAAGAGGTGGTTTGATAAGTAGGTCATGGCTCAAGAATTTAAGGTGGGTTACTTCATGCTCAAATGGGATGAGAACAAGGAAAATCTAGGACACCATGACAAGCTAAACTCCCTCTTAAGTGGACTATCTATCATAGTTGTTTGCAAGTAGGCCAATGCATTTAAATTGGGAACACTTGGTAGAACTATATATTACGCATCTTGGTAAATGAGATTCATTTGAAGCCATATATGTAAGTTATCTCCCCCCTATACATGACTTTTGTATCATAATTCTCATGTATAGTTTTTCTTCCTTACTATCATGATCATGCCATAATGGTTTCTTTGTATATAATTTGCCTTCTTATTCTTGTTTTTGTCCATGTGCTATTTAATTTTGAGCTAATCATTGAGGAATCCATTATGCCATGTCACCTCTTTGACAAACCCCATGATAAAATTTCTCCCAATATCAAAATAATGCAATACTAAACCTCTCACTAACCAAATAGCATAGAGTGTTGATCTTTCCATGTCAGCCTTGATATGATGAAAAATACTATTTCTTGAGAAATCCTTTTAGATTTTTTGAAATAAATCTGGATGAATGCCTAACCCTTTAGATGTTTTAACTACAACCATTTATTCTAAAAGTAACTTCCTTTTCTATATTAAGGCCAACAGCCTAACACAATCCATTGATTCATCCACATCATTGATCCAATGGATTCTGCTAACTTAATCTACTAACTAGTTAATCTCCTAGCTAGTTATTCCTACTCACACTGGTCTTTTAAGTTCACTTAAAGACTTTTTGCATTTTAGCCTCGCCTCATTTGGACTCTACACATGTTCTCGCACTTATCCAAAATGTGCTCACATGTGTCAATTTTGGAGGGGTAGTCGATCTTCTACTACTACCTTCTTTCTCCCTCCTTGTCCTACATATACAAAGAGCATATTCTATTCTATTATTCACTTATGTATGATATTTTTAGCTTTGTTGCCACACATATTCATTTACAAAAGTTGCTTAACTACTACAATCATATTTTCATAGTAGTTGTGTAGTTTCTACAAATGTATTTCCATAGTGTTGTCCTTAAATTTTGAGAACCCATTTCAAAAGTCCAAGTCCCTATGTGAACATATCAAATGATATCAAATATCACTTTAATTGTTGAGCCATGCTTGATCTGTGCCAAATTGTATGTTGAAATAAGTAAAAAAAATAGGAAAAGGTTGGTTTCAAAATGAACCAAAAAGTTCAAAAAGAAAAAAGACAAATTCTTAACATTAGAAGGGTGGTAGAGTCAATTTGTATATGAGTAATTTTATGTGAGGTTGCATCTCAACCCTACAAGTCCACAAAGTTATAAAGAAGTGGGATCATGGAATCAACATGCATTAAGTATATGTGTGTGTGCTCACCAACCCAACTAAAAACATAACCATAGACCTATTTGGCATGTTTGAATAAGCAACCTCCTTGCACATGAATATTTTAAGCATGAAAACGGGTAATCCCACAATAATGAGTCCCAAACTTGGGACAAAAAAATTGGGAGGGAGGGGGACAAAAATTATCAAATACCTTCATTCGAAGGCTTTTCTTCAAATGAAGGTACATGTAAACGAAGGTTACTACGCAGAGATCTTTGAATGAAGAAAAATATTTGAATGAAGGTTCTCAATTATTGAAAAAATCAATACCTTCTAGTGCAAGAGGTACTCCCTCCTGTTGCACACAATCAATTTCACAACACAACAAAGACCCTCTGTTGCTGACTCAAAACCCAAATCAGATTGTTCATTCTAGCAAATTCAATCTGGCTACAATAGCTACAGAAATACATCTCATTCATAATTACCATTTACTTAATGCAATTCAAGATATCACACACATCATGGGAAATAGTTCATTCATTTGATCACATACTTAATTTATATTGTTATTGGTAGCTTCCACTATTACCATTGAAAGTTTTCTCATTCAAAACAATTACAACCAGAATTGCATACCATTATGTCTTCTCACTGAATTGTTATCACATCAATTACAACAACACTGTATTCTATGGTCCACATTTCTTCTTTCCCTGTTTCAATGCAATTCATTGTAATTCAGTTTCCTCATACTTTGATGCAGAGGAAGGACTTGATCTTGATTCACTTGACACATTTCATACAAGAATTAATCACATTCAATAACTAGGTGCATCCTAGTTCACCCTAGATACATTGTTCCTGTAGTCTAATGGCATTCAACAAGAAAAATCAACATAACACGTGAAGTCTTGGATTGTTCCTGTCCTCTTACAATGCATTTTGATGTTTTACAACATATCATTCCTTTATGAAATCAATTGACACATAAATTTTGTTAAACCCTCAAGCAACTAGGGTTTATTCTCTTTCTGACAAGGTTTTTCTTATAACAATCACCCATAACTTCTTGTGGCCAGAAGATATCAAATAAAGACTTTGAAATCCATTAGAGAATGCAAAAATAGAGATTTCCTAAAAATTTTAGCATTTTTCACCATACCAATCAAGAGAAATGAATCTTTTCTCAAAACTGGAAACCCTAGTTTCTGAACAGGGTTGCTAAGAAGATTGACTCATTAGACCAATCAAACAATATTTTCTTTAGGGCTGGTAAGAATGAAAAACATCTAAAATAAAATTATCTTTCCATCCATATAAGTTGCAGGTCCATACCAATCTATACAGGGCTATACAAGTTGAATTACAAACTACTACACACAGAAAACAAGGAAAACGTTGCAAAATGATGTTTTTTTTTCATTCAATCACTCCCCACCTCTCCTTGGTGTGAGAATATGTTTCTTTCTTTAAAATACATTCACCCTAACTACCCAAAACTGATTCCTAACTTCCAAACGCAAAGTTGCAAAATTGGATGCACTTTTACACTTTTGTTGACAACTTTTACAATTTTCTAACTTAGCCATAAAAAAGGTACCCCCATGATTCCAAATGGTCCAAAAGGACCTTATTTGCACAAAAGAACACAAATCAACTCAAAACCAAGGTTGGAGAACAAATTCCAAACATTTACAAAATGACAACAAATGCATCAAAATGGATGCTCCTGCATCATACTTCCTCTCAGCAAACTCTCCACAATATTATTCTTTGTTCTATATCTGTAATCCAATGTACAATGCTCTATATTGATTTCTTTTCTCTATGCCTTGGCTAAAACCTGCAACACCTCTTCTCTTTTATTCAACTATGTCAAACACATGACATCAACCTCTCTATTATTGGGAAGCTCCTCTCCTTCCTACCCATGCCACCCCACCTTCCTTGTTGTGCACTCAACCCTTTCCAATTCAACACCTCTCTCTCCTTTCTTTTTTTCTTTTTTTTTTCCTTTTTTTCTCTTTTTAAAATCTGCGCTTTAAACTTCTAATTCTTTTCTTCATTAGGGAGCTCTCATTTCTTTTCTTTTTCATTTTGATAATTTATTTTTATAACAACAATTTAATAACAATGATTAATTTTTAAAATTAAGGAGAGAAATTACTATTTTGTGACTTCAGCAAGCTATGCTGAAAGCTAAAAATTGAATTTTTGCATAACTTTTTACCTAATGCTCCTTTTTGTGTGAAAACTTGCCCATATGTATATAATGACCTCGTTAAGCTCCCCATAAGAGGGTTTTTCTCTAGATTTTAAAAATCTAAAGATTGTAAATTTCTCGTAAAATCGTTAGTATAAACTTCTGGCATTAAAATCTCCCAAATGGTTGGGAATTTGACCATGAAATCTTTTGAACATTTGGAGAAACACAATAAAGAATCTTCCCCTAAAGGGATTTTTCCCAACTCTTATGGATCTTTTTAAACAATTGTTTTCATGAAACTTCTCGCATGACCTTTAAAATAGCCAACTAGTGAAATTTCAAATTTTGCAAATTTGATCACACACGTTGCTTCTTGATGCTAAGATATGTCAAAAACACCCAAACAAACCAAAAATAAAACAAAACAAAATACAATTTTTATGGTCAATGCCAATCGCCAATCTACCTAGATGCTCCTACATCAAACACGACGTGTAGGAAGTTTGTGAGCATACACTCACAAACGTGAGGTTGAATGGTAGGAACATTCTTCAAGATTGCAAGCAATCTGCAGCGAACTCCATTTTTGAAATGTGTGCACCAAAAATTATTTCTTTTTCCTCTTTTTCCAGTTTCTTATCGGAACAAACTTCACGCTCCTCCAACAAACCTACACTCTCTTCCTCCTTCCATTTGTGGACTTGCATCCACCATGTACAATCCTCCTCCTCCGATGATTCTCTCCATTCCTATCCTCCTTCGTGGGATCCAACCCACCATCATCAACTGGCCACCTTCACCAAACAAACTCACTTCTCTTCTCCTCTTTCATGGGTTTTGACCCACCAAAATCCGTCCACATCTAGGTGATACCACAATACTGGGTTACACTTTTTCGCCAAACATGACATTGAAATGAACATTTTGAACTAAATCTTCACTTTCAGACACCTATAGCTGCTAAACTATAAGGAATTTGAAGATGATGCAAACTAGTGATTTGTGACATTTTGTCTGTAGATTCCAAATATATATATATATTTTAAAATTTTTAGAATCAAATTGCATTTCTTTTTCCATCTCCTTCGATAACTAGTTTTTAACAGTAAACGTAATTTTTACAGAGTGATGTGTACTGTGTAAAACATAACTTTTCTATGAAGGATAAAATTCTAATTTTTTTGAATTTAGATTTGTAACTACAATATCTAGAGGATGCATTTGGTTTCATAAATTTTTATTGAATATTTTTGTTTTTATTAATTTTTGAAGTCAAACCAATTACAATTTAAACATAGGTGTACTATAAAGAACATATTTTTTTTTGTTTGTATCATAATTCAATTTTTTCTTATTTGTTGGAATAAGGACATCAATACCTAGAGGACATGTTTTTTTTAAAAAAAAATTCTATATTTTCCTATTTTTCCATATGTATGAAACAAAGACCTTGATGTTCATTGAAAAACCTACATTCACAAGAAATAAAAAATGAATATAATAATCAAATTAAATATATTTAAAATTATACTTTTTGGGAAGTTTATAATAAGGAAGTACATACTTACAAAACATAAATTTTAAATAAATCAATTTGACCCCCCAAAAAGTAAATCAAAAGTGGTTTTTTATCAGCATTTTGATAGGTGTAGAGTAGACTCCATTATAGGTATGGTTTAAAACTAGCAGGGTTCTATCCAAGGGGGTTTGATCAAACCCTCTTCAATTAAAATCTTTTAAATGAAACCTTTCAAGGCTTAAATCATTATATTTTCTAAAAATATATGATTTCAGCAAGAATCAAGATGTCCCAGAAAGTGTAACCCATTATTATGGCAGCACCCATCCACCAAATTCCCTCATCATGCACATCACAATTTGCATCATATGCATACAAATTTGCCCCTACATCTTCATGGAAACCAACAATTTCCATCTGCTTTCCTTTATACTCCTCAACCCTCAACATTATAAATGAATGCAAAATAAAATCATTACAAAATGCAAACAAGTTTATCTTTTTCTTCACTGCTGCAATGTTTCCTTCACCACCTTCAGCTACAACCTTCATCCACTCATCTTTTGCTATGAGGTTTTCATTTACCCCATACACTATCATCATCATCTTCATTTCTTCATGATGTAGGAGCGTCCCTAGTTTAAGAGCAATCTTGCATCAAACAAAAGCATTTGCATTTTAGTTTGTTTGCATTTCAATTTATTTCTTTTCATTTTCCAGTTCAGTTCAAGTAGTTCAGTCAGTAGCAACTTTTGTATTTTGGTTAGCATTCTACCGTAGTTGCATCTTAGATCTTGTGGAGCTAGACTTAGCATCCAGACACCTTCATGCACATCATATCCAAAATTTAGAGCATTTGGATCACATATCGGTAAGATATTGTTATCAGAAGATCAACTATTTTCTTAGAATAGAGCATCCTAACTGTCTTAGATAATTAGCTAAAGGATAAGACCTGTGGAGCATTTCACAACCTTCAATGCTTAATGACATATCATTCAGTGTTGTTTGGTTCATGGGCAACCTTCCCTCAAGATCTGCACATCATTCCATTCATTTGCAGAGGAATTCTATTCATTTAAGTCTGACCTATCCGTGTACACACATTACACCTCTTCATTGGAGTTTGTGATCTTCCTTGGCTGACGCAGAGGAATCTTATGTTCCAGAGATGATATATATTGATGTAATAGATGCCTAGGAAAGCAAGTGATGATCATTAGAATAAGTTCATACTTTGAATTTTGTGCGAAGGAGCTTCAAAGCTATATCTTGTACATATTCTGATATTATGTAATCAGGCCTGTGAGCCCTAATTGTAAGACCGCATGTTGCTGACTAATTTGTATTTGAATTCTATGATATATTAAATGACTAAAGCTACATTTGTTTCATATATTTGAGTTGTTTCCATTGTGTTCACTCTAGTTGAATGAACTAGATTGTTCTCTTTGAGGACCCGCCTAAGCGTGACTACACCAAGTGGTATCAGAGCGAAAGTTTAAATCTTTGGGAGTGAATTGAGTGAAGTTGGTAA
The DNA here is from genome assembly GCA_027924645.1 of Cunninghamia lanceolata. Taxonomy (NCBI): domain Eukaryota; kingdom Viridiplantae; phylum Streptophyta; class Pinopsida; order Cupressales; family Cupressaceae; genus Cunninghamia; species Cunninghamia lanceolata. The sequence continues at coordinate 3,632,744 of BSBN01001925.1, read as the reverse complement.
AGGAATTCCATAAGATCTTGCTGTGGACAAATCGCCGAATCTTAGGTAGGTTACTTGTGTTGTAACTGATCACCGATTGTGATGCAGTTGTCACCTTGTAACCCAATCACTGAACTTGAGGTAGTTTTGCACTTGATCCTAAGAAGATGCCACTAAGGAGAGTCCTTGTTGTTGAAACAATGGCTTGTAGGATGGATGAGATGATGGAAATGATGAAAATAATGAGAGTTTGATTGGATGCTATTGAGGAGGATAGGCGAAGAGGATTGACACCTAGACCTAATATTGAAAGTGATGATGAAAAAGAATTTTAATCTACTAATCAAAATGGTGAAACCCTAGGATTTGTAGAAGAAGAAGAATTGGATCAAGTCAAGATGTTGCTAGCTATTTCAAAGATTAGAAAGAGATCTAGATTTGATATACCTAATTACATTGGCAATTTGAACCTTGAAGAGTTGATTGACTAGATAAATAATATGGAAGATTACTTTGAGTATGAAGAAGTTGAAGATCTAGAGAAAGTAAAATTTGCGGAGACAAAGCTAAAAGGGCATGCCACTATATGGCAAAAAGAAGTTTAGTTGGATAGAAATGGAAGAGGGAAAGAAAAGATTACAAAATGGGACAAGATGGTGAAAATTTTGAAGAACTAGTTTGTACCTGCTGACTATGAGTTGGAGTTGTTGAAGAGATTGTAAAACCTAAGACAAAAGGAGAAATATGTGAAGGAGTATACTGAAGAATTTCATAAGATGATCATAAGGACATGACATAGTGAAGCAAGCAAAGAGAAAGTGGCTAGATACATCAATGGACTAAGATTGAACATTCAAGAAGAACTAAGTTTGGTAAAGATGACAACACTGGAAGAAGCATATCAGTTTGCCCTGAAAGTAGAAGAGAAGCTGAATAAGAGGCATGATTAGAGATAGAGAGGCAAAGGAGGAAAATTTTAGAAAAATAGAACATTTTTCGAAGGGGATAAGATCATATGCGGAGTAGAACAGACAAGAGAATACATTCAAGGAGGATAGAGATAATAACGCATACACGAGAGATGATAGAAATTTCTACCGCAGAGGAAACCCTAGTCCATACTGGAGTGAAGAATACAGAAGAGAAGGAAGAGGACCTAATAGGAGAACATTCGAAGGAACCTATTTCAAATGTGGAGGTGAAGGACATAGAGTATTTGAATGTAATCAAGGGAATGCAAACAAGAGGACAGAGAACAGTGGAAGAGCGGCCTATGTGGAAGAAGAACCTGTTGGATCACCTAGTTCAGTTGGTAAACCTAAGAAAGGAGAATCACTTGTCATGAGGAGAGCACTATTTCAAGAATAGACACTTAACTCCACTAAATAAAAATATTGGCATGTGAACTCCATGCAACTCCATGTGAAAAAGCACACCTAAGCAAGTTTAACTCCAAATATAGGAGTAATCATGCAAAGTACATGCGTAGGAATATTCTAATAATATCCTATACTAAAATCAGTTGTGGTAAAGCTAATGGAAGTGACTTAAGTGATTCTAGAATTCAGGCAATGAACATAATAACATGACTGCCTTGTCTTCATCTTTGATTTTTACCTTAGCTATTCTAGATCTAGTTTCATCCTTGTAAATCCTAGATTGCACCTTTGCTTTCTTCTATTTCTTTGGCTTTTGGGCTTGTGACAAAATTGTGCTTAGATCTAATTTCATTATTTCCACCTGAGGCTCTGGATATGCTATTCTGCTTTGCATCCAGCTAGGTGCAGAGGAAGAAATCTTTCTAGACCCATCAAGTTTTTCGATGTCTATATTAGGAGGGCCTTCAAGTAATCCTTGCTCTTGTTCTGATTCCTTATCTAAATCTTTATCCTCCTCATCTGTAAGATTTCTCCAATTTATTATTACATCTTTCTGAGTTGCCTCGAGGCTTGCTTCTATTTGGCTCTTCTCTGGAGGACTATCTGATATTTCAATTATTTCTGCACTAGTTGTTTCAGCCAAAGGTTCATCAAGTATTTCATTCTCTGCATCGACAAATACATCCTTCTATGATTCCTGCTCTTGGATACCTAGCTTAGCACATACTTTCTCAATACTTGGTAGCAATGGCATAGCCAAGGGAGTTAAATTTTGGTCCATGGGTGCTTGGGAGATAGGAGCAATAGAGGATAAATGCATTGCAATTGAAGACAAGTTAACTTGTGTCAAATTAGCAAACATGGCAGACCCAAAAGTTGGTGGGATGGAAGAAGTTGGCACGATGGAAGAAATGACTATGGGTGAAGTGATGGATAAAGAGGGCAAAGAAGGTGAAAGAATGGTAGAAATGGGAGGTAGTGTGAGGGAAGTGGAAAGTCGAATAGAAGATATGGAAGGTAAGGATGTGGAAGTAGTGGAGGAATATGACAAGGCAGCAAAAGAAGAAACAGGACTACTAGGGACACTAGAAGCTATTGCTAATGAAGAAGAGAGTTGAAACAACAATTGCGGGTGGAGAAATAGTAGAGGCATTCTCTATTGGAAACAATGCAGATAACTGAGAGGGGGGGTGAATTAGTTATCTTTAAAAAAAAATTACTTTTACTTTCTTTTCTCATCTTAACATTCAGTGCTTTATCAAAACATGAAAGCATAAGCAACCATAAGAATTGAAATGAAATTAACACACATAACACAAGGATTTTTACGTGGAAACCCTATTAAGGGAAAAACCATGGGGTGACTAACCCAAGATTGTATTCTCTATTAAAAGAATAAAGGTATACAAAATGGCACTTGTCAGTTAGGGCTCACTGCCTGAGCACACTGCTCACAAGAGGCTCACTGCCTAGAAGAGACTCACTGTCTACAGAACTTACAGAAGATATCTAAGTGTTTGAACTAATGAGAAACATCTGCATATGCAATAATTCAGTTCTGGTTAGGCACAATATATTGATCTAACACATTTCATTCTTCCTCTGCTTAGTATTACTATTCTATCACATTTTGGCCTTGGATTGTTGTCTTCACACTTATCTCTACTTTTCTTCACACTTCACTTATTCTTCTATTATCCACCACACCTTCACAAGCTTGAATCCATCAGGTATATATATTTGCATCAAGGATTTCCAACAACTTTCTATTCGGCAACAAGAACACTTAGGATATTTGCAAGTTACTATTCTATCAGCTGAATCCATATTTGATTGATGATGCACACCAAGAACTTAGGCATAGAAGTCATTTCCTATGTTGGCCAAATCATATAACACTAGAAGCTATTTGATCAATACCTTCTGCACATCCGGATTGAGGTCTGATACCTTGTTTGTCAGTTCTTCCTTTGTCTGCACTGTCTAATTGGAGTCCGATACTCAAATGCTCATATCTTTCACATGCTTTGTCACCGGAGGCTAAATCCTTAGAATACAATAGTTTAGATACTCCTTGTTACTGATCCAGATCCGTGACATGCTGGGTTTCACCATCAGAGAGTTCCGGACCCAACTGTCAGACTCTATCATAAGCTCTATTTTTTTACTATCGGACCAACTTGTCCCCAATCTGACTTCTGGTATGAGTAATTTATGTACTGTGGATATGTGGGATATACTTTGTTGCCATCAATGACAACACTAATGAATCTTAGTAGTGTCTCTTTCCAACAATCTCCCCCTTTGGCATTGATGGCAACACTTAGTGAAAAATGACTAAGTGTCGCAGTAACTTCCCCTTTGCTTGTGCTCCATCTTTCCATACTGCTTACCAGTTCTCCCTTAATGCAAGATTCATCATTTTTCACTACTCTTCACTCTCCCTTTGACATCAATGGAAAAGGGTGGGATCCACAAACCAAAATTATGCAAAAAGATTACTATATAAAGCTACATATGTACATACAATCCATAAGATAAACTTACATATACTTAAGTATATCTGCAAATGTAGTCTTCAACTGTACAAGCTCTGTGGCCCAACTTCTCTTCATCCTATCCAAAATGGAGATGTGTCCACTCAACAAAAATGCATATGCTTCTGCCCTCTTCAAATCTGTTGGATCACTGGTCCAAGCTGTACTTTGCGCATCTGCCAAGGCATCATGCATTGCCTCTAACTTAGGGATGATAATCCCTCTGAGTTCACCCATTCTATCCATTATGTTCTTCTTCTCTTTAACTAGTTTCTTTATTTCATTTATTATAACAACAGCTTGGCATTCATGATTTGCCAGAGAGGTAGTAAGGGGATCAAAATTCTGAGATAAACTTGACAGTTTTCCTTCTTGTTCTTTCATTTTCTTCTCAATGTCCTCTGCCACTTTAGGCCAAGTTAAACAAAATTTGTATACATCTCCACCATCCTTAAGAGCATTTTCAGTGCTCTTTGTGCCAATGTCTAGGGTTTTTCTATCATTAGCAATTAGTCCTTGTACCTCACTAAATCTTTTTCCCAAGAACTCCTTCTGGACCTTAGTTTTTGCTGATTTTTCTAAGGACTCAAAATGTGTATTAATAGAATTAACTAGGTTCTTTAGATTACCAAATGGAGAAACTGATGGATCCTTCTGATAATTGGGCATGATCTTCTCCAGCACTCTGGAAGTAATACTTAGCATCTCACTGTCCTCCATATGAGACTTCAGGAGTTTTTCTTTGGCTTTGGCCTGAGCAAAAGATGCTATCTTCATTATCTGAACCAAAGAGAGAGAATCCAAATTCAGTGGCCCTTGAATCAACTTAGGTTCATCTAACTCTGCAACTTCCTTGTCCAAGAAACTTTTTACCGCTTCTACAGTGTCTCTTGTAGTCTCAACTGTCTTTTCTTTGGAGACATCTGGACTGATTTGCTTATTGTCATCAATAATGTGTCTCTTGGTGCACGAGCACCTTGGCAAATTAATATTGCCCTGGACAAATCTTTGAGTTTGATTAAATTTATATGCTTCCACATTGTAATGAGGTTTATCAATTCATTTTTATGTGTTTAGGTCATTAGGAGTTTCAAAAATGCAAAATATTGCAAACCATGTAAAGGTTGTCAATGTAAAATTGGAAAAAAGATGCAAACTTGGAAGGTGAAGAGTCATTTGGCTCTTGGTTCACTCCAAATCAGTTATGAACTAAAGAGACATGTTTTAATGCCTTTAAAAGGCCTTGTAACCATGAAGAATTGGTGGGTGGTTGAAGATTTGAGCATGGAATGAGAAAAAACAATGTTTTCCTGTATTTTCCTTTATAAATTTGTTGTCTTTTGCTATTGTACGGCCCTATATGGAATTGAATGGATGTATAATGGATTGAAAATGTTATATCCTTCAACCACCTTCCATTTTCTTCTTGTCCCATGCATTTTTATTTAGTTTTGTGAAAGATATGAGTGTTTTATGGAGTGTAATTTTCTGATTTTTCCTGCAACAGTCCCATTGCAGCGTTTGGTATGGTTTGGTATGGACATATATAGGAGAAAACCATATATGGTTGGAAATAGTATTGAGTCTACTTTCCATTTCTTTTTGTTGCATCAAATTTTATTAAGAGTATTGAGTCTACTTTCCATTCAGACCTGCCCTCACCAAAAATGCCATAACTTATTCAAATATTAATAAAATTTGATGCAACAAAAAGAAATGGAAAGTAGACTCAATACTCTTTCCAACCATATATGTTTTTCTCCTATATATGTCCATACAAAACCGTACCAAATGCTGCAATGGGACTGTTGCAGGAAAAATCAAAAAATTACAGTCCATAAAACACTCATATCTTTCACAAAACTAAATAAAAATGCATGGGACAAGAAGAAAATGGAAGGTGGTTGAAGGATATAACATTTTCAATCCATTAGACATCCATTCAATTCCATATAGGGCCGTACAATAGCAAAAGACAGCAAATTTATGAAGGAAAATATAGGAAAACATTGTTTTTTCTCATTCCATGCTCAAATCTTCAACCACCCACCAATTCTTCATGGTTACAAGGCCTTTTAAAGGCATTAAAACATGTCTCTTCAGTTCATAACTGATTTGGAGCGAACCAAGAGCCAAATGACTCTTCACCTTCCAAGTTTGCATCTTTTTTCCAATTTTACATTGACAACCTTTACATGGTTTGCAATATTTTGTATTTTTGAAACTCCTAATGAACTAAACACATAAAAATGAATTGATAAACCTCATTACAATGTGGAAGCATATAAATTTAATCAAACTCAAAGATTTGTCCAGGGCAATATTAATTTGCCAAGGTGCTCCTGCACACCATCTCTTCTTTATGTACTTCCTCTTCCAGAATAGAGGAGTCTAAGGCCTCATATGGCTCTTCATTAATTTTATTTAATCCTTTGACATCTATGTCAAAAGACTCTTCATTGATTTTCTTTAATCCTTCAACATCCATGTCAGAGGGATCTTCATTTGCTTCCTCTACAATGGGAAGATTTTTGTCTCATCAACTATTTGGTCAATTTCTCCAAGCATGAGCTTATTCATTCTAGACTTGCTCTAGAATTCTTCTTTTCTATCCTTGAAAATCATGTCCATTTGTTTTGGAGTGATAGTTGGACATAACTGTATCATTATATGTTCTTGGATCTCCAAGTCTTTTGCTTCTACATTTTCTTGTCTTAACTCCAGTACTTCTTCTAGGCTTTTAGGAATCAAGGAAATTATTTCAATGAAATCTTTTTTATAGATGCTCAAGTACCTGACATTTGCTTCCTCAAGAATTCTCTTGTTTGCATCATTATACTCATCATAGAATTCTATTACTAGCTGCAAGTTTCCATCCACAGTGACTACTTTAATGATGTCTTCAATTGAGAGAGTGGGTCTCTCAACAAATTCTTTTGTCTTCTGCTCCTCATAATTCTTTTCATCCTTGGAGGGTTTGTTCTTGGATTTCTTTAATTCTCTGACCTCCACATCTGATTTTGTCTCTTCATCATCCTTGAGGCTCACATATGTTCTTGTGGCCTTAGTCTTCTTTCTCTTTTTACCTTTGATAGATGGTTTGGCTTTTGATTTGGTAGTTTTTGAGATTTTAGAAGTGACAGGGGCGAAACTTTTAGTAGATCTTGTCCGAGTAGAAGCTTTCATCGAAATGCTTTCTTTCTTTGCTCCTTCCCTTTCCTTTCCAGTTTTCTCTATTCTTTCTCTATTTACATCAATTGCTTCCTTTGTTATGCCAAACTTCTCAGCAAGTTCTTCAACCTCCTTTCTCACTTTCCTTTTTATCTCAGGCTTCCTTAATTCAACATATAATTTTATGTTTATCTCATCAAAGGTTCCAAACCTCTCTGCTTCAGTGTCCTTGGGTTGACTTAACAAGTGTTGAACATGTGCCTCCAATAAGTTTTCATCAACTTCATATCCCATGGGCATTACCCATATAGTTCTTGGCTCAACTGCCTCCATTAGGCATTGATCTGTATCAACCATGAAGCAAATTATGTCCTTGTATTTCTCAACTATTGATTTAGGTATTCTTTCTCTTGCATGCATCATGCTCTGGAAATTCTTGAAGTAACCCCAGAGAGTTGTCTTCTGCTCTTGTGCATTACCAATTCTATTCAAATAATCTCTGATTTGAATAGCAACTGGTCTATTATTTGCCCAAATCACCCCTTTTGACCCTGGTAACTCATTCATAAAATAAAAGAATAGGCACAATATCAGATTGCCATATTTGAAGGAATTTTTCTTATCTTTCTTGATCTTCTCTAGATTCTCCATCAGTTGATTCAATAGAAGTTCACACAAATCATAATCTTCATTTTCTTTCAGAATCTGGTATGCAGCATAGATTACTGTATTGGATACATAATTCTCCCTACTTGAGCGATAAATCTTGTAACTGATTATAATTGATGCAAACTTGACATCCGGATTAGTAATATCATCTATAGTCATTGCCCTCTTGTCATATTTTGATCCGATGGCTTCTATTACCGTTTGATTATTCACAACTTTGAGTGCAGGTAACCCACCAGTTGAGTGTAATCTGGTTACAGCCCTGATGGCATCTTTGGTTATCTTAAATGGACTCATTAACCACATAAATTTATCATGTATCATGATCAAGACATATCGGACCCATTCATCTTCTCCAAATGATGGGAAATGTATGCAATGTGCAAAGTGCTTGTCCTTTAGGGCCTTGAATTCCATCTTGAGTTCAAAATTCTCATTACTTAACTGTTTGCGATACAATTCTATCAATTCTAGGTCTCCCAATTCCTTAAGGTTTGTATGAATGTAAACCCTAACATTTTCTACATGCAGAACACCATGTGGGATATGGGGAAATGCACCCAAGGGATCAACTTCTAGAGATTTGAAGGGATGTTTCTTGAATTTCGGTCTCGGCCTCTCAGTGATATTCACAACCATGGGAGTAGCCATTTTAGCAATGAAATCCAGAGAGAATTTGCAAAAAGGAAATACCTTTTTACGCCTTATTGCAAGACCAAACCTGATACTACGGGGTTCATCTTTGAATTTTCTTGGTCATTTTACCTCTATGTGTTTCATTGCTTTGGCGTCAGTCAAAATTCACATGAATCCATCTTTACTCCTGTTCTTTGCAAGCCAATCCATCAATTGTGCAAGTGACTTGTAACGAAACATTCGTTGAAGTCTAGGTATAATTGGCATGTGACGTAAAACCTTCTTTGGAACTGTAGGACCTTGTACATCTATACAATATCTCTTCTCTTTGCATACAAGGCATTCTACCTTGTTTTTATATTCATCTCTGTATAAAATGCAATCATTTTTACATGAATGAATTTGCTTATATTCAATCCCCAACTCAACTAACAACAGACGCGCCTCTCTGCAAGTTGATGGAAACACATTCTCTTCAAGGAATATTTTAGTTTTTAGTGCCCTGTAAGATTGCCAGAGATTAAATCAATTGAATGTTTGACTTATGATGAACATGTTTGATATGTCAATCTATACTAGGATTGTCTATATACAATATATGGTTTTAAAATCCCCTTAAAGAAATATAAACAAAGTTGATGAATGTTTATGAATTATGTACACCAATTCACAATTGCAAAGTAAGAAATAGATTTCAACTCACTTCAGTAGGGTAGTAAATCTTTTTTCTGACCAACCAAATAGTGACTTGATTTCTAATAATATTAATGTGCATGCCAGTTTTGAAGTTCTACTTGCACCCGATTTAAACATGGGTGTCTTCGTTGCTTGCTTGATGGAGTCTTTCAGGTTGTTATCATCAACATTACGTTGGTGGAAATTACCCCTGCTATCATCATTATTGTCAACCATATGATCATTATTGTCATCATTGTTTTCATCCCCAAAGAAATCTATAAGCATTTCATTCAATCCTTCTTCATGCACTGCATTTTCACTATCATGATCATCATCATTAAGGCTAGGTAGCATGTCATTAGTGTATGTGGATCTCATCAGCTCTTCAAATTTCTCAACTAGTAGTATTCTCTTCAATAATGTTCTTTTCACCCTGGTATTGTTTAAAGGATGGTTTGGATCATCTTGTCCAAATCTTAATAACCCAGTTGGATCTTGGGTATTAGTATGTGTTTCATCAACATCTTCTACCTATCAACAAACACAAGCATTATTTAATGTTTGGAAACAATTGGATAAATCATAAATGTATCAATTTCAAAGAAATATAATCAAATATGGCTTAAAAAATAAAAATATAAATTGTATGAACATATATACATCAATTGAATAATGGAACATTATTTTATAGACTACCTTTTTTATACAATAATTTAAATAAAACATAATTTTGACAACATAGTTTATAAAACATCAGCCCACACTCATTTATTATTCTTTGGTTTTCTACCCTTAAGAACATCCTAAGGGAGACCTTGTTCTTCCCTCTTCTTTCATGCAGGAGTGCGTTTTAAGAAGGGGTAATCAATCAATAACTCATCCCCAATGGTAAGGTCCATAATAGCCTCAACCATTATCAATCTATCAACCTCTCTTTCCATATCTCCATCTTTATCATTTATAACCTCAACAAATTGACAATTTGGTCTTACAGTAGGGTCCCTTCCCTTACTACTATTTATAAATCCTGAAATATTTTTGTGTGTGTATGCACATCCATCTATATACATAAGATGACCTCTATTCATTTCTTTTCCACTTTCCAATTGGAGACGATGTGTATACATATTCAAATTTAGACCATATACTGACATGCTAGGCTTATATTCTACTAGCCTTCTCCATTCACCACTATAATATGATGGACCATAATATGGCATTAATCTCCTAGTGGTTTGTTATGAATTGTTTCTATGTTTAGATCCCACATGTACATTTTGGACAATAAAGAGGCCTAGATTCACTCCATGAATATTGGAGGGTCGTATCATATAGTTGCATCCCCAAAATTGAAACACCTCGTACACTCTAGGTAGTTATTGATCACTAGGCCAAGCGCAATATAGTTGACGATCAAATGTCTCTTTGTAAATTGATCTCAAACTTAGGGGCAAGTCATCATCTCCATCACATTCATTCTCATAGGGTATGTAGTCCACCTTCCCCTTGTCTTTAAGCAAATTATGCATCTTTAAACCGGTTCTTGTTCTATTGCTTGTTTTCATCAATTCCTCATCTTCTGAGCTGGTATATTGTCACATATTTTTGTTAGATGTATCATCTGATAAATGATCATTGCCCTCTACACTAGAAGTTGATGATCCAGGAAACTTTAAACCAAGAACTTTATCCTGCAAGTATCCATTAAGAAAAAAATTAGTTATTTAAATAATATAAAACAATGTTTAAACGAAGTATACATGTTATTTATATCAATTTGGAAAATTCCTTACCACAATTCCTATTGGATTGAAATTGATTGTAGGAGGCATACTACCGACTGGAAGCTTATCATATATGTAATGTCTTTGTACAATCACTCATTTGAATTGTTTCTTTCCACGACATACAGAACATCCACAAACAATAATTTTCTCAAAGTATTCATCCCATGTACTATAGTCTTGACCAACCTCTTGTTTAGTGCAATCATTTGTTGTGTCTGCAGGATCCATTTTCATATCCTCTTCCACCCACTATCATCTACATGATTTAACAGTTTTAGGTCCACGTCCACATACATACATTTTTTGTTTTCTAGTTGAACGTTCAAGCTCTGCATTTGATCCAATATCCATCTAAAATAATCAACAACATGCATTAATTTATGTCAAGATTGGATAATACATTATAAATTTCAATAATACTGTGAAAAAAGATGGATGTATCACAAAATGCCATCAAATCATTTTTTCCTAAGGAAATTGGATTTGAGTACCTAATTTCCTGCTCCATCCGTTGTGTCCTCATTTGATATGACACAATTTGTTGTCATGGCCTTGTCTGGCCCCTATAATACACAACATAGTAAATAATGTTTAGTACATCAATTATATCATTTCAACAAATATGCTATCCAACACAAAACCTCACTTTAGTCATATATTTGACATATTGATATCATGTTTTGGCCATCCTAATTTTCAAACTTTTCTCTTGATCATAGAATCACATTTGATCACCATTCCTATGCATTTTCAACCAATAAGTTTGACCTCAAAGGCCTCGTGGACAGAAAAATGACTTTATCTCCTATATGTTGTAGCATTTGTGAATTCATAAACACCTTCCTCCTTTGGTTGAGGTTGCTTTCTCTTCTTACCTCTATTGTATCTGTAGATTTTGTTGTCATATCTATTTCCACCCACTTTCCTCTCTGCTATTTAGTAGTTCTACGACATCCACGTCCTCTCTCCATGGCCTCCTCCGGATCCTGTAACACACAACAATGACAATAGTCACATAACAGATGTACACCAGGAGAATATTCTTGAATTTATCTTGTTAATACACTCACTTTTCATTAAGATGCACTATGAAAAACAAAATAGGACATTGCAACATTTTGCTCTTCAGAAAAAGTTTACAAGCGGAATCTTGACAACTAGAGCTTGAATCTTATGATTACAAGATGACTACAAATTCACATCAAAAAGACATTTATTTCATATTTGACTCTCCTTTTTCTTTTATTGGTCATTTTAAGGCAATCTATATCTCTCCAAGTGGCCATAAAACCCTCAAAACAATCTCAAAGAGTCTTTGACACCAAAATTTTAAATTATTGATGGAGGGAAGGATAATTTGGATGTTAATTTTGAAATCACGTCGTTAGATATTTGTTAAGTTAATCCTAGCCATTGGATATTCTTTAATTATAGGGATTTTTCGTATATTTTACCATTACCTTTCACTCCAAAATTAATGGTTTCATTTGAAAAGAAAACCCTCCATTAGCTATCATAACCCCAAATATCTGTTGAAGTGAACTTAAACATTATGTGCAATTGTCATTGCTCATATTAAGCACCTACCTCCCTTCTTAGTGGTCCCACATGTGTGATGTATGTGAATGAGTCATATGGTACCTGTGCTACATGTTTAAAGTTTGAATTTTGCTCATATTGTTGGAAAAAGGCCCAAAAAGACCTTTGATTTTTGAGTTTTACACTCTATAACATGAATCTCCTTGATCTTTTCATCTAATCTATGACATGTTGCCTTTGTATTTCAATGAGATCAATTCTTGAAAAATGACAATCCAGAGGTTAAAGAGACAAGTTGATACCTTACCTAAGTTATCATGTTCTTGAAACCTTGTCACTATAAAGAGGAGATATCTAGAGAGTAATGTCACAAGGACATAACCAAGGTGGTACAGTCACAGTAGGAGGGTTCACAGAATGAACTATCCGGACAGTGCAGCAAGAGTAAACACAACAGAAACAACTCAAAGAAATGGAACAAATGCAGATTCATTCATTCAATATATCATAAAATACAAATAGAGATCGATCGACAGCATGCGGGCTTACAAACAGGGCTCACACACCTGATTACACACATGCACAAGATAAAAATTTAAAGCTCCTTCACCAACAAATGAGTAAGCTATCTATCTAGAACTTAGTAACTTATGAACTAATTTCCTAAGGTTTATTACATCAATATATATCATATATGGATCAATAGATTCCTCTGCGTCGGCCAAGGAAGGTCACAAACTCCAAGGATGAGTTGTAACATGCAACAGGAATAGGTCAGACCTAATTGCATAGATTTCCTCTGGAAAATGAAAGGAATGATGTGCAGATCTCCAAGGAAGGTTGGCCATGAACCAAAGATCATTGAATGATGTATCATTAGGCTCTAAAGATCAAGAAATGCTTCCACAGGTTTCTCCTTCAGCTGATTGTCTATGATTATCAAGATGCTCTGCTCTGAGAAAATAGTCAATCTTCTGATAGAGATATCTTTCTGATAATGAAGCGCGGATCTCTAAATTCTTGATATGATGTAGATGATTAAATGTAGATGCTAAGTCTAGCTCTGCAAGGTCTGAAATGCAATGAGGACCAAAATACAGAGACTGCTTCTAACTGGACTACCTAAACTAAATTGGAAAATGAAAAGAAACAAACTAAACTACAAACAAACTAAAATGCAAGTGTTTTTGGTTGATGCAAGATTGCTCTTGAACCAGGGATGCTCCTACATCAAACATCCAGGTTATTGAAAAAGTGAGTCCCTCACTTTGCTGGGGCTAGGGGAGAACCAAGACGGTCCACCTCAGCCTGAGAAATCCATGATGACTCTTCTTTCAGTCTACCTTTCCACTTCACAAGATACTCTTTGTATCATCTTCCTCTAGTGTTGCGTTCAACTCTACTATCCAAAATGTCTTCAATCTGCTCGGTTGCTTTGTGTGGTAACTGCTTCTGCAAGTCTTCTTCCATGTTGTCACTGAACTCTATTTCATGATACTGATAAAGGTTTACAATGTTGAAAATAGGTGATATACCCAAGGTCTTCGGTAATTTCCCTTCATATGCATTCCCTGAATCAAACTTCCTGAGTATCCTACAAGGTCCAAACTTCTTCATCTTCAACTTGTTATATGTCCCAACTGGAAATCTTTCTTTTCTTAGATATACCATGACTTCATCTCCAACTTCAAATTCTTTGTCTTCTCTTCTCATCTACCTTCTCTTTGTACTTACTATTCATGTCCTCCAAATGCTTCTTCACTTGATCATGCATTGTCTTCATGTGGTCTACAAATTCTTCTACTTTTGCACTTCCCTTTTCTTTTGTACTAACATCTCTCAATTCTGCAACTCCTCTAGGATGTACTCTAGTAACAATCTCAAAAGGTGTTCTTCCGGTACTCCTATGTACTGAATTATTATATGCAAACTCTACTTGTGAAAGAATCAAATCCCAACTTCATGTCTACTCTCCAACCAAACATCTCAACAAGTTTTCCAAACTCCTATTCACTACCTCTATCTATCCACCAGTCTGTGGATGAAAAGTTGAACTGAACTTCAAATCTGTCTTTATCTTCTTCCAAAGTGTCCTCCAAAAGTATCCAACAAATTTTGTGTCTCTGTCTGAAACTATGCTCTTAGGTAATCCATGTAATCTCATAATCTCTTTGAAAAATAGGTCAGCTATATGCACTGCATCAGTTGTCTTCTTACAAGGTATGAAATGAGCCATCTTTGAAAATTTGTCAACCACTACAAATATTGAATCATGTCCTCTCTTTGTCTTAGGCAATCCCATCACAAAATCCATGCTTATGTCTTCCCAAGGTCTGTCTGGTATTTTCAAAGGTTTATACAAGTTCTGACTACTTCCTTTTGCAACTTGACAAGCCCTACACAAATCTCTGAACATCCTTGTGTATCTGAGGCCAAAAGTAGTGTTCACTTACCAAAGCCATTATTTTATCAATGCCAAAATGTCCTGCCAATCCACCACTATGTTTTTCCTTGATCAAATTATCTCTCATTAAACTTCTAGGTATGCATAATTGATTTCCTTTGAACAACATATCCTCCTGAATAAAATAGTCCAACCACTTACTCCTATCTATCACAACAGGTTCCTTACATGCTTTCCAAGGTTCTACAAAATCAGTGTCTTCCTCATACATGTTCTTCAATTCATCAAAACCCAACACTTCAACTCTCATCTCTATCAACAAGTTTCTTCTTTTACTCAATGCATCAGCAACTTTGTTTGATTTACCACTCCTATGCTTCAACACAAAAGTATAACTCTGCATAAACTCAACCCATCTCATATGTCTCTGATTCAACTTACCTTGACTATTCAAATATTACAAAGCTCGATGATCTGTATACAACACAAACTCCTTAGGGAACAAGTAATGTCTCCATTTCTTCAAGGCTTGAATTATGGCATAGAACTCTTGATCATAAACTGAATATCTTCTCCTTGCATCATTCAACTTCTCACTGAAATAATCTACTAGTCTACCTTTTTGACTTAATACTGCTCCAATTGCATTTCCACTTGCATCACAATCAACTTGAAATACCTTATTGAAATCTGGTAATGCCAAAATAGGTTACTCTGTTACTTTCTGCTTCAACGACTCAAAACTTTTATCTACTCTCGATGTCCACTTGAAATCCTTTTTGTCACCTCTCATTATCTCTATCATAGGGTTACAAATTGAACTAAAATTTCTGATGAACTTCCGGTAGAAACTAGCCAATCCATGAAATGATCTAACCTCTCCGATGCTCTCCAGTGTAGGCCATTCAACAATTGCTCTCACTTTCTCAGGGTCCATCTTCAATTCTTCCGTAGAAATCACACATCCCAAATATACTAATTCCTCTTTCATGAAACTACACTTCTTGATGTTTATCAGCAACTTCTCTTCTCTCAACCTCTGCAAAACTTGTCTAATATGCCACAATTTTTCCTCATTTGTCTTACTGAAAATCAAAATGTCATCCAAGTACACAATCACAAAGTTATCGAAGAATTTCTTCAAGACTTCATTCATCAGTCTCATGAAAGTACTCGATGCATTTGTCAATCCAAAGGGCATCACTAACCACTCATACAATCCTTCATTTGTCTTAAAAATAGTCTTCCATTCATCTCCTTCTCTGACTCTGATCTGATGGTATCCACTTTTCAAATCTATCTTTGTGAAATATCTTGCTCCACTCAAACAATCCATGATATCATCCATCCTAGGTAAAGGAAATCTATACTTAACTGTGATCTTGTTTATTGCTCTGGAATCAGTGCACATTCTCCATTCTCCATCCTTCTTCAGTGCTAAGACTGTAGGGACTGCACAAGGACTCAAACTTTCTCTGATCAAACCTTTCCTCAACAACTCTTGTATCTATCTATTCAATTCTTCATTTTGTCTGTGTCATTCTATGTGTTGCTTTGTTAGGCAAATTTGCTCCCGGTATAAGATCCATGTGATGACTAATACTCCTTATAAGTGGCAATCCTTCAGGTACATTATCTGATATGATGTCTTCATACTCTGTCAGCAACTCCTTTATCTCCTCTAGTTGTGATTCTTCAGTCTCCTTCAATGTTTCAGGCTTCTTAGGAATCAAGGCATAACACATATTCTCATGTCTCAAACCATCAAGAAATTCTCTCCCATCTACCAAACAGATTCTAGCATTCCCACATACCACATCTTTAGGATCATCCTCCAAAGGAATCAAGCTAATTCTCTTTCCATTTGTTGTTATAGTGTACGTGTTCTTCCTCCCATCATGTATAGCTTTTCTATCATACTACCAAGGTCTACCCAACAAGATATGACAAAAATCCATAGGCATAATATCACACAAGACTTCATCATGATAAGATCCAATATGAAATTTCACCAAACATTGTTCACTCACCAGCACCTTATGATCATTTTGAATCCATGCTATCTGATAAGGCTTAGGGTGTTTCAAACTTTCCAACTTCAGCTTAGTCACCATCTCCTCTGAAACTAGGTTATCAGAACTACCACTATCAATTACAACTTTGCAACACTTACCTCTTGATTTACATCTAGTTCTGAACAAACTCTTTCTCTACGGTGGTTCCTCATTTGTTTCTATCTAAAATAGTGCTCTCCTCATCACGAGTGATTCTCCTTTCTCCGGTTTACCAACAGAACTTGGTGATCCAACAGGTTCTTCTTCCACATAGGCTGCTCTTCCACTGTTCTCTGTCTTCTTGCTTGTACTACCCTGATTACATTTAGATGCTCTATGTCCTTCACCTACACACTTGAAACAAGTGCCTCTGAATATTCTCTTATCAAATTCTCTTCCTTCTCTTCTATATCCCTCATTTTGGTATGCACTAGGGTTTCCTCTCCAGTAAAAGTTTCTGTCATCTCTCCGGTAAGCATTGTTATCTCTATCATCCTTCTTAAATGGGTCATCAAACTTGTTTTTCTCTAGTTGTGATCTGTCTCCTCCGAAATAAGTCCTACCTCTCTAAAATTTACCTCCTCTGCCTCTCTGTCTCTGATCATGCCTCTTATTCAGCATCTCTTCAACCTTCAGGGCAAACTGATATGCTTCCTCCAAAGATGTCATCCTTACTAGGCTTAGTTCTTCTTGAATGTTCAATCTCAGTGCATTGATGTATCTAGCCACTTTCTCTTTGCTTACTTCACTATGTCCTATTCTTATAATCATCTTGTGAAATTCTTCAGTATACTCCTTCACAAATTTCTCCATTTGCCTCAGATTTTGTAATCTTTTCAACAACTCCAACTCATAGTCAGCAGGTATGTACTGATTCTTCAATTTTGTCACCATCCTATCCCACTTTGTAATCTTTTCTTTTTGTCTTATGTTTCTGTTGATAACTGAGAGGGGGGGTGAATCAGTTATCCTAATTATTTCTCTATCTGAACTTCCTTATTAATTAATGCAGCATTGAATCAAACACAAAAAGTATTACCATGAAATAAGAAACACATGACACAGTATTTTTGACGTGGAAACCCTGTTAAGGGAGAAAACCACGGGGTGATTAACCCAAAAATTATTCTCTGTTAGAAGAATAGGAAATTACAAAATGGTACTTGCCAATTACGGCTCACTGCCCGAGCACACTGCTCACAAGAGGCTCACTGCCTACAAGAAGACACACTGTCTACAAAGTGATAAGAATCATAGTCTTGAACTGATTGGAAGCATCTGCATATGCTGGAGTTCAGTTCCGGTTAGGCTCAGTATACTGATCTGCTGCACTTCATCTTTCCCCTGTTCTTTATTCTGCTATCCTTTCACATACCGGATCTTTCTTGCTACTTCTGCTCTGTTCTTGACTTGTTCGCATATACACTCACACATACACACCTTTCACAACTAAATCCATCCTTTATATATATCCACACAAGTAATTTCATCACCTTTCTAGTCGGCATCCGGAACAGTTTAGTTTCTTACAAACTTTGTTCTGTCGGCTGAATCCTTGCTCACCAAGCAATGCGGATCAAGCATATACTTGTAGATATCATCAATTATGTCGGCCAAACATGATTCATGCCTCCACAACCTTTATCATCATCTGTAACACATCCGGAAAGTAGTCTGATACTCTGTCAGTCAGTTCTTCCTCTGTTTTCACTGTCTCTCAGGAATCCGGTACTCAACTATTCATATCTTTTTCCTTGTCCATCTCCGGAGGCTAAATCCTTGGTATATACCACTCAAGATAGTCCTCTTGACTTCCCCAAATCCGCACTGCACCAAGACACTTCCTCTGAGAGATCCGGACCAATCTGTCGGACCTTGCCACATGCTCTGTTCTTGTTCACCGGACCACAACAATCTTTATTCTGACTTCCGGTAGAGACATATCATGACTTGCGGATATGTGGGATGAACTTTGTTGCCATCAATGACAACAATCATGAATCCATATAGTGTCTCTTGCCAACAATCTCCCCCTTTGGCATTGATGGCAACACTTAGTGAAAAATGACTAAGTGTTTACACTATGCTCCCCCTTTGCTGATGCTCTGTCTTTATATACAATTTCCGGAACTCCCCCTTAGTTGGATTCCTCATTTTTCACTGCTCCTCACTCCCCCTTTGACATCAATGGCAAAGGGCAGGGTCCGCACACCAAAATTTTCAAAAAAATTTCTATATATAGCCGCATATTACATACTCACATATACTGAAGAATGTCTGCAAAGGATGTCTGCAGTTGAATCATTTCAGTAGCCCAACTTAGTTTCATTCTGTCCAAAATTGAAATGTGACCACTCAACAAAAATGCAAAAGCTTCTGCCCGCCTGAGATCTGTCGGATCTTTTGTTTGGGCGGTGGTCTGAGCATCACTGATAGCCTCATGCATAGTTTCCAACTTAGGGATTATAATCCTTCTAAGTTCTCCCATCCGGTTGGTGATGTTTTTCCTTTCCTTCTCAAGATTCTTTATTTCATTTAAGACTGCAATAGTCTGACATTCTTGATTTATTATAGAGGAAGAGAGAGGATCAAAACTTTGAGATAAGCTTTGAAGCTTGTCCTGTTCCTCTTTTATTTTCTTGTCAATTGCTGCTGTTGCCTTTGACCAGGATATACAAAATTTGTAGATGTCACCGCCATCCTTAAGAGCATTCTCTAAGCTCTTTATTCCAATGCTCACAATCTTCCTATCTTTAGAGATTAATTCTAATATTTCTGAAAATCTCTTATCCAAAAATTCCTTCCGGACCTTTTCTTCAGCTGATTTTTCTAGAGAATCAAAATGTGTATCAACACTGCTGACTAAGGTTTTTAGATTACCGGAAGAGGAGGCTGTCGGATCTATCTGGATTGATGGCATAATCTTTACAAGTACTCCGGAAGCAGCCTCTATCAACTCACAGTCTTCCATATGAGACTTCAGGAGTTTTTCATTTGCCTTGGCATTTGCAAATGAAGCTATCTTCATTGTTTGTACCGGAGAGAGAGAGTCAAAATCAAATGGGCCTTTTAGAAGCTCCGGTTCATCAATCTCTAAAGTTTCTTTGCTCAAAAATTGTTGAACAGTTTGTGCAGTGTCTCTTGCCGAAGACAGATGTTTCTTTTCTTCTGCAGTCTTGGAACTGTCAACCTCTTTGTCTTTCACCCCTGCTTCCTTCTCCTGTAATTCCTCTTCTTCTTTGGATCCGGAGACTGTAGGGGAAACCGGAGGAGAGATGTTTGTCTGTTCGGGGCCCACTTCTTCCGGAACAGATGATTCCGGATCTGCAGCTGTTTCTGTACCTAAGTCCTCTACAACAGGAAGATTGAACCTTTTGAAGGCCTTCCGGAGGATCTCTTCTGTCTCTTGTG